>UWZB01000201.1:116564-183759 GCA_900536885.1 Peniophora sp. CBMAI 1063 | reverse complement strand
TCGCGGGATATAGATCGCTGTACACGCCGTTCAAGGCGCAGTTTTGTATCGTCGGATCGTACGTCGAGTGGATCTGAGGATGAGCAAGAACGATCAGTGAGGTACGCAATCTGAAGCTCCTGGTAAGCACTGACCTCTATCATGACTGTGATGATCTAGTTGAGTATCAACTCAGTAGAGTGAACACATACACTGACGTACAGTATATGGCGAAGGCAAGTATGACCACCGTGATCACGGTCAAAAGACCCACGATGCGTCTGCTCCATGCCCAAACGGCGCCTCTGGTAGGGTTCGAAGATGTAGGGAAGATTGCAGTGTCATCAGCTCGTGGCGACGCATATGGGAGATGAATCGTGCGCTTACACTCGAATGGATAACAGGATCGATGCGCACACGACCCCCAGAAACCCAGTCGTCTACGAAGCATATAAGCCGCAGCGTGAAACATCCAAGGAATGAGTGGAAAGCGCCAGCGGGGAATGTACATCTCGTACCGTCAATAGCTTGATGAGGGCCTGTCGGCTGGATCAGTAGTAGATCGCACGGCTCAGCTGTATTACATACATGACAGTCAGGTTCCCCTGGAAAAGCGATGATTGACACGCAGACGCTGTAAACCAGTAACAGGATTCGACAGGACAGATACGCCTTTCACATGGGTGAGGCGAGGAATGCTTGATCAATGTGTGCAGGAACATACCCATTTGGCCAGGCGTGCCATGACAGGGCGACCCGATCCAGGCCGTTGAAGTAACGCCCAGTCGTATTGAAGATGTCCTAGAAACTCACGACTGAAGGGATGTTTGGTCAAGGGGACGCGGAAGACGTGATGACTAATCAAGGCTTACAAATATAGGCCGGAGCAGAGGAGCGTTGTACTATGCAGGGCATCTACAGGAGAGCGTAAGTCATCTTCGCAGACAAGCGACAAGAGAATCTCAATGCCGACGTACTGAGCTGATGCAGAAGAGTGAGCGCTTGAGCTTGTGCCGCACTTGAGTTCGCCATTGGAAAGAGGGTTGGGGCATGAGCGACGAAAAGCCATGGTATACACTTATATGAGACCGCCAGTCATCAACTGATGGCGTTCCGCCTCCATCCTTATACTATGTCGACGATTGGGTGTATAGTGTCGCATACAAGGTTTCGAGTTGGTCAAAGACAGTAGCGGCTTGGAACTTTGGAAGCCCGCGAAGACAAGCGCAGTCCCATGAGCACGGGAGAAGGGCCGAAGGTGTCCTCGTGAGGGGAGAACAGAACGCACAAGAGGCTACGACTGGCTGAAGAGAGCGCTTGATAGTATGAAGGCGTCCCTCCGTGGTGGACGTGGCGCCCTAGCCTTTTGGAATTTGAACGCCGTCCAACGTGTAGACCGTTCGATAAACACGCTGTTGGGATACATGCAAAACCTCATCCCTCTGGACAATGAGAGTGTTGATGATAACAGGTGACGGCGGCATGTCAAGCAATGTGGAGGTGGCCATTAAGCACGGGGGAGTGTAAGGTATGGTGTACATGGTATCAAATTGTTCGTGACGATGGCTCAGAGTATACCTGCGCACTAGTCAGAACTCCGGCTATAGCGCTTATATACAGTCATAGAGATACACACCTTAACAGTCCTATCTGCCTCCTCTATACTCGCAATCGCCATCTCAACATCTATGGTCGGACCGATACTCTCCGCCGGCATCCAAATTTCCGACGATGTGATCGTCTCAACCTATGTCGATAGAGGTGAGATCTCCTAGCGCCACGATGTCGGAGCATTCCTACTCAGCAGCGCATCCTCAAGTGCAGCCAGAATCGGGCAGACGACGACGCCGAATCCCAGTGTCAAGGAGTTCGTCGGCCTATCCAATGCAACTCGAAGCATACGGGTACTCGTGAGAGGACCGACGATGAGGGTCGCGCGTTTTCGAAGGGCCGTCCTGCTATATCCATATCATTTCTGAGGGATGCAGTCACCGGCGCGAAATAGGATGTCACTAGGAGTGGTGGTGGTGGTGGTGGTACTACAAGATCGCGGCAGCACGCGACGCGTGCCCATGCTATTCCGGCCCCGGGAGTTCGAGTTCGGTCCTGTTCGGTCCCCCCGCCGAGCGTATATCGCGTCTCCGCGCACGCAGCGTTGGCAACTGCGCTGAGAACACCTCGGGCGCTCGGCACGCGGTACGAGCACAAGGGGATTTACTGGTCAATTTGGATATTCACTGTACACCGACGTAACGTGGTATTTAGTTGCCTACGGAATAACGCGCAGGGCGCTGTGATACACAGACTACACAGCTCCGAAACACAAGAACAGCCTGGGGGCCAGGTCACCTCCCCCTATCACTAATGCGACTGAATCGACTATCCACGGCAGTCATTGTGCTCGACCGTCATCCTAACTATCTCCTTGCTATGGTCTGCCCATCTCACATCGGCGCCAGCTCCATTGCGCGGCCGGCTCCCGGGTCCTGACTTCGGTTTGGCAAAGGTTTACCGGTAAACCTGCTGATGAATGAACATGTGAGTCTCTGACGACGGCACCAAACGTGAAAAGCAAGTACTCAGTTTCTTCGTTCTCCCCTCGCACAGCCTTGTTCAGGAAACGGAACATGCGTGTTGTGCACACCGGCCTGAGTAGTTTGAGCTACCATCATGTCGCGTTCATCAAGATAGCGACTCACATTATGATGACTAGCGTTGACAAACAATTTCAGTCAGTGGGCTTACAATCAAGGATTGGCTCGAACACTACGAACTCAATAACTGGAGGGATAACTGGAGCGACAGAATGTGAGTGATAGATGTAGTATGGAGATGTGCGAGCAGGCTTACCGCAGTGGCGATCGCTTTCGGTCCATAATCAGACGAATGCACAATATCGGAGCCGTGTAGTGGCCACTCACGATCGACGTCAAGTATAACCAGTACCTTCAAGGGCCGTCAGATGGCAAAGCGGAGTATAAATGGCTGCCAACTTACGACCACCGGTATGTCAATCAGTGCAGCAGCAAGAAGATATAGCAGACCCTGGTCATATTATGTTGTGAGGGGCCGCTTTGCCGTTTGCGAGGACACTCACTTGATTCCAGAGGTCGTTCCACAATCGATGTTCGCGAGCTTCGCGCCAGTGTACCCGAAGACCCACGAGGAGAAGAATCATAGCCAAGCAGTCGCTCGCGAGTAGAGACACTGACATTGCCACCCCGAACTGATAGCTGCCAACGGAACAAGCGTGTATCGCCGGCTGCTATGGGGAGTTAATCTGGTGGGTGGACAAGCATTCGGTGGTTGGTGTTGGACTTCACGAAGGAGTGCGGGACACGTGCCTGAGTTAAGACTGCGATCTCTGAGTTTAGTACACGAACCATCCTGAGAGCGTAGTACCCGCGCTCACAATATATTTCGCCGACCACGACGGCAAGGATGCTTGCTCCGAGTAGACTAGTAACGCGTTTATCCCAACCCCATATGGCTGCCCTGACGATGAGCGAGATGGTACCAGTAAGGTTGCGATGCGTAGACAAAGGCCAACGGTGCTTACGCTCTCATGTATTGCAACACTAGGGCGAAACCGTTTCCGAGCGCACCCGTAGCCTGATTTGATATAGACAGCGCGTCAACAAGATACGAAAGAGGCAATAGAGAACTTTTGTGACACCATGATCAACTTGAGTAGGACCTGTGACCCTGGTCAGCCTTCGCGAGCAATGATGCACGGGATAGAAGAACTGACTTGGCAATCCAGTTGCAGAGGGGACGTGATGACCACCATGCAAACGCAGTACGTGACGATGAGAATCCGACATGTTAGATACGTCTGATGCTGTATCAATGATCCATCATCCCACGCAGCGATTCGCGTGTATTCACCCATTTCCCAAGGCGCGCCATCATTGGGCGATCTATGCTGGACCGTTTGAACAGAGACCAATCGAAAGGTAAATGTAAAACGAATTCGTGGCTGGCGTATGTTGATGAGTGAGCGGCAGAATTAAAGATGGAACGCACTCACAACCAGAGGCCAGAGCAAATAAGCGCAGTGCTCTGTAGACCATCTACAGCATAAAGCGCCATCTGTCAGAGGCATACTCGACATTGCGACAACGATGACGACGTACAGAGTTCGTGTATGAGTCCAATACTTAAACTTTCTGAAGACGACATAGCTCAGGAATCCCGGATGATGAGGGAGGTGTCGATGAGTTCTTGGGAGGCTTATATAGCAGTACTGTCGGTCCAAATGAGGATGCGAGTACCGCCGCCCGTGGTACTGTGCATCTAGATTGTTCGCAAGACGCAGAGGATAAGCCTTACACGGTACAAGCATAGCCCCTGTCATCTCGGGAATCAGGAAGAAGCCAGTCATGGGTCCGGTCACTTAGCATGGAGATGACTGATGGGCGCAAGCGGGTTCACCGCTTCGATACTCGCCATTCATCACGAAGGACAATTACCATGCAGGATCAGCAAAGGTGGACGGCGGGAGATCCTCCCAAGCCTGGCGTAGTGCGGCCTACATAGAGGGCCTGATGTGGTGAGCCAAGGGGATCATCAGTCGGGTGGGTATCATGATGAATCACTTGAAGATGAATGTGAGATGATGAAACCCGAGCGGCGTCTAAATAGCACACTAGTATACACGGCGAAGTTCTCATTGGGCTTGCTCCGAGTACACCTGCACAACCGTCAGCATTTCAACTTCCCTGCGGGCAATGCAAAATATACACACCTTGATAGTCTTATCCGCCCCACCCGTAATCAACCTCGTCCCCGTAACATCAAACGTCGAACAAAACACACCCGCCTCAGCCTCCAAACTTCCCGGCTGCGGTATGTCCTCCATATGCTGGAACGGCGTCCCCGTCGCATAGTCCCACAATGTCAGCGTCCCGTTATCGCCACCGCTGAACAGAACGCCTTCGCTGTTGACGGACATGGTGTTGATGATGGCATTGTGGCCGGAGAAGTTGAAGACGAAGTTGCCGTCGGGGCATTTCCACTTCTTGATGTTGTTCCCGCCGGCGGAGCCCGAGGCGAAGGAGAACTCGGTTGGGTGGACTGTCAACGCCCGGACGGACTTTTTGTGGTGCGTTAGGGTCGTCATGGTCTTGCCGGCCGCGAGGTCCCATAACCTGTGGACGTCATGAGTCCAGGCATTGAAGTCGGTGGGAAGAGGTGTACCTGATGGTGCTGTCCATAGACCCAGTAATGACCTGCGGGTCCGAGTCCTGACACTGAACCGCCGCGACCGTCCCCGTATGGCCCGTCAACGCATGGACCATCTGCTTCGTCCTCATATCCCACACCCTCGTACTCGCATCTCGTCCTGCCGTGACAAGGACATCCAGCGTCGGGTGCAACGCCAACGCATAGATACCACTCAAATGACCGTGGTAATGCCTGATGACTTTATTCGCCTCCAAATCCCAGCATTTCACCATCTTGTCCTCGCCGCACGAGAAGAGGTAGGGGTGACGCGGGGAAACGGCCAGACCGCGTACGGTGGAGATGTGGCCGGTCAATGAGAGCTTGAGCTCGCCTGAGGCCAGGTCCCAGATTTTGATGACGCGGTCGCCGGCGCCTGTGGCGAACCATTTGTTGCCAGGTTCGACGGCCACGGCTCGTACCCAGCCTAAATGGCCGGATATAACGCGCGTGAGTTTCCATTGTGGGTGGAACTCGGGTTTCAGCGTGCGGGTAGTCTTGTGTAGTGTCAAAGCCTGGGAGAGTTTGGAGGAGTTGGTGAATGTCGATTGTGTTTGAATAGGCGTATTGTCGATCTTGGCTATCATGCGCGAAGTGTCTGTCGACGGTCCTGCTGATGCTGAGATATAACATTAGCAGATGATAAGATATGAAATATAGATAATACGCACGACCAGCTGTGATAGCTTTCCTTTGCTCCTTCGGTCTTGCCGGGCCAACAGGAGCCTGTTGCGCGAGCAGGGCGGTCGGTAACTGCTTGTAGTGCTTATATTCTGACTCAATCTTCGATGATAGCCGTGCTCTTGCACTATATCATGATATGAGCACCGTCAAAGGTATGAGGTCACGCGTATGGCAAACGAACCTCTTCTCATCCTCCTTATATCCCGAATCAGGATAAGCTGCAAATACGCTATATGTTCGCTTTGCGTTGGCATTGAAGAGGGGACCCAAAGGCGGAAGTTCGTTTGCGGTGGCCATTTCGCCTATGAAAGCGGGTATAGAGTCGGAGTGGCGAGATGGAGGCGCGCTGCAACTTCCAGGTCGCGTCCGCGCGAGGGCGTCACGGAATCGGCATTTGCCGACGTCGACTTTCGGCCGCGCTCACCACACGACTCTCCTTCTCCCGTCTGTCATGGACTCAGAATACTATCATCTCAGTCATTCGCTCAAAACTAGGTTGAAGCTCAGCTCCGCTATGGCATTGCGCGCTTGCGTCGCTCTCAGACGGGCAGGCAAGCTAGAGCCAGGCACGACGCGGGCGAGTTCAAATTCTTTCGCTGGGTGCCCTTCGGCCGCTTGTCACTCAACGTCCTCCTTTTGGCATCGTGCAATTGCACAAGTTTGAAGACAAATGCATATACACGTGAAATTGGTACTCTCGGACAAGAGAAACACCGTGCTTTGTATCTTACAATTCAAAACGGGATTTACGAGTCGTACTCTGTTTCAATCTCGCGGGTTCTGCTTAGGAATTCCCATGATCAGTGACGAGCGCTCAACCAAGGAGTAGACGGTGCACACCGAGCGTCCAATCATTTATCAGGCCGTGGGGTTCTTCTTGAACTCGCGCAAAACGGCCATTTGAGCCGGTTCTTCAACCCCGTTAACGTCCTCCCAGTCACTCTCGGGGGGATTCGCTCCATTTGTGACATTCAGCTGTACAGCCGTGACGCCCGTGCCTGTGCGACCTTGACCATACCCGCAGTGAATGAGCGTGCTGCTTGCAGGTGACTGCGTCCTGAATGTGACCGTCGACTTGAGCTGGGCGAGCGTGGGCGCCTGAAAGTCCGTGACGGGAAGATGGAGGTAAGTGATACCGGCCTTCGTCAAGAGTGCCTTTGCAGCGTCCGTGTACGAGATGCTGTTGTAGCTGATGATACGCTTGATGCCGCGCTGGGTGAGGACGTCCACGGCCGCCTGGTCAACCTTCTGGTCCGAATCTTTGTTCACGTAGTAAGGCGCGGACGAGCGGAAAAGACGCCCGTATTTGGCTGAATCGACGTATACGGTGACCTCCTTCCAACGTTGCCAAATCTCAGTCGACATAGTGAATATTCGCTAGTAAGGGTGGAAGGACGTCTGCGGGATGAACTATGTCAGGTCATGCTAGAGGTGAAAGTCCAAAGATATGACTAACGGATGTTGTTTCTGTTGCTGCTGAGCTGGGGTATTCAAGTAAGGACACGATAGCTCTTATATATGTCCTTACCACTCTGCCCTTCTTGTCACGAGTACCGGATGCCCCATCATCTATTCCAGGCTTGTGAAGGAGGGGTATGCAATGACGCCCTTTGGGGTCATCTGGCGGCCCAGTGACAGAGCTTGACAGCTTCAACGACCCTCGTTATGCGTAAGGAAGATGGAAAGCTTCGAGTTCCATTCTCTCTATCCTTCACCACGGCGGTCTTTCGTTTCCTACTCTCGTAAGCTAAGCGCGCAGCCCCGTCAACTTCTCCGAAGTAGATCTTCGTGCGCCTTCACGAGACAACCACTTGACACCGTACCGAACACTCACAACAGCAAAGTTGGCAAAGACTCATACTTACCAGGACACGGTTCTCGTGTAATCTCCGATATGACACTGACATGACATAGAAACTCCAAGTACGCCGCTTGTCAAGGTACCCCAGAGACGGGATGAGTCCTTGCAGGACTCGAGCGGGGCAGTCATACCTCGAATGGCACCGGTGAAGCTATCGCTCCGAGTTTACGTTGGAGTAAGATCAAAGTCTGTATACGTCGCGAGCAAGCTGAATGCGTGTTCTGATCGGCGTTGTGCGGAACAGCTCTCAACACGTTGGCCCATCCGTTGCTGCAAAGACGCCGGTCACCTTCGCTTCGCTCGGGCCTTTCGCACTACCTGTGGCGCATCTGACCGGCCTTCGACAGCCAGTCGCATGGGTCTCGGCTATAGGCAACATATTGTAAACGTTTCACGCCCTTCGTCAGCGCTGTTCATTCATTTGTAGTTACAATTCCATGTAATGGAGTTATACACGACGACTCCATACAAGATAAACATCTTCTAGTACTGCTCGTACACCCAACACACAACCAAGGGCGCGAGCTGTACTCTCGAGGCTGCAACGACGCATCATCCCACTCGTCGAACTTGACATTCCGGCGTGATGCTGGAAGCCGGACTCGTGAGAGGCATGATGGCAATGCAGCGCCTTAATTGTAAGCATTCCGGTGCGCGGGTAGTGTGGTGATAAGACCTGAAGTCGGTGAAGTGACCAGGTCACGGTGGAAGCGCGCTCGAATCTCGCGGTCTTTGACTGAGGGTTCATTATGATCAGTAACGAGCGCACGGGATAGAGGGAGGTGCATACCGTGCACGGGATCAGGCAGCGCCCTTACAGTCGTCTCTGAACCGGCGCAACATAGTGAGTTGGGAGTTCTCTTCCACCCCGTTAACAACGCTCCAGTCGCGCTCCGGCGGATTCGCCCCTTTCATCACATGCAGCTGTACAGCCGTGACGCCTGTTCCCGTACGTCCTTGACCATAGCCGCAGTGGATCAACGTATTGCGAGCTGGCAACCCCGTCCGGAACGTGATCAACGACTTAAGCTGGTTCAGGGTCGGCGCGTGGAAGTCTTTCACGGGAATATGGAAGTAAGCGATGCCGGCGTCCCTCAAGAGTGCCTTCGTATGTTCCGAGTACGAGATGCTGTTGAAGCTGACGATACGCTTGATGTCATGGTCGACAAGGACTTTCAAAGCCGCGATCAAGTGTTTGGTCCATATCTTTGCCCTCGTAGTAAGGCGCGGACGAGCGGAAAAGACGCCCGTATTTGTCGGGCGCGGTAAAGTCGGTGACCTCCTTCCAGCGTTGCCAGATCTCGACGGCGTCAGTCGGCATGACGGGCAGTAAGTGGTCGGTAGGGATGGAAGGACGTCTAAGACATGAACTGTGTCAGGTCACGCTGAAGGTGAAAGCCCAAGAAAATTGCAGACAGATAGTGTGGAGCTAGAGCATTGAAACAAGAGCACAGTAGCCCTCTATGCGTTCCAGTGCGCAAGCGGTGCGGCAATAAAGCCCGAAGCCGGCGTAGCGGTGAGGTGGAAGCACGTCTTGATCAAGACGCGACTGATGCTCGAGCTGCATGCGACGCGTGCACGGCGTTTGCCGAACGGACTCTCGTCTGGGCGCGCAGCTCTGGACCACTCTTTTCTTCCTCACCATCATGTCCATGGTGCTTCCTCTACCCGCTCGTTCCCAAGATCGACTTGGAGATGAAGTTCGGATCCGGCTGGGAACGCTTCGTTTCGGTCAATGACATGCAGTGTACCCAATCCTTCTGCCGAGTGAATACCATCGATGCCGCAGAAAAAATACGGTATTTTCTTTGAATAACTGTCTGCCCTCACCAAGCAGCCTTGGCGGCTGCTTGTTGAGGGTAGACAGTCGAAGAGTACTATGAATTCCTAAGCCATATCATCCCAAGACGCTACGCCCACTTTGCAGCATGACTCGCGTGTGGGGCGCAGCCCAGATTCCCTACAGCACGTGCCAGAAGCGCCCCTACATCTACGGCCTAAGTTGCGGCGAAAGCGCTCGAGGCCCCGACTCCAACTTGTCTCTTGGTTTCATCATCTAGTAGGCATCGGCTTGAACTCTCATCGAACAAACTATGAGCGGAAACCGAGGACGAGGCGGTGGTGATCGCGGACGAGGACGCGGACGTGGAGATGGCGGGCCACCTCGTGGTGGCCCGCCTCGTGGTGGCCCTCCCGGTGGCGGTGATCGTGGCGGAGGGTTCCGAGGACGTGGTGGTGGCGGTGGCGGCGACTTCCGTGGCCGCGGTGATGGACGAGGATTCGGCGGAGGTGGCGGACGGGGTGGCGGGCGCGGTTTTACTCGAGGAGGCTCGAGTTTCGCGAATGCCCCCTTGATATTCAACCCTACGCCGAACACTCCGACTACGCTGGACGCTCGCACAGCGCAGGCTGATCAGCTCATTCAACATCTCAACAAGACGAAAGGTAGCAAGAGACCGGAGCGCCCCGTAAGGCCAGGATATGGAACGGTGAGTACTTCTTCCAGTTATCACTCTTATTGTCCTGACAACGGTGCATCATCGGTAGCTCGGGAAAGCTATAGTCGTACGCGCGAACTTCTTTGCAATCGATGTCGAGAAGGACAAGTTCTACGAGTACTCCGTCGAGATAACGCCCGAACCCAGATCGCAGAAACCACGGGTCAAGCGGCGCATCTTAGAACTGTTCGAGGCGAGCCCGGTGGGCGCACCATACCGCAACCACCTTGTACACGATGGCTCCCAGCGTCTGATAGCCGCAAAGCCACTCCCTCAACCTCTGACGGGGACCGTGAAATACTTTGAGAAGGGAGACAATGGGCCTCACAAGGACGCCGATACTTACGAAGTCACTGTCACCTTCACGAAGGAGCTGCCGACCGCTCCTCTAAAGGGGTATGCCATTCACTCCAGTCATAGTCCGCATTAACACTGATATGCATACCCGTTCAGTTATCTTGAAGGCGATGTAACCCGCGCCGACGCAGATGAACAGGTCGACCCTGTGATTTCGGCGCTCAACCTCGTTCTTCAGCGTCAAGCTTCCGAAGCTAGCTATCGCCACGGCCGCAACCGGTTCTTCTTCGACGATAACGAGAAGGGCCAGCTCGGACCTGGCAGCCGTCTCTGGGCACTGATGGGCTTCTACTCGTCCGTGCGGCCGGTGCACAAGCAGCTCATGGTCAACCTCAACGTCTGTATGACGGCATTCTATCAGCCCGGGAACCTTCTGGATGCGATCAATAGCTTTGACCGGGGATCCTTTGGTGGGAACAGCGCTGAGTTCATGCGGGATGTCAAGGTGAGACCTGTCGTATCAGCGCACAACCGCGAGACGGAGCTAACGAGTGTGTCTTCAGGTCTCGACCAGTCATCTTGGATACAAACGCGTGAAGAAGATCTTTCGAGTATTGGCCAATACGGCTGGCACGCAGCGATTCAAGTGCAGCGAGTACAACAACGAGAACATAACCGTTCAGGACTACTTCAAACGGAGTGAGTGGCCTTTCCCTTGATCTTCGAGTGACGAGTTCTCACGCTGACCATCGCACAGAGTACAGGATTAACTTAACCCCGAGCTCTCCCCTCGTCGACGTCGGCGGCCCCGGCAAGTCGACGTACTTCCCCGCTGAACTCTGCACGATCGAACCCGGCGAACCGCACTTCGGCAAGCTCTCGCCCAAGGAAACGCAGGAGATGCTTTCCCTCGCTAATCGGCGCCCTGGAGTGAACGCGGAACATATCACGAAGCAGGGTATACCGAAGCTCGGGTTCACCGAGAACCCTACTCTGACTGCCTTCGGCGTGACCATCAGCCCCAATATGACGGTCATTCCGGCGCGCGAGCTTATGCCACCTCGAGTGACGTACGGGCAGGGCAGTGCCAGAGTCGCGAACGGTAAGCCTCCGTGCATGAGATCCTAAGTTTCGGCGTATCTGACAGCTCTCTTCCTCTAAGGTTCTTGGAACATCCTCGACGTTAAGTTTCACCACGGAGCGAGAATCAACAAGTGGGGCGTACTAGTGGTCATCGATGGACCACCCGAGTTCCAAGGTCCCGGCGACCCACGTCTCAGAGACTGGATCAAGGGCTTCGCCAACAAGTGTACGAAGAGCGGCATGCACATCGCGGGACCACCGATTGTAAAAGCCGTGCAGCTCCCGCCTCCATCGAGCGATCCAGGTCGATCTCAAGCGACGCGCGCACTCGAGAACCAGCTCAGGACTTTCGGCGAAATTGATATCGTGCTCGTCTTACTGCAACGCCGAGACGATTACATCTATCCCGCCGTCAAACGCATCTGCGCAGTCACGCTAGGCTTGCACAGCCAATGCCTCTTGACGGAGAAGGCCTTCAAAGAGAAGGGCCAGGACCAGTACTTCTCTAACGTCGCGCTGAAGGTCAATATGAAGCTTGGAGGAGAGAATCATAGGTTGGACGCGAACGATATGCGGTGGTTGCAGCAGACGAAGACGATGATGGTTGGGATCGACGTGACGCATCCGGGCCCGAGCAGCGTCAAAGGAACGCCCTCTATCGCTGGTGTCGTTGCGAGCATCGACCAGTACTTTGCACAGTTCCCGGTTAGCTTGAGGTTGCAGAAGTCCAAGCAGGAGGTGCGTGTCAGGTCTTGTGGTATGCTTGCGAACTTCTTCTGACCTTCCTCTCTCTTCAGGGCATAGCAGAGCTGGCGGACATGATGATCGAGCGCTTGCAGGCTTTTCGCGCGCGAAGCAAGGCTCTTCCCGACCGCGTCTTCATCTTCCGCGATGGTGTCTCCGAGGTGCGGCGCCTACTTAATCATTCGTGTGCATCCTATTGAGAACATCACTACAGGGGCAATATGACAAAGTACTCAAGGAAGAGCTTCCGCAAGTAATCGAGGCATTCAAGCGCATCGACGCCAAGAACCCGCGCTACCGCCCCAAGCTCAGCATTGTCATCTGCGGCAAACGCCACCACGCCCGTTTCTACCCTACGAGCGAGGCGAACGCCGACAATAAGAACGGAAACACGAAGCCCGGGACCGTCGTCGATAAGGGCGTTACGTCCGTGCTCGACTACGACTTCTACCTCCAAGCGCATATGGGCCTGCAAGGCACCGTCCGCCCTACGCACTACATCGTCATCTACGACGAGAATGGGCTGGATCCCAATACTATACAGCAGGGCGTGCACGTGTCGAGCTACATGTATGCGCGCGCGACAAAGGCCGTCAGCTTATGCCCTGCGGCGTACTACGCGGACGTGGTGTGCGAGCAGGCGAGGTACTGGATCCATGGATTCCTCAACCAGGCGCATGAAGGGTCTTCTGCGGGTGATACCGCGTCTGTTGCGGGCGGTACGCAGTCGGATCGGATGAGGCGTAAACGGGAGGACGCGGAGAAGAATGTGTATGATGCGGCGGTGAAGATGTGGGGAAGTGGGCTGCATCAGAGGCTCAAGGACAGTATGTTTTACCTGTAGGAATTGACAAAAGTCACCTCTGTACTTGTACGCGTTGTTATCTCGTGTATAGTAACGATTTCAATACGGATAAGGGAATTTCTTCAGTGTTTCTACCTGAATAACGCGTCTGTATTCTTGAGCGTTACCGTCGCGTGACGTCACGCGTTTGCTCTGATTGCCGAACGCGCATCGCACTGCTGCGCTTTCCTGGTTCTAACTTCTTGCCCCCACCATCGCGACCAGGACTGCGTCGAAACCGATTGGTTTTCCGAGATGCTCTATGTGTTAAGCTAGATTTTGGCGGTCTACACGTTGACATCTCGTAGTGGTACGCAGACCTCGAGGGTTGGATCAACCTGTTATCGGCGGGGCGGCGCCGAAGCAGAGTTAAAACAGGTCGGAGGTCGCCGCCGACAGCCCGAGCACATTCTGAAGCCACCGATATAAGACCATGGACCACACTCTGAGAGCTGGTACACATACTCGTCTCTCAGCGTCCGGTCATCACGGATCCCTAGACCGGCCAGTCGTGTGCCGGGAGTCGAGTTTCTCGCATGGTACGTGTCATCGAGTCTATGACAGCAGACCCATGGACTGATTCCATTACCCTTTTCGCAGTTTGACTCATTTGTCACTGGATATCCTTGCTTGATCACGCCATACAACATACCTGTCGGCCGTTCCGCACCGGCCGCGTGTTCCGCTGTTGAAGCCGAACTCGCCGGACTTTGACCCGTCTGCCATTGTCGCGCTCGCTATGATGCCCATACTCCCTGCTGACAAACGACGCGCTATGACGTTCGTAGATGCTGCTGCAACCCTTCACAGGGATACGTCAAGCTTGGACGGAGGAGAGTCTGCTGGGACCTCAACTAGCTAGGCTGCCGCTGGTAAGCGTTCGTCGCCGAAGCGAGTCTCTCCGTTGGTACTGATCTTCGCTCCTTCGATCTGCATCAGTCCTCTCCTGCGTTTGTGGGACTTCCCGCGGCACTCCATGGTATAGCTCACACGATGACCATTGATAGCAATGGACCTGCCATGTCATGTCCCTCGTCCTCCGGAGGGAAGCACTGCGGAACATACGCTCACACGGCCCAACCGTTATAGCCTGGGCGGAGAGGACTTTGCTTCTGTGACCTTCATTCCGCCCTGGTTCACCATGACATGGATTGCCTTGTCGAGCCAGCTCGGTGCGTCTGAGTACGACATCATACGGGCGCTTAGGCTTAAATTCCGGCTAGCTACTCTGCAGAACACATCGCTGATCTGCGCCGGTCTTTGGTTGTGAGCCTCGTCGATCCTTGTTCACCGCGGTCGAGTCTTACTAGATTACAGCCAAGAGTTTATCACGCATCTACGCTATGATTGGGGGCTCCTAACCCGCCAGACGAAGGGGCCACGCCCACTCAAGGCGCGTGTTGCCTTATGGGTGCGTATGCATGCTGGTCTGCGGCTACCTAATGCACTCACATCATCAAGGCTTACCTGGGGTGTCGTATTCTCTGCCTTATCCAATGTGTTTGCGTCGCCATCATCTCCTTCCCTGGAGTGTCGGATTGTCACGTACGGCCATCGCAGTTCACCTCAGTCGTTGGTCACGCAGGCTGACTACTGCTGCAGGTGCTGATCAAAGTGCTCACGGTGAGCCTATACTGTGGAAAGATGCTGAATATCGAGGAGCTGACGCTGTCAGGCGTCAGGATTCTTTGCTGTCATCTGCGCGTCAACCCTGTTATCCTTACGAGTGTGAGTGCGACACGTCCAATGCTCTATGAGAACCTTTCAATGAACGCCAATCAGGGCAGCAGTGTGGTCTTGGGACAGGAGGGTCGTTACCCTGCTGATCACGGTCACCCTGGTCACGTTGGCGACCTCGATGTATCGTGAGTGTCGTGTACCATACAGCGCTCTCCGACTTCTCTTGCTCATCAGAATCGCGATAGTCATGGTGAAGGCGCGCTGCACTCTATTCGGCACCCAATTTACTGTCAGATGCTGACTCGATGGTACAGATTGACGCATCATTCGATCCAGTGATACAATCTTGTGCTTTGAACGGCAGTATAGACGACGCTTTAGCACCTTCTGTAGCCGTACTCGCTGGAGACTGTATCATACTTGCACTTCTTCTCATTGGGCTTCGTGCGAAGTGGAGCGAGGCTCGCCAGTTCAAGTTGTGGCAAGTGCTCTGGTCACAGGCATGCTACTCGTCCGTTCTTCTGCTTCAACCTCATGCTGAAATGCATTACTGATAGGGACTGATCTACTTACTGGTCGCCGCTCTGTTCGAGATACCGTTCGTGGTACGTTTAGTTCTGACAAGGGTATCAATCCGTGCAAGTTGCTGACGACGCCTTTCAGGCTTTACTAGCGTCGAATATCAATCGTAAGCCGGCGTCACCCCTGAGATTCTGACATCTTGCTCACCAATGACAAGCTCTACTGGACGCGGTATGGCATCTTCATCTTTCGTGGTCGCTAGTGCCAAGTAACTCATTGTCACATCCAACACTAGATGCTTGTGGCACCAGAAGGTGCGTGGAATGGTCCTCCCCTTACGGCCAAGGGCTGTGCTCACTCGCCACTGCATCATTCGCAGCTGTGATCTTGTGAGTCCTAAGTCGAACCGGTTCGCGCTAGGGCGCTCATGACATATTATAGAGCGATATGCGCGACACGCATGTTCCGCTCATTGAATACGAGAGTGGGAGGTCAGAGTGAGGAGTCCGAGTACGGCTCTTGAGATTGTTTGCCTCAAGTTCAACATCGCACTTACTCTTCTCCAGGATGTTTACCAACGGCATATTACACGGCAGAGTGTACGCTTCATGGCCCAACGAAGTTCAACTTTACCCCATACGAGCCGGACGCGCTGAACGTCAGCCCGAGCTCAGACACGCAACATCCGGCTCTCTCGATTTAGGATCGTAGCAGGACGTGAGCGAATCACACTCACGTCATCCGATAGACCAAGTTAACTCACAGGCAGCTTCGAAGTCGGCTTCCCGTCTACTCATGTTTATCATACTGCTACGACGTGAATGATGAAGAGCGTCCTGTCTGCGCTGTGTAGCGTGAACGTCGAGTCTATGTGTCGGCGCGGGGTCGGAAACCGTCTCGGATCACGGATCAATGTGGTGTACCGTGGTCTCCCCGCACTCCAGCTTCCTGCTGCTAACTGGCTCCTGGTGGAGGACCATTATGTGGGACCGGTGAAGTCCTGGTACTGTACTGTGCGATATGCGGTCATCCAAACCCTCCCGACGCTCAAGTGCATTTAATTTCTTGCGAACTCTGATAAGATAAGATGAGCGTGTGGATTATGACGTAGCCATCATGGCGCGGCGCTGCTCAGTCAACCTCGCCCGCGGTCTCCACAAACCACAATGACCGTGTACGTTCCTGCACGTTCCTGTACATTCTTGCCCGCTGCCCTAACCTCGCCCGCGCTCTAGCATCACCGTGCCTGGACCTTGACGAGAAGAGTGTCATCATGTCCTGGGTGCGCGTATGCGGGCTCCACACAGTTCACGCGCGGTATAAGTAGCGCTACCCGCGTTTCTTCATCCCTACCAACTACCCATCCACTCAACCAATACTCTCTTCTCTACCCACTTTTACTGCACGACCTTTTACGACCACTAATCATGGTACGTGCACATCGTTGCGCCTGTTCAGCCGTCCGATGCTCATATGCTTCGTAGGGTTCTATCATCTCTGCTATCGGCGGTGCCATCATGGCCGTCATCTCTGCCATTGCTGGCGTTATTGAAGCCATCGTGTCCGGCATCGTGATGGTACGGCTCTCTTGTACTTGTATCATTGAGCATCCAACTAATAAACTGCACAGGTCCTCGTCGCGATCTGGGACTTCTTCCTCTGTATCATCTGCTGCGAGTGCTTCGCCGGAAGCGGACGCCGTCATCGCTCAACAAGGAGGCGAGGCGTAGGAACGACGGGTGGTTACGGAGCGACGAGATACTAGACGCGGCGTTCCCATGAGGTCACATCCTCGACCTCGTAGCACGTTTCTCTAGAGTTTGAAGAGATACCCTGGATCCGCATAGCTTTGCTCTCGATGTACACTATCTTATCTGACCAAATACGCGACACCTACATAATCCCGAACTGTTATCGCTGTACCCGCATTTGTGTGAGAATCAACGCGCCGAATCGATCGCGTGGCAATCCTGATGGCGAAAGTGCCTCGCATCCTGCTCTCTTATACCCCTCATCTTCTCTTGGGGGGATCGAGCTCTTTCCATCATCCTTAAGACTTATATCCCTGAGACACACCCGGAGACGTGTAACATGTCAAGTGCAGCCAGCACGCCTACAGTGCTACGGCTGTGGGATAGGGGTTCCTATCGGAGCGCCTTCTCCTTCCAGCGTGACCGGATCCAAAGCTACTATCTAGTCTTTATCGAGTTCCCGACTTCGAGCTGCCATCCGCCGCCACCTCCATCGGAAAGGTCTGCGCCGAGTTACGTTACCTCGACAGGCGCTGCGCCGTACTGCTATATAGCCTTCCGCCCAGATAGCAACTCCATACGACTGCGACCACCTTGACCCTGTCTTCTACGCTCCATCTGCCCGAGCACACAGACTACGATGTACGCCGATCCATACGATTTAAAGCTTTTGCAACTACTCATTCAAATGTATACTAGATGGCAGCTGTTGAGAACGGTGATCTTGCTCCAAGTACCGCGACCGGCGTGCAGCAGCACGCACACAAGCTTTCGGGATTCAAAGCCCCTACGCATCCACTCGACCCTCTTACGCCAGACGAGGTCCGTACACACTTCTTGCGGTTCTTTCGGTAGCTCACAAGATACAGATCCTTGCCGTCTCGCTCGCCGTAAGAGAATATGTCGTGAAGGAGAAGCAGATCCATGCTGTGAGGTTCATCACGAACTGGCTCTTGCCGCCTCCTAAACGTGCCGTCCTCGCGCATCTCGGTATTCCACTCACGCCTGGCGGTAAAGTGGAGGAGTCGGACAAGGTCCCAATCGTGCGCCGCTCGGAGGTCGACTTCCTGGATGTCGTGGCTGGAGACGCGTACAACTGCATTGTTGCGCTTGATGCGAAAACGGGCAAATGGGCCGTTGAGGCGATCACAAAACTGCCTGTTGGCCAGCAGCCGCAGATCTCACCTGGAGAATTACTCGCTTGTGAGGAGATCGTACGCCAGGATCCGACGGTGCAGAAGCTCGCGAAGGAGGTTGGCGTCGAACCCCACCAGATCTACGCGGATGGCTGGTCTATCGGCTACGACGACCGCTTCCCCGAGAAGACGCGTCTGCAGCAAGCGCTTCTCTTCGCGCGCTACTCGGAGCACGATAACCTCTACGCGCACCCGCTGGACTTCATCCCCGTCGTTGACATTCTCGCCACGAAGGTCGTGCATATCGACTTCCCTGGGACGTATACTGGGAAGAAGTCTCTCGGTGTAGCCTCAACGAAGCCACCAGCGCTCGACGAGGACTCGTTCGCTGCCGCCAAGCGCGAGCGCGTCCCGCCTCCCAAGGCTGGGCAAAACTTTTTGCCTGATCTGATGGAGGAAGACGCGAAGAAGGAAGGAAAGGAGTGGAAGGCGCGTGAGGCGCCTAAACCGTTGCACGTTGTACAACCGGAGGGTGTTTCGTTCAAGATCGACGGGCATGTCCTGGAGTGGCAAAAGTGGAAGATGCACATCGGTGAGTACGTTTACTCCTGGCTAGTGGCGTATGCTGACCCACTATCGTAGCGTTCAGTCATCGCGAAGGTATCGCGCTCAGCACTATAACCTACAACGACGATGGTGAAGTTCGCCCGATCTTCTATCGCCTCTCGGTCGCAGAGATGGTTGTTCCGTACGGCGCGCCGGAGCACCCGCACCCTCGCAAGTTCGCCTTCGATACCGGCGAGTACGGTATGGGCACCATGGCGAACGAGCTCGCTCTTGGATGCGACTGCTTGGGACAGATCCACTACATGCCTGGAGCATACACGGCACATGACGGTTCTGCGGTTGTCATCAAGTAAGACAATATTAGTTTAAGCGTCACTCTTGTACTAACGACTATATAGGAACGTCATCTGCATTCATGAGGAGGACGCTGGCCTTCTGTGGAAGCATAGTGACTACCGTGTCGGTGGTCGTTCTCACGCGGTTCGCTCGCGCAGGCTTGTCGTCAGCATGATCTGCACGCTCGCCAACTACGGTGCGCACGCTCTCCTCATGGCATATCGATAGTTGCTGATAGTCTGTGCAGAGTACATCTGGAACTACCTCTTCTACCAGGACGGCACGATCGAGCTCGAGATCCGTCTCACGGGTATCTTGCAGGTCTACACACTCGCGCAAGGCGAGGACTCTCCGCATGGCACCGTTGTCGCACCGGGCATCAATGCCCACTACCACCAACACATGTTCAGTCTTCGCGTCGACCCCATGCTTGACGGCCTCGCAAACTCGGTCGTCGAGACGGATGTGAACCCGCTGCCCCAGCCGACAGGCTCGGCAGAGAACTTTGCCGGTAACGGCTTCGACGTCGCGCACACCACGCTGGCCTCCGCTAAGGACGGAGTACGCGACTGGGATCAAGACAAAGACCGCCGCTGGCGCATCATCAATCCCGCGCGGAAGCACCCCGCGAGCGGTCTTCCCGTCGGCTATAGCATCAACGCGAAAGGCGGTGCGACGCGCTTCCTCCCCCGCCCGGACAGCTGGGTCGGCCGTCGCGCCAACTTCGCCGCGCATACGCTTTGGGTCGTCAAGGACAAGGAGGAAGAGTATGGTGGAGGACGCATGTGGCCTGCGGGCAAGTACGTGCCGCAGGCGCGTGAGGAGCCGAAGGACTCGCTTCTTGCGTGGGTGCGCGAAGATGCGAAGGCCGAGACTAAGATCGAAGGCGAGGACGTGCTCGTATATGTCACCGTCGGGACGACACATATCCCTCGCCCGGAGGACTGGCCTGTGTACGTTTTTTCACTAGTCTTATCGGTATTGGCTTGATGCTCATGCTCACTACGCAGTATGCCGGTCGACCATCTGCGCGTCGCCTTCAAGCCCAATTCCTTCTTCACCGCCAACCCAGGCATGGATGTGCCGGCCGCCGTGGACTCGCACAGTGTACCCGCATTTGAGAACGGTGTCGCGAATCCCAATGGCGACGCATGCGGCTGCCACTAGACGTCTCTGCGCGCAATATCTGGACATACTGTTAAGGAAGATGTCAATCTAAGAGGAATGCTTGTATCTAATAGTCGGACAATGTACTTTTCAATTGCCCTCGGGCCTGACTGTCGAGCTTGAACGCGCACGGAAGCGAAGAGGAAAAGCAATAGTTGACATTTAGAACACGACGCCAGATACACCGAAGTACAAAAGAGAAAGACGCTCAGGAAACCGTACACATTACAACAGAGGATACAAGATCGCAGCGCGGGCCTGCTCATTTTTAGATATCATGAGGGAATGTTTAGCGGCGGAGCGCGATCTGGGTGACCTCCGGGAATGGCGAGCGCTCCTCGACAACAGCGCGGCGGCCAGCTGGTGCGGCAGCGGCGGTGGGCAGGGGTGCGGCCGTGGCGAGGACGGATGAGGCAGCGGCATCGCAGTCGTAGGGAGAGTCGCAGAGGGGGACGAAGTCATCTGCGAAGCCGGTGGGTGCAGCGCCCTTAGCAGCGTAAAGCTGGGTAGCAGCAGGGCTGTCAGTGCCCGGAAGCTCGTTGACGTTCACCGCGGAGATCGTGGGCGGGTAAGCGTTCGCGGAGACGCGGGGCTGGCGCTGTGCGTTGGGCTGGGCGGTGCGCTCAATGCCGCAGCGCTGGAGGCACTCGTCGACACCGAGGATGACGTTGTCGGGGATGAACGCCTCGAGGTCGAGGACCTCCTGGACACCGAGGCCACCGAGGGCAGCGCCGACGATGTCCGGGGGGAGACCGAAGAAGCGCTGGGCGACCTGCTGCACACCCGGGTTCTCGCCGTTGAAGCCGGCAACGAACATCGCCTCCTCGCAGGAGGGGTTCATCTCGAAGTGGATAGCGCCCTGCGGGAAGATGGTCGCGGTACCGGGGCGGATGTCGATCTCGGCAAAGCGGGCACCGTTCTCGATTAAGACACCGCCGCGGAGAGTGGTGTTCAGCGAGAAGTTGATCTCCGTGGCGCGAGGGTGGGTGTGGGGGCTGTTCATGCCGCAGGGGCCAAGGTAACCGATGGCTGGGATGGATGTCAGGATCTTGCCGAGAGGTGAAGAGTGAGGGAACGTACTCATGGATACACCGTTACCGACAACGGCAGGGAAGTTGGCCGAGTCAGCGGCGACGGTGTGGCCAGCGGTACCAGTGGTGACACCGATGTCACCCTTCTGCGCCGCATTGAAGTCGAAGACGGAAAGCTCGTCGGTGGTGATCTTGGACTGGTCGACCTTGGTGGGAGCAAGACGGAGCTCCTGGACGATCTCAGCTACAGTGGATGCGTTGAGACCTGCGGCGAAAGCGGAGCCGGCGAGAGCCAAGAGGCTAGCGGAGGTGGCGAAGGTGAACATAGTCGTCGTGAACGAAAGTCGTAAGAAAAAAATAAGTAAAAGAAGAAGAAGAGAAGAAGAAAGAAAAGGAGGAGAAAGAGAAGAGGAAATGAGATGGGGAGGAGGAGCAGGCGGGTGGGCCCTCTTATATTCCGAAGTTTCGTACTCGACAACTGCCGCCGGAAGAGTCGCCACAAGCAAAGCGGTATCTGCAGCGTCAGCCCGAAGGCTTCGCTGCAGGGTCAAAAATAGGTATCAACATGACCCTGCACGAAAAGAATTTGATCGACCTGTCTTCATGTTATGATTGACTTGACCGACTGCGTCGGCGGGCGGCGGAGTGTGCTGGCTGTCGTCGATGATCCCGAGGCTCCCACGTACTCCGGACCCACAACCAGCTCGAGCGCGTTCATCCAAAGAGGCAAGATCCTCAAGGCACAGACGCTCGCGGTGTATCGAGGATCATAGTGTACTTTCATAGCAGTACACGATGAATCCAGTGTGGCCAAGTCTGTACGCGAGCCCACCATCGTGGCCAGTTGCGCGACGCGCATGTCAGCTCGCGGACGGCCGCCTTGGCGCGCCCGAGCTGCGCCTCTAGGTTTTACCCCGTGCAAACGGCATGCTGATATGGACTGTGCTCGCGACATATGCCTCCCTTGGCGCTGGCGAGTCTGCGCGGTGAGGATCGTCCCAGGCCTGCTGCACATCGTTGAGTGCATCGGATTGCAGCTCGCGGTTGCAGGGTCGCAGATCGTCCTCGAATATTCAGGCACTCGTGAGTTACAAGATCGTCCAGAGCTTGGCGTCTCATATATGTCTAGGCATGGAGAAACCAAACCCCGAGGTCTGCATCGAGTCGAATTGCATTAGGTAGACCAGTGTTCGGTGTATAGTCTATGACATGAATGGTGGGCGGAGGACTACTGCTCTCCATTGTTCTTGAGAATGGACTCGGAATCTATGGTGCACGAGCGGATGAGAGAGTGCCGTTATGTGCCGTAGAAGTAGTTACGCGTGAGGGAATGTGGAGGCTGGAGGTAAGCCGGCAATGCGATGATGCCGTTGGGGTTGCGTTCGCACGCGACTGGACTGCGAGACTATCCCTTCTGGGCTTAGGCGTAAATCGACGCAGGTATGTCTATAGTCCATAGCGTCGGTACTTCAAGACGACCAAAGTCTAATCTAGACTGTCAAGCTCCTATTATATATGTACATCACGACGCAAACTGGTTTACGACTTGTTCTGCTTGTCCCACCTGCGACGATTCTGTCAGCTTCGGCTTCACATAGACACGGGCGTGAAACACATACAGGTCCATGAACAACTTCCAGAGGATCGAGAACATCAATCCCTGCGCACCATTCGCGATGATACGCGTCTTGAGGCCACGGCCGAACAGCCCCTTGAGACCGTCTGACGCGACGACTGCGCGCGCTGCGTCGAAGTATCCAATGCGCGTCTCGTTGACCTGGCGGTACGTCTTCACGACGCGGAGAGAGTTGCTGATGGTGTCGCTGACGACGCTGGCCGCAAAACCGATGAAGGCCTGTCGTGCGAGCTTCTGCACGATCGTGTGCGGAGGCGGCAGGTTCACACTCAGGAAGTTGTATGTTCCGAACCACGGGTAGTGGCCGACGAATGTGGCAGCGGCCGTTGCCCATGCACCGTACCACAAGGTCCAGATACCGTAGGTGCGGATACGGCGGCCAAGGATACCCCAGCCCTTCTTGCCCTGCGTCTGTAGAGTGGTCTTCACGGTATCAATTGGCGTGAGGGTCATCCGGAAAAGTGCAGCGGCGACCGAGGCGAATACGGTCTTGATGAACGAGGGAAGGTTCTTCATGAAGCCATTGCTCTCCAACAAAGCGAGGATGCCCGCGTTGGCGGCAGTATCACCGAAACGGGATAATGGGCCCTGGAACAGTGCGGCCAGGAGTCCATCGTAGTATCGCGAGAAACCGCCTTCGGTGTGTAGTGTGCGTGCGGCTTGCATAGTAGTCGTGCCGTAGCGGTACTGGTAGTTCATGATCGTGCGCAGAGGCTATAAAGAGCGTTGGGTCAGAGGTGGGCCAAAATATTGTACTGGGAGATATACGCACCATCAACGTCAGCACCTGCAGGACCATAGCAGCTGCACCCGAGAGACCGCCGCCAAGTGCCTTGTACAGTGCCTTCTTCAGGTCGAACTATGGTAATGGCACGCCTCAGATTAGAAACTCGGAGCCAAAATGAACGTAAATTCGACGCACGTCAACATCATCTGCGTCAATGAACGCCTTGACGAAGAAGGCGACTCCAACGACAATCACAACCGTAAGGAGGATATACCAGGCAATAGTCCACGCCCCAGTCTTCTTTGTCGGCTCCTCGCCAACTTGTGGCTCCTCTGTCGGTGCGCCGTCAGAGTCGCGTACAACGGCGGCCTCGACGTCGCCAGTCGCCGTCTTCGTGCCGAGTAGCGGCGCACGCTCGTCCACCTGTTCTCCTGTAGCTTCGGTCATCGTGATGGGCGTTGAGGACAGGCCCGCGCGCGCGGAACCCGGAGGGTACTTATAAAGGGTGCCTCTTTCTCAGCGCCGACATGATAAAGCAGATCGAAGGAACGTGTTCGCGGTTGCAGGCGCGTCTTCTGCCCCTCCTCTTATCGCATCGGCCTCTCGCTCGTCGGCCGACTGCGATTCCCTTGAGACCTTTCCACTGTGCGGGTACACGACTCGAATCCCATGTCTCCAGTGTACTTTCTACACGGTGTAGGGAACGGCATATTATGCTGTGGCACCCATATGAGTAAGACGACCGTCGCATTGGACTGACCCGACGGAGCTAACGCCATAGAGCACGTCAAACGCGTCCACGCTCTCGTGCTTCAATCGACGACATGCTCGATTGGTAACTAATTCCAATGGCACAAGCGCGACACAGTACTATGGGTGCCGGTGTGACCGGTTCGATCCTCTATACTGGTTCGTATACATAGTCTCAAGAGGTACTTCTCGGGCAACTGGGATGCACAACGGGGCCCCCTCTTCATCGGAACATCCAGCGATGGTTGCAGTTCATGCATCTGAATACGTGAAGTCAGTTAGTTATGAGATTGCGCTTGCAGACACTTCAACACGGAAACGCACGTCACAAATGTCTGTAGTGAAAGGCAACATCAGCAACAGTGCACCTCCAGGAAGGGCAGTCGGCTCACAGTGTAACTTGCCGTCATCAGCTCGACTGCACTCCTCGTCTGTTCCGTCCTGTATTTGCATCTCCACAGTTTGCACCGTCCACACTGGAAGGCGTCCGTCTCCTGCTGCTCCCCCAGAGGTTGAAATAGGTTGTCATCCGCGATTTTCGCCTCTTCCGCCTTCTGCTCCGCGCTGACTGTTGCAGCCGTGCTTGGCTCTTCGGGGTTTGAGTTGGCTTCTTTGTTTGCGGTGACGTTCGTCTCGCGGGCAGTGTCAATATCGCCGGAAGTCGTGGACATCGCGGTGGTAGCGTATATGATGGGAGCGATCGAAGAAACCTATGGCCTATATAGTATCGCAAGGCTGTGCATCCATCACCCTCGGATGCGCGAGGGCACAGATGAGTGTCATGATATACACCTAGTCAGAATGAGTATTCCATTCACCGTGTCCTGCTATTAGATCACTCCTTCGTACTGCCTTCGTCGCACGGGGTCATGCATGCGTATTAGACCCAAGATCTAGGGCAGGGATGAAAGCGGTGTCGCATTGAGAGATAATCTCGAGAGTCAAAACTAGTACAAGAGAGAAGAGCAAGGGTGTCGAGTCAGTAAAGTAGCAAGGCGAAACGAACGAGAACGTGGAGCTCATGAGAACTTCCAGCGGTGGTTGCAGTTGGTGCACCTGTGTGTACGAGTCATCGTCAGCATTGTGTCCACGCTCGTTTGCGAGTTCCGAGACGCACGTCACGAAGGTCTATAACACAGTCCAGTCAGCGCGAGTTCAGTAGATGAGAAGGAAAGTACGCACAGTCATAGGCTCGTCGGCGCTCCTCGTCTGCGCCTGGCGATACCTGCACTTGCGCTGTTTGCAGCGACCGCACTGGAACGCATCCGTTTCCGCCTGCATCTCTCCCGCCGCCATAGTCTGGAACATGTTCTCCTCCGCAATCTTCGCGTCCTCGGCTTTGCGCTCCGCGCTGGCCATCTCAGCTGTAGTCATACGCGCGAATTTGGCGGCAGGAATATCGCCAGAACCGACGCCGTCGCGTAACCAGCCGTTGTTCTTGTCCTTCAAGTTCTGGAAGAGACTGCGGATCTTGTTCTTATAAGCTGGTGTGGCGCCTTTGCAATCATCCAGGACGGCTTGTTCTACGGCCTCGGCACGTTTCAGGAGGAGATCGCTTGCTAAAGCAGGAATCGGTAAGCGCGCGGCAAAGTCCTAAGCCGAATAGTACGCACGATAACCCGACTGGAACGCGAGACCATCATATACTAGCTCAATACAGCGTGAGCGCACGTTGTCGGATGTTTGAGCCTTGATGCCGTCCGTCTTCGAGTTGCGTACACCCGTCCCGAGGGCCTTCGACGCTATCGTCGGTGTTGTTGGTGAGGCCACTGAAGTAGGCGTGGAGGATTTCGCGACTGCGGGATGAGGGGGCCATGGTTAGAAAAGTATTATAGACGCGAAGAGTTGAGTCATGTCAGAGGAAATGTACGTACCTGGTTTAGGCGCGCTGGGAGCACCCTTCTGCTTGTCTTTCGCCACCGCGTCCTTCCACTGCTTGACAATCTCCTTCGCCAGGCTGGCGATGGCCCCATTGGGATTGCTACGTAGCTTTCCGACTGCTAAGCCAGCCTTACTTTCCTATATACCCAGTCGTGTAAGCGAAGATATGTATAGTGGTATGCAGTAATACGCACGCGAAGTAGGGCCTCAGTGACCCGAGCCTCCTTCTTGAGAGTCGTCAGAACATCAATAGTTTCCTGCAGATAAGATGAAAGATCAAAGTCAACGGGCTTGTCTAGGGAAATTGTGGCACGCCACGCACCTGGTCGTTCGACGCGCCCTGCAAAGCCTTCACGAGCTTCTTCAGCTCGTCTGGGTTTATGGTCGCCATTTTATTGGTTCCGGCACCCTCTTTCGCTCAAGCTATTATATACGCGTAGCCCTGCTCTCTTTGTGGCCCCTTCTCCGTATTCTTAGTGACCTTTCGCAGACGGTGACGGCGCGGCGTGGTGGGCGCACGACTCAAGCTTGATTTCCAGCGCTAACCGGGCCACAGCGCGTGCTCACAACTCCGGGCCGATCGGCCGATGTGGGCGCCAATTCCGCCATTTATTGTGGCGCCCGAACTGTCGCGCCCACCTTTTCCCCAGATGCAGACCTTTGAGCGTATGGAATAGTTTGATACTGCACAGAACGTCTCCATAAAAATGTGCGTCACGCAGGCAGCATCCTTATCATACATCCCAGCAGACATGAAACGTGCAATAATAACTATTGGTATTAGCCAGATTCTGTCCAGAAGCCACAACGACGGCCACCGTCAGGGACGCTCATGCTTGCGCCCTCCTTCG
Organism: Peniophora sp. CBMAI 1063; assembly: GCA_900536885.1. Lineage (NCBI taxonomy): Eukaryota > Fungi > Basidiomycota > Agaricomycetes > Russulales > Peniophoraceae > Peniophora > Peniophora sp. CBMAI 1063. The sequence goes on along the minus strand of UWZB01000201.1, from coordinate 156,511 downwards.
CTCCCCGCCCTCCCGCACGGCATACTTCTCCGCATCCTCTGCACCTTTCGCAACATCTACACGCGAGAGGATAGGCAGCGCTAAGAGCAGCACGCCGGTTAGAAGGAGAAATGCGTATCTGCGTGCGCGTGTCAGTCACAAGCCTCCCCGCAGATGCAAGATGCAATGAAGCGCACCGGATGTTGCCCGTTCCATCCGCAATGAGACCCACAGCAAGCGGCCCAAGGAAAGAGCTGCTCTTATCCGTGATACTGAACAGCGCGTACCACCTCGCCGCCTGCGACCTCGGAATGACCTCCGCATACAGCGCCCGCGCATAACTCTGGAACGCGCCATACACGCTCCCGAAGTAGACCGCGAGTACCAGCATCTCCCAGTTCGTTACCAATCCCAGTCCGTGTTTGCGGATGGTGGGGGAGAGACCGAGGCAGCCGTACGCGGGGACGAGCATTGCTAGGGAGACGAGGACGAGGAGTGTTGAGAGGTTGGAGAGGCGGAGGCGGCGTTGGAGCATGGGCCAGGCGAGGGCGCCTATTATGCCGGCTGAGGGCGTGAGGACGCCGACGAGGATGAGTGTGCTCGGAGGAAGCTTGAGGGTTGTCTTCGCGAACAGCACCGCTGTCGACGTGATGGTAGTGAATCCTACCGAAACAGCTGTCAGCATGATACCGAGTGCGCACCGGTTTCAAGCTTACCATCCGAGAGCAGGAACCACGCGGCGAGAAAGATGAACGTATTGGCAAGCCTGCGTATCTCGCTTGGGCGCAGCATGCGGAAGAGCCTGCGCCAAGCAAGTACGATCTCTCCCCACACCGTCCAGTCTCTCTCCTTTCCTGCGTCCACCTCATCATCGCCCAGCCCCAACCCTTCAGCACCCTCAACTCTCGCTCTCACATTCCCACCCGTAGCTTCCTGCTCTTCCCCGTCCTCGTCATCGGTTTCCTCGGCGCCACTCGGGAGCGCCCATCCCGCTCCGATGCTGAACAGTGCCCACCATGCACCACTGCATCCGATGGCCAATCTCAGTGCCCATGTGCTCCCACCGAGTCTTGATACAGGAACGATGGTAAGCAGTAGAAGGATGATGCCGGCCGAGTATCCTAACGCGATGCCTTGCGCGGAGATGCGTGCCGTCGCTCGAGAAAGGGCCATGGTATAGTCCTGGCGTGCAAGTGCCAGTGTTTCCGACGGTAGACGGGAGGAGTCGTCTGATTGCAAGAGAGGGGCGGAAGCATCTTCCTCGTCCAGCGAATTATCTTGTACAGCGAAGGCTGTTGGCCGTTCAGAATCGGCAACGTTGACAACGTCGTGATGCGCCTGTGCCAACGCCACCCTTGCGATCCGCACGTCCGGTGCACTCCTCGCCAGTTGCGGTAGGTATGCATTGAGTGCAACGAAGCTGGCGCCGAAGCCGACGTTGGCGAATATCGCGAGAGGCGCGGCGAGCCACCAGAAGAGCGAGGTAGACGGGAGGAAGAAGAAGCAGAGTGCGGAGAGGGAGCCGAGGGCCGCGAAGAATAGTAAAAGCAGCTTGCGGCGGGAGGTATCGGCTAAGGCGCCAATAGAGATTACTGTCAAGGCTTGGAGGGCCACGGATAGTGAAGAGACGTAAAGACTATAAGCAGATCACTCATTAGCAATGTTGCAATACTGGTCATTCGAATGGTATACATGCCTGAATGACGCCGTGTCGAGCCATGCCCAACCGAGCTTCACGACACAACGAGCAGTACTGTCGGGTGGAGCGTCGATACATGGTACAGTCCGTTCAGGTAGTAGATATCCATTGTCTCGTGCAAACTGCTCGAGGCATATTGGGAGGTACAGAGTCAACGAGACGATCACGAAGACTTCGCTGGCGAACGCATAGCCCAGCCAGCCAGCAAGCGCGCGTGCATGCCGACGCGCGGCTATATCGCTAGCGCTCGTCATGGAAGTCGGCGTCCAAGCTGCGAACATGATGCTTTGAGAGCCCCTATTCGATTCAAGCTTCGTGAAGCACGTTGGTGGTCATGATGGTCGCGTACAATTAAGCGCCGTGGTACGCGTCGAAGCCTGGGGACGGGCGCCAATCAACGCCGTAATAAACGGGACCGTCACCGCGTGACGCGACGCGACGGGTGTCGATCAGTGAAACCGCGTACTGCTGTCCTTTCGCCACACCACCACCATCACCACCTTCGTCTTCTTTTCGGGTTCACTATGGCTGAAGAGCAGGTCGACCAGAAGCCCAAGCTTAACATTAGTATCGTGTATGAGGGGACACGTGAGTTTCATCCCTTTTTTCCGCAAATGGAAGGAGAGGTGGTTGCGACGCGCGAGCGCTTGAGATGCAGGCAAAGGCTTCGCGTAACATCGAATGCTCGTCGAAATGCTTTGTTACGGATTGTCCGTTGTTTTATGTACTTGATACTAATTGACCCTTTCAGCGATCACCGTCAAGGTGAAAGCGAACATGGCCTTCCAGAAGATCTTCGACGTTGCAGCCGTGCGTGTTCTACCCCTTCGATGTTTCTCGTATACTCACACGACCTTGACGTAGGAGCGATTTGGGAAAGACAAGGGTACGCCGCCTTCATTCGTTCACTAGCGGAATGATATTGACGAAGGTTATGCAGGCACATTAAGATTTATGTACGAGGGTGCGCGCGTACGACCCGACGAAACGCCAGCAATGCTCAACATGGAGGACGGAGACCAGATCGACGCACACATCGAGCAGGTGTGTACATACGCCTGCGATTCTATTGCTTCCTTCTCTCTCCATCCTGGTGGTCATACGCCGGGGCCGCTTCTGCTGCTGGTCCGGTGGCGTTGAGCGACGGAGGTCTCCACCTCTAGATACATACCCTGTCAGGCCCATCATACTTGTTCGAACCATCTCATCATTTATGCTCTTGCTTCTTCTCAAACCTCCTTCGTGATCACAGTGTTCTGACCATCTCATCAGCTCGGCGGTAGCCTCGCATAATCGCAACGAAGTTGCGTCTCACCTGGCCCTCACACCTCATGTCCGCGTCCCTGTGCGCGCCCTTGCACCTCTTCTGTCTTGGCTTGTGCTGTGTCTGACTTGCTTTCACTACTGTACAACCGGTTTCCTATATTGTCAATGCAATCCTGTACTTTCCTGGGAATACCCTTGTCCTCGCGCGCGCGATCGATAGTCGCGCTAAATCCGCGCTTTCAGGCTGTGTACTCGCGACGGATCGCTATGCCTAGCCCTGTCATAAGTCACAGGATAGTCAGTCAAGGACGCAGCAGCGGTCCCACCAGACCGCCAAGTCAACACGTCTCATACCGCAATTGCTGCAGGTTTACCAGCTGCGTCAGCAGAGTGCTCGGTGCACGCGCGAATGAGCGTTCTGCGCCACAGGTCGTCTTCCCTTCTAGAAGTCCCGGGGACGAGACGCTCGTTGACGTATGTGCAGGACTCATCCCACAAGTACATCGACAACGGCCTCAGCGAAGCTGCGAGGTGTAATCAACAGAAGGCATCACGAGGCGATGATGACGGGCGCTACAGCCTGCGGTACCGGAGAACATGCTGACCAGGGTCGCATAGACTCGCGTGAGGATGCGCTGAGAGGTTCTCGAGGAAATGGCAATGCTGCCGATGCATGAGGAAGCCACGTAGTTGGCATCCGCGAGCAATGGACTATCAGCGTAGTCTTACCTTTTGTCGAGTGGTCGTCAAAGGATGAAGCCCACTGCTTGGCTCACTTTGACCTACACAGAAGCGTCGACACAAGCCCGCACCTCCGCTGATTCAGAGACTCAGCCTTGCGTCAGTCCTACACGACAGCCTTGACCACACCTCGCACTTAGGTCGTGTTTGTGCGTGCTGTTGGACTGGTTGATAGGTGGAGAGACTACCTTCCGGCCTCGTTTGTCAGGAGCAACTTGATGGGGATCTGACCAGAGGTAGCGCGGGCTAGTGGTCCACGCCAGGAAGAAGTAAGTTAGACCAACTCTGTCTCCCATACTATCTTGCTTATACCTCTGTACCAGTGGGAGATGCAAGTGGAGCATCAACTTTTATTGTCGCAAGGACATTCCCTTTCGGTCGTATTCGCACTGCAACGCTTGTTTACCGATACAATGTGACCATAGTCTAGACCTCTGAAACAGCTCACTTATCCTACGGTTCGTACAGGTGATGACACGGACCAATATGAAGCTGAGCCCCGGATACGGCGCATCGAGACGCACGCCACTTTGTGCGACCGAGATCATCTTCCGCTAACCTCACCTGCCTCCGCTCCCCCCGATAATTATCGACCCTTACCTTACCCTGATCGTTGCTCTCCTGCCCGCGTGTCTCCATCTGTCTCCGTTGTCCACTTTGACAAGATGAGGTCGGGACCTACACTCGGATGCGAAGTTTTGACGACCCTAAAATGCCCGGGTGGACGATAGCGACGCCTCTGTATCTTCGAGTAATCATGCTCGGCTGACACCTAACGGCAAGACACTTTACGAATCTTAAGCTCGGGTGGCTCCCACATGCCCACGTTCATTGACACGCAGCAGCTGGTACGTACTCGTCACTCTGTCTGCATGACAGTGGAGGAAAGAGACGCCCGGCCATTGTCTACCGTCTCGAGCGGCCCGAAGTTCTTCGGTGTCCGAACTCAACATACGTCATTGCGACTGTCTCCGCGTTTATCCCCTTCATGCTTCGGAAGGCCAATGGAAGTTAGAGTACCTTCCATCGCCCACCAATCCCGTTCGCAAGCTCACAGCCCTCTCGCACAAGAGCGCACGACCGACGGAACACCCGAGCAGCGTGTCAACAGCTGTCCATGCCCTGGCCGAACAAGGATTGCGTCCAGACCGAGGTGCATCAGTGCATCAGCCGCCCGCCAGAGAGGGTGACATGATGTCACTCCGTGCTCGGCGGCCGTCCCTATGCAGGTTCTATATAGTTCCGCTGCCGGAAATAAGCTTATATTGACACTTTCAGTGCCTCTGTACCTCGTGCTGCTCGCTCCAGCTCTCTACTTAAACTCGCTAGCTCTCGCGTCGGCACACCTGCACCTGTAGTCACCCGTCACCCGCTGCCGATAGCTCGCTGATCCTCACCCATACACGATGGTGTGGTTCAAGCCTTGCGACGAAGCGACCGCGGCAAAGAAGTACGCCGCCCTATACTATGCTCCTGGACCAGTTGGACGCAGCATGTCTATGCAAGGTACGCTGCTCATTGTGCAATGGGATTGAGCGCAGTCAACTGATTTCCGCCTTGCAGACGTGGCTGTTGCTGTCGGCTACGCGATACTCGGCGCGTGGGAGGACTACTGTCGTACACGCGACGACGCAGCGGGTCTGACCTGGCAGAACATGCGGGTATGTGCATCATTCAGGGTGTACACGTCAAGACGGCGCTGACGCGATCGCACAGCCCATTCTCATCACGACAGCGCCCGTCGAGTTGCATAAGATCATGCACGAGAAGCGCATCCAGGGTGTAGACCCACTCTGGGCGGTCAAACTGGCCGAGCGCCAGGCAATGACGCTCGCTTCCGGTCGCTACGGCGGCGATGGTGACGGAGGGTACGAGTACGCCAAAGCCAAGGGCGGACTCGCGCGCGTGTACAACTTTCAGGACATCACGCCCTGGCGGCCTGAACCCGACTCCCCATGACATTTCTGAACTTCGCAAGACATTCCGCTTTTCTCGTATCTCTATACCTATCATAACACCGCTATCCATCATGATTCCCAGCCTGAATCTCATCACGTCATTATCCGTTTTCCCGCAACCTGTGTTTCAACGCTGTCGATAATTGCTTTGCTTGTTGTCTTCTCTTCGATTGTACATTCTCCAATTGACACTATTGATCATCTCCTACATGCGACACGAGTACCTTGAGAGAGATACGTGGAAGAAAGGACGTACGATTGACGTACGACGCGTCGGCCTTGTGAGCCTCGTGATCGCGTTGTTTACCCCGGTTTATCCCGCGGCCCTGTCTGCCCCTCGGCTTGGCCGAGCTTCCCTTCCTTCCTACAGTCATCGCTCTAGCATCGCCTGTGAGTTCTCTGCACGCGACTCGCATGGCTACGTCTTCGTATGCGTAATGGGAATGGCAGTTACCTATTGCCCTGGACCGCGCAGGAACGAAAGTCTTATCCCATGACGCGTCTACTACGCTTACTCGCGTCTCGACCGTTCTTACTTCTCAGTTAGACGCCTACGCGTCACCTCCTCGCGACTTCACTTTCGCATTACGATTGATGTAGGCGCCGTGCCTATAGCCTGAGCGGTACTAGTCTATACGGCTCAAACCTAGATCGCTCGCGCAGGTCGCACATATGAGTTTCTGATGACACTCGACAATCCTAGGGTTCATCATCGCGTGCTCAGGAATATCTCCGGGTGTCATGCGCACATTCGTGCGCGCGTGCTTCAGAATCACCCTCCCCGGCGCGGACGGATACACTGACGAGCTATGTCGAAGATATAGGACCAGACACCTGACGACCCCGCAACATCGTCAGCGATGCCGATCATGTTCCCGTGGCCAGCGCTCGAGGGTATAAACCTGCAGACGATGACCTCGGCAGTCTTCGCGGCCTCTCGCTACGCTACGGATCCCGAGATGTGGGCGAACTTGAGCCTCAAGAAGCTGGCGAGCCTTGCAGCGTGCGCTGTGCTTGCGCAGTGTTCACCTGTTATCGAAGCCGCTACTGGTCCAGTCGTGGATGTTGGCTATGCGCGCTACCGCGGGGCTGTGACTTACAATGACACTGCGGCGTATTTGGGTGTACCCTACGCTCAAAGCCCGACAGGCGAGCGCCGCTTTCGTGCGCCTGTGCCATTGAACACGAAGAAGACTTCATCCGCTGTCGTCGACGCGTCCGAATACCCCGAGCCATGTATACAAGGCAGCACCGGCGGTACGCACTAATGAAGTATAGCCATTGATACGCATACTAATGTCGCGCAGGCGGAGATGAGGGCGGTGCGGGATCTGAAGACTGCTTGAGGGTAAACGTGTATGCACCGCTGAATGCAACCAAGGAGAGCAACTGTGAGCTTTCGCCCTTTCATGACGTCTACCTTCCATTCTAACATGTAAGCACTGTAGTGCCTGTTCTGGTCTATATCCACGGCGGAGGCGAGTTCTAGGTGCATCCACGCGGCGGCCGCATCCCACTGACTATCGTACTCGCGCACAGGCTACGTCTACGGGAACCCCGCGGACTGGCCCTTTGAGCACTGGATTCACCAATCCCCCAACGTCGTCATCGTTTCGGTCTACTACCGTCTCGACTCCTTCGGCTTCCTCGCCCACCCGGCCTTCCGTTCCGACTCGTCGCTCGGGGACCTCAATCCGGGGTTCCTCGATCAGGTCGAAGCTCTTCGATGGGTGAAGAAGCACATTGCGGCATTTGGCGGAAACCCCGGCAAGGTCACTATTGACGGTCAGAGCGCCGGTGGGAGTAGTGTTGAGCTGCAACTCGTCACGAACCTGGGCGAAGAGCTGTTCCAGGCTGCTATTCCACAGAGCGTATACCGCACGCCTGTAGGACCGGCCGAAGAGCGTGAGGTCCGCCATGTAACTTCTCACAAGGACGGCTTGTGGTACTGAACATAGTATAGCCGCAGTTCGAGCAGTTTGTCACTGAGGCTGGATGCAAGGGGAACACTCTCAAGAAGACTATGGCGTGCCTGCGCAAGGCTTCGGTCAGCGCTTTGGCGAGGGCGCAGGATGCAGTTTCTGACTTCAATGTGACTGTGTACGGGTCATCTCTCCTGCCGTCGGCCTTGTGCTTGTGCTTACATATGCGACTAGGCCGTATAACATCTTCACGCCCGTCATCGATGGCAAGGTGATCACACAGAACCCGACGAAGTCCATCCTGGAGGGCAAGTTCCATAAGGTGCCGTTGCTGGTCGGGTACGTCATCCGGGTAGAACGTCGGACTCCGTACTTACTCGCCATCCACAGTTCCACAACCAACGAATCGCTTTCTGACACCTCCACTCTCGACGCACCGTTGAAAGAGTTCTTCCCGGCACTCACCAACAAGACCCTCGCTGAATACGCGGAAGTCTATCCCGTCTCTGACTTCGGTGACGAGGTCACTCGCAACACGTATGCGACGGGTGAATCCGAGCTTCGTTGCGCTGTGCGTTCTGTATCAACCCCTAATACTGGTTCACGTGGCTGATATGAACTGCCAGCGCTCTATCATGGGCCACGCATGGTCCGGCGCAGGACTTCCGACTTTCACATACCGTTTCAACCAGCCTGCGAACCCGGACACAGCCACAAGCGACCTAGTTTTCCATTCCGCAGAGGTATGAACCGTCCTAGTATGCATGCACCGCTGCTAACTTGTAATACTAGAACTGGTGGATGTTCCGCGGAACAAATACAGGGTTCAACGGCACTACGACGTTCACGGACATGACACCCTCGGAAGAAGCATTCGCCGAAGAATTGATCGCATATTGGCTTTCTTTCGTGCGCGCACACGACCCGAGCATATTCAAGCTAGAGCGCTCTCCGGCATGGCCACAGTACTCGGCAAAAACTCTGAACAGGATTGCGCTACAGAGACCGACTGGGGCAGATGCCAACTCGACCACAGTGAGCGGAGTTACGCTGGAGAAGCAGGATAGCGGAGAGACAAAGAGATGCGAGTTCGTGGCGAGCATCGAGAAGGAACAGGAGAATTAGTGAACGATTGTACGATATACTGTACAAAAAGCATATGAATGCATGATCTATCTTTGCTACTTGTATGTTGCAAGTATGATCATCACTATCAAGATACATTACAGGGAGTAAGTCTATGTACAAAGTCCGTCAACGATATGTGTATAGTCCTTGGGTTGAAGCCCAAGGACTCGAAGAACTCATGTCCACCAGCCAAAGACGATCTGAGATGTCTTCGCCAGGATATTTGAGCTGATGGCGCCTATACGGAGAGCCATGCGAATAGGCGTTATGAGTGGAGGAATGACGAGAGCGGCCAGTTCCTGCGACGAGATGTACATCAATACCACAGCACAAGCATAAGAAGCACAACTGGCGCACATCCGGATGGTAGAAGTCTTCCTGCTCACTCACGTACCACAGGTCGTTCTCTTTCCGCAAAGAAAGGCGGACGATCAACCTTGTAAGCATCATGAGAAGTGCATTCCTATGCAGTAGGTGACTGGAACTCACCGTGCGGGATGGACAGGTAGAGGGTTGTACCAGATGTGGAACTTCTGGACCACCTCAAGATACAAGACAGCCTTCTCATCGTCATATACTGAGAGCTTCTCAGTACGCCTGGCACATGACTCGAACAGACAATACTGACCAACTTCTTGGACATCACCCTGGATTGTAGGTGACATGATGCGATACCACCTGCATTGCGCTCAGCACAGTGTCCCCTCCCGAGCCGAGTCTGATGCGCACTGGTATACACCTAGAAGCTGGTCTCGCGAGCCTGGTGCGCACGGTATGCGACATAATGGATGCCTGAACCCTGCATCTGAAGTGTAGTAGCGCGCGAGGGCGCTGGACTGTATCGTGGCTGACGGAGCCATAGTGAGCTTGGAGAAGACCTCCTCTATCTCTTTCTTTGGATTCTCCATGACGAAGCGCGGTGGTGGTGCAAGTCCAAGATCATGAAGACGCGTATGAGCGAAGAGGTTGATGATTCGCGTATTCACATGAAAGCAGGCGCGTCGTCCGCGGTTGAAGTCGAAATTCATGACGTCGATCGAACGCTGTGCACACGCGCGTGTGGCGCCTAAGTTGTTCTACAAAAAGCAGAGGACGGACATCACCGCCACTAACTGCATCTCTGCTTTAACCTCCCACCACCCCTCTTGACCATGTCTGCCGCCTTTGAGGTGGTCAAGAGCTACGCGACGACGTCCGTTGATCTATTCAAACACGGTCACGTTTTCACCGCGATCAGCCCCTTCCGCGCATTCCAAGCCACCATCTTCCTCGTGTCATATGTCCTCATCCAGCAACTCGTTGTCCACACGTTCTTCAAGCCGGTAAGTCCGAGGGAGCATGCCATATAGCCTCACATGGCTTACGCCCGTTGTAGAGTCCACCCAAGAAGGATGGGCCTTTGCCAAAGCCGCGCGGGCGCATTGCCGTCGTCGGTGCTGGTCTGACCGGTGTCTCGTCTGCTGCGCACGCCATTGCCCACGGCTTCGAGGTCGTGATATACGAGTGTAAGCTGTGCCAAGGCTGTGTATTTGTGTACAAGCGCTGAACATACGCCAGCAAAGGATAGCGTCGGAGGTATCTGGGCCGACGTCAACAGCACGTCTTCTCTTCAGTTGAACTCTTTGATCTACCGCTTCCATCCGGCCGTACTCTGGAAGCATACCTATCCGGCTCGCGATGAGATTGTATCCGGTCAGTCTTGAACTGTGACCCGTCATGTTTTGCGTATGTCTGACACCAGCTCAGAGGTCACTCGTATCTGGAAGGAGTACAAGCTCGAGTCTCGGACTAGGTTCAACGTGAGTTCGTCTGTCTACTTGGCAGCGACACCATCTGACGCTTTCACAGACTCGTGTCAAGTCTGCCCGTCGTGCTAATGGCACTTCGTCCCCTGGCGCTAAGTGGGTCATCAACGACGGCGCCGACGGTGAATTCGACGCCATCATCGTCACCGTCGGTACCTGCGGCAAGCCGAAAATGGCAGGATTTCCTGGTATGCCACATACGCACTGGGAGGATGAGAAGGAGGGCAAAAAGGGCAAGGGGGACCGTGATTCCCGCAGCCATCGACCAACCGACTACCATGCCGATCGGAAACCCGTGAACCGTATACGTCAATCAGACGATGCGCAGAAGGTCGCTGAGAAGAAAAAGAAGGAGGAGGACAAGAGGCGCAAAGAGCAAGAGGCGCGTTCCAACAAGCGCGGTGCCTACCGCGACATGGATGAAATTGCATACCCCGCGCTCAACCCCGATTCACCCGCTGTGAGGAGGCTTGATTGTGGGCTGACTTAAATCACTGACCATACTATTCTAGAACCCGCAAATGTCCGGCGCCCCATCGTTTGCTGAAGTCGCCACTCAGCCTCCAGCGGAGGACTCGGCCGCCATCAACTCTGAGCCCGAGGGTACGAAGGACGCCGACGAGGTCAGCGAATCTGGGCTTTGGGAAGACGCAGAAGATTCGGGCACCGTCAAGGAACAGGGATCTGAACCTGGCGATCATGACCGTACGTCAATATCTTGTCTGTTGTTCTGTCATATGCTCATCGCCCGTTCTTAGACCAAGACGGCGAGGAGAAGTTCCAAGGAGACGTGCTCCACTCGTCCGAGCTAGACGATGCAGAGCTTGAGGGACGGACGGTCCTCATCATCGGCAGCGGAGCGTCTGGTGTCGAAGCGGCCGAGACGGCGCTTCAACAGGGCGCAAAGAAGGCCATCGTGATTGCTCGCCAGGACAAGGTCAGTTGTTGCGGACTTCGTTACAAGCTACGTGCTGATGCCTTTACAGTGGATCATCCCTCGCAACACATTCATTGACACAATCATCTCCGCTCAGCCTTTCGGCCAGGAAATGCCTCTCAGCTTCGTTTGGGAATGGTTCATCCGCACGTTCCACTACCGCGACCTCAAGGATCTCTCGCCCAAGGGCCTTGGTATCTACGAGGGCACACCTGTCGTCAACAACGCATTCCTCGACCACATTCGCGCCGGCAAGGTACAGTATATCCGTGGCGATACTGAGCGCTTGGTCGAGAACGGCGTGCGCGTGAAGACCCGCACTCGCGACCAACCCGTAGGCGCCGAGGACGCGAAGTCAGAGACGATCGAGGGCGACATCGTTGTGCTCGCCACTGGATTCGAGCGGCCTACTCTCGACTTCCTCCCTGATGACGTGTTCCCTGATGGCTACGCTCGCCCGGACCTGTACCTGCAGAACTTCGCGACGGAGGACTGGAGCGTGCTTTGCACCAACTCATCATACGTGAATGCCATCGGCACCGTTGGACATATGTACGTCGCTCTGTCTCTATGCGCTTCTCAGACACTCACAACGACTGCAGCCATATCGGCATCTACACGCGTATTCTCCTGCTCTTCCTCCTCGACGCAGGCGCGCGTCCCGACGTTCGCGACATGAAGCTTTGGGTCGATGTCGTGCGCTTCGTTAAGCGTGGCGCGAAGGGCGGTGCCCTTGGCTTCTTCACATACATGGAGCTCTGTACGTTGTTCTTCATCTGCTCATCTCAGCATCGGACTGACGTTTGATACAGGTATCTGGTTCTTGACCTTCCACGTCTTCCGTCCCGACCGCCTCCGTTGGATTTTCTTCACGATGCAGGGCTGGGGCGTCCCGATCGAACACTGATCACTCTGCCCACCTACGCCGAGGGGCTGTGCGGCTCGATTGAATCAACGCTCTCTTGAACTATCGGACTAGTCGAATGTTTATTGCATGGAATGCTGTCTTGCTTGTTTGTACTACGCTACTATCGTTGCCAATGTTCGCTTTATCCTGTACGCTCTATCCATAGAATGCATGTTGCATGTAGTATCAATGAAGCATCTCGATTGACTCCCAACTACATGACTATTCAGAACGCATTTGGCTACTACCAATCCTCTTCCGAACTGCCCTCCTCCTCATCTTCTCCCGACGCATCCTCACTCAAGACGACGTCCATCCGTGTCAGCGCTTTCCCCATGACAGTACAGTTCACGAGTGTGAGCTTGCGCGGGATGCGCATTTCTGGATCGCGTATCTCCACCCGCCTTGCCTCCATCTCACTGATGCAAGCCTGGTAGGCGGAGTCGGTTAGCCTGAGATTCCGAAGCGTGAGGCTCTCTAGTCCGGGGATAAGACCTTCGCTCTCATACAACGTTTCTAGAAGCTGCCTTGCAGCACATCCTTCCGCATCAAGATCGGTCACAGCGCCAAGGTGTTCGAGAGCGTTGGTCAACGACCCTGGCTCGCTGAAGATACTGTCGTGGCTGAGGTAAAGATGCGAGATGCAAGTGGAGGTGCCTGGCCAGTGTTCGAGGGCGTGTCGGACTATTTCGGACAAAAGATCATCATGCTCGATAATGACAGCGAGCCTGAATCGCATGTCGTCGTGACCGGTATCATTGAGCGTTGTCGTCCACGTCACAGTAAAAGGATTACAACCGCGGTACTCCTTCTCATGCTCCAAGATCTCCATCCTATTGAACCCGCGAGGCGTCAGGTCCATGTTATCACCGGCCTGGAATGATGCAGCAAGATGTGGTTTGCAGATGGTGTCGAGGGAGGCGAGTAGGTCATCCAGGTCGAAATCAACATCAAAGAGCAGAGGTGCGAGGTAGACTTCGCAGTCTCTGGGGAGCGTCAACCGGGGCATGATGACACGAAGGTCATCTATAGTCTCTTCTAGTCTGATGGCTCGCAGCCGTGCCATAGCTAGACGCTCCCCACAATGCTCTTCGGAAGGGGAAGAGGAGGAGTCTGAGTCGTGCTGGCGACTCATGTCCTCAAGGGCTAGTTCCGTAGAGAAGCTCTCAAGCTGCGGAAGGCTCGTCAACGTGTCGATGAAACTATCGACACTGTCCCAGACGTGGCAGTGTATCAAGCGCAGATGCGTGAGAGGTGCTTGGAATATAGGGCAGGTTGATGGTACCCTCGCGTAGGCCAACCTCAGGTGCGTAAGTTGAGGTGGAGGGGTGTGGACGAATGACGCGCCGAGATCCAACGATGGTCTGGCCCATTCGCCATTGATGGACAACTTCTGAAGTAGCGGAGCAGGAGCTTGAAAGAGTCTTGCAACCTCAGAAGGAACGGCAGTGGCAGTAAAGACCAGGGTGCGGATGTGATACAAGCGGGAAAGGATGAGTGTCTCCAATTCAATACGCTGCACGGCTGAGCCTTGCGAATGCAAGGTAACATCCAGAGGCGTTTTCTTGGAGAAATCCAGTGAACGACGTGTCCATTCTATGCCGTGTCCTGTGACTAGTGTGGTCCAGATATCGGGCGTTTGCTCCGCGACGGCACGCCAGCGCTTGCATACCCGTCGCAGTATAAGAGGGAACGTGGTGGAGGCATCCCTTGCAGTGAGTAAGCAAACGAAGATTTGAGATAGTGTCTCCACGGGGAGATTGTGAATGGGAGTCGACAACGCGCGATCGAGCCTCATGAAGGCAAGAATCAAGTGCAGATGCGAGAGAACGTTGCCAGTGGCTGAATTGAGAAGCGAACCTCGGGCCGAGTTGCCGCATTTGATCAACTTACCTGGCGGCGCCGCGCGCGGCGTTCTCGGACTCTTGCGCTTTGGCAGCATTGTACAAGTGAATACATTGATCATGAGCGGATGAGATACAGCGTATGAAGTTTCGCGTAGTAGAGCTACATAGAATACATCCAAGGGCCCAATACGACTGAAATACATGCTAGATGCCGTCCCGGACATCAAGTCGAGTCTCACGGCGACTATTCCACCTTGCCTATTTTCCCCTATAGACTCCTTGTATCCCATTTCACGTACTCTCCCATTAGATAGCAGTCAATGAGCGAGATAGAGGGGGAGCCGATCTGACTTGGGCGGTGGATACCCTTCTGTACAATGTTGATATACTCCGCGTACTCAGCCTCACTGAGGTATACTCTTTCGAAAGTGAGCTGAGCCAAGTGGGAGTGTAGAGGCCCCGCCCCATCGTATGCATCCAGCAGCGTGTGAGCGGGCGCGTCGCTCATCTTGAGGTACACGATCTCTGTGAGGTGTACGAGGAGCACTTGCCATCCCTCCTCGGAACTGCCGAAATCGTTGTGAGTCACGGTGAGATGGGTGACCTGGTCACCAAATCCTGGCCAGCTTCCGAGCAGATTCAATAACACGAGGTATTGTAGGTCGTTGAACTCCTCGGGCGCGAGTATGCCAAGCTCGAAAAAAACCGGCGCGGTCTGTCCGTCGCCAGGCTGGGACTCCAAGTGTACGATGAAACCACGACCTTCAGGGTGATTCTCGATGCGCAGTATGAGGCCGCGATTGAGAGGGAACGCTGCGCCAATATGGGGCACGACGGCATCCTCGAAGAACGGCAGAAAGTCCTGATCATCGTTATAGCCGTCGGGCAAGTCCCTGATGTCTACTCCGAGCTTGACGACACACTCCGGAGGAAACGAAATGTGCGACGAAATATCTCCGACAACAGGCAATGAGTCCACCATCTTGAGCTCCGCAAGATTCGGTATGAATATGTGCCGTTGATCATGCTCAGGAAGAAGGGCCAACTCCGGCCGGGAATGAAGGTCACGCTCCCATTCAAAGGATTGAAGTAGCGGAAGGCTGACCAACGTGTCGAGGATGTTTCCGATGGAGCGCCAACCACAGCAGTTTATTAGAGATAGACATGTGAGCGACGGCACGGTCGGCGAGAAGTTCTCGGCATAGCGTGCGCGTGAAAGGCTGAGGGTTTGAAGTCGGGGAGGTGCTGAGTGGAGGAAGGTGTCGTCGAGTTGCATCGGGAGTTCAGATTGTTCTCCTGTGATCACGAGCTGTTCGAGTAACAGGGCACGGTTGTTGATGACCCTCGTACTGATTTTCGCAGTGCCGGATGAGGTGAATGCAAGGGTGCGTATGCGATGTATCTGTCCGAAAACCACGGACTCCAACGCCAGACGATCCTGCACGGATCCTTCGGGTCGCAATACAATATCGAGAGGCCGACGTCTGGACAGATTGACGGCATTTTTAGCCGTGGCCAAGCAACGTCCAACGCCGACATTAATCCATAGCTCAGGTGTCGCCAACGCGACACTGTCCCACTTACGGCACACGCGGCGTACTACGAGTGCAGAGTTGAGCGGGGCATCGCTGGAGACTGTGCGCGCAAAGATTTCGGAGAGCACCTCCACAGGAAAATTCCGTATGGCAGATACTGTCTCATTTATGGATGCTGTGGCAAGCTGCGTTCTACTAGAATGTCAGCTAAGTTGTCGACGTATTGACGGAAGGTTTGACTAACTCAGACTTGCACCGAGAAACGCTCCTCGTAAATGGTGTGGGATTTATCCCGATAGACATATTCGAATGAAAGAGTAGCTTAGAGAGCTATTATCGATTTGCGAGGCGCTCTGCTGTCAGCGCCCGACGGCTGAAGGCGATGAAGGTGTGGAAGCAAACGCGAAAAGCGAATTGACGCCGCGGTTCAAGCCTTTCGTATGCTCGGCCCGGCCTGCCGGATTCCCACGTTTGATGCGACTCCGAACTTTTCCGTTGGGCCCAGCGGCTCGATTTTAGCTCGTCAACACAGCTATTCCTACGACATGTCTATCTCAGGCGGTTTGAATACTCGACGTAGCAGTCAGGTCTACTGGATGTGCGTATATGTACAAGTATGTACAGATAAATTTTGAATGCGCGCGCCTGTCGCCAACGATTGCAACCACAGTAAGTAAAACCATACAGGGCTCGAAGCCAGTATCATTGGCGGTTGTAAACCATCGTATCAAGAAGTCAGGTATACATTATACAGTCCGGTGTATGTCAGCATGCATCGACAACATAAACTAATCCGATTCACAAGATATACCGTGACGGACGCTGTGTCAGTTCTGATAGAGCCATAGTCCGGCAGCGCCTCGTCATAGGAAGACCGTTCCTCGCCTACTATCCCCTCAACATGACATCCGTCCGTGACGTTTTCTCTCCCATGATGTTGCACTCGACGAACGAAATCTTCCGAGGGGGTCGGGATGCCGATTGGTTGACGTCCTGGCGCCTGCCCTCCATCAGGCCGATAAACTGGTGATATGTCGATTTAGCGAGTCGACCGTCTTTCAGTGTAAGTTGTGTCAGACGGGGAAGCTGCTCCTCGGCCTCGGAGAGCGCTGTACAGAGCGTCTTAACGGCCGCGCCGCCCGCCGTGAGATGATCAATATTTCCGATACGATTGAAGAGACCGCTCCAGGTTCGGGCGTCGTCGCAGAAGCTGTTGTGGTGTACAGTCAGGCGGGCTACGTGCGCTGCGATTCCAGGCCACTGTTCAAGAACATGAAATAACGCGTCGCTCTGCCGAGCTTCGAAATCGGCTCTGCCAAAGAGGGATAGTTCAAATTTAGCCGGTCCTACGTGTGAAAGGCGAGGATTTGACCAGCGAGCGGTGAATCCATATTCTTCGACGCTATCAAAAATCTGCAAATCAGAGAAGCCGTTTTCGCGATCGTCGAATGCCGCTTTCAGGTGCGGTAGGACACCAATGTTCAGACTGGTGCGGAGTAAATTCGTCCCGATGGTGTAGATAGAGTGGCTGATGTCTATAGACAGCACGATGTCACAAGTCGGAGGGAACAATATGCGCGACGAGACACCTATGATGACCGTCCACATGTCACTCATTTCAAGGTCTTCGAGATCTGGCAGTTCGATATGTTGTTCGTAAGGCTTGGCGGATGGTCGTGGCACCGTCGCCGATAGGGCGCGTTTCCACTTGAAGGACCGAAGCCGAGGGAGGTTGGATAACATAGTCAAAATCTCGTCGATGGAGCGCCAGCCACTGCACGAGTCCAAACACAGATGTGTTAGAGGAGATGACAGGGGAGGAAAGTCGGCTGTCATTCGTGCCCGTGTGAGGCTGAGGTGAGAGAGTCGAGGGGGTGTGGGGTGGAAGAAAGCGCCACTGAGGTCCGTCGGTGGCCCAGACCATTGGCCCGAGATCGCAAGCTCTTCGAGTAATGTAGCTGAGGTCTTCAGAGCTTTCTTGACACGCTTGTGGGATATCTCGTGTGTGGTGAACTTGAGCGTGCGAATGCGATGCAATTGTTGGAGAATAAGGTATTCTAACGTCCATCGTTCTAGCGTGGTTCCTTGGGCGTCTAGCACGATGTCGAGGGAGCTATTCCTTGAGAGCTCAAGCGCACGCTCCGCCCATCTCCGACCATACCGACCAATCAGTCCAGACCACAGCCCAGATGTCTGTTCTGAGACTTCATGCCAGTGCCTGCAAACGAGGCGCAACGCCAACGGGAAGGTTGGAGGGACGTCGATGGAGAGCATGCTCACGAAAACGCGCGCAAGCGTTTCCACCGGAAGGTCATGGATAGAAGTTGGCATTTGGGAGCGTGTATCCTACTGATGGATGAGTGAAGTGCGTGCAGATATCGTTCAGCCCGGTTGACTGACCCGCAAAATCCCCTCTTTTTCCGGGTTGTGAACTTCTCAGAGCGGGTATGATCGTCAGTACTGAGTATAGCAGTATTCCTGGAGTACACAGCCTGTCTGAGGCAGAGCCAATTGGTACCAATGAGGGTCGCTCGCAAACGAGCAAAAGTGGTTGAGCGCGCGAGGTTCGGGGAAATCGGACCGAGATGCCGAACTCCTGGCAGACGCGGTCATTTCTCGACGCGTCTTCGTCGCGTCCCTCATCGCAATGTTGCATAGCGTTCGTAGAGCAGCGCTCGCCAAATGCTCTGTACGAAGCCGACTACGCGGTCTTGCCACTGAAGCTACCGCTGACGTGTATGATGGTGCGCTGGTCTCAAATAAACTACTCGGGCCTGTCTTAAACTATTGGTAGTATGTGTCATCGGCGGAGGACATGCTGGATGCGAGGCAGCAGCAGGTGCAGCGCGAACAGGCGCACGAACCGTACTCTTGACGCAGAAAGTCCATACCATTGGCGAAATGTCGTGTAATCCGTCCATAGGAGGCGTCGGGAAGGGAACCTTAGTTCGTGAGGTGGATGCTCTAGACGGCGTGATGGGGCGTGTAGCCGGTAAGCGCATCTCGAGTATTTCTCTGTCTACTCATACTTACATTCCCTCGTAGACAAAGCTGGGATACAGTTTCATATGCTGAACAGGTCGAAAGGACCCGCCGTTTGGGTATATTCTATCCACTCCTTGCAACGCTCGCACTTTACTGACTTGTTCTCAGGGCCCCCGTGGGCAGATGGATCGTACTCTGTACAGGAAGAACATGCAGGAAACGCTACTGAACTACAAGAACCTCGACGTCCGCGCAGGAAGCGTCTTTGACCTCATCTTCGACCATACGCAGCCCAGCACCAGCCAGAATGTATGGGGGCAAGTTGAAGGTGTACGACTCGGTATGCGTCCCGGTTATCCTGGTCATATGCGATGCTAAGGATACATCAGAGTCTGGCGAGGTCATCAAATGCTCGCAGGTCGTGATATGCACAGGCACATTCCTGTCCGGCGAGATACACATTGGGCAAAAGACCTTCCCCGCTGGCCGGTTAGGCGATGATCCGTCTGTCGGGTTGTCTGCTTCTCTCAATAAAGCTGGATTTGCACTCGGTCGCCTTCAAACCGGGACCCCTGCCCGTCTCGACGGCTCCACAATCAACTTCGCGGGGATGGAGAGACAGGACGGCGACGCTGATCCACAGCCGTTCAGTTTCTTGAACCGGGATGTGGATAACAAGGACAACCAAGTCGCTTGCTACAAGACGCACACGACTGCTGCGACGCACGACCTTGTGCGCGAGAGCATGCACCTCAGCGTTCATATCCAGGAAACCAAGAAAGGTTCGTTTCGCCTAAAGAAGGTTGTTCATTCGACTCACTTACGAAACACTACAGGCCCCCGCTACTGCCCGTCATTGGAGTCCAAGATTAAACGCTTCGGGCAACGGGACGGCCATATAGTCTGGTTGGAGCCCGAAGGCTATGACTCTAGTGCGTTCCGTCGACTGGTGCGCATTGGCGACGCTGATAAGATATAGATATCATCTATCCGAACGGCATCTCGAATAGCATGGAAGAGGAGCTACAGCTGCCTATGCTACGAACGATACCTGGACTTGAGAACGTGGAGATGGTCCGTCCAGCGTATGGTGTCGAGTACGACTTCGTCGACCCTCGCGAGTTGACGGCAACGCTGGAGACCAAGCGCATCAAAGGCCTCTTCCTTGCCGGGCAAATCAACGGGACGACTGGTTACGAAGAGGCCGCTGCTCAGGGTGTGTACGCAGGTATCAATGCAGGTCTTGCAGCGCTCCGTCGAGCGCCATTCATCCTGACCCGCGCCGACGCATACATCGGAGTGATGGTCGACGATCTCATCAACAAGGGTGCACAAGAACCATGTAAGCGGTGTTCAACTCCGCTCCCGTCCATATTCCGAGTTCTAACAACTGCATTCGCCTAACAGACCGCATGTTCACCTCGCGATCGGAGTACCGTCTCTCTTTACGGAGCGACAACGCCGACACGCGCCTGACAGAACTGGGATACCTTGCGGGCGTTGTCTCAGATGAGCGGTTGAGCGCGTTTAGACAGACGCGGGACGAGATGGCGCATACGATCGAGCTTTTGCGGAAGGAATCGCTCAGTCCTCAAGGATGGGACGCACATGGCATCCACTTGCAACGTGATGGGATCAAGCGCACGGCGTACGATCTCCTCTGTGGGCCCAGTCTCAGCGTCCAGGATTTCTTTGCCGTTCTGCCCGCCCTGAAGGGTATCGATGCGCGCGTACTTGAGCGCGTTGGCATCGAGGCTCGATACGCGGTGTTCTTACACAGACAAGAAGCCGAGCTATCACTCTTCCGAGCCGACGAAGGGCTCGCACTTCAACCCGACATCGACTACACCACCGTACCCGGACTCAATAACGAAGAGCGCGAGCGGCTTGGTCGCATACGTCCGAGAAGTATCGGCGCCGCCAAGAGGATGGAGGGCGTCACCGCGTCTGGGGTCGTCGCACTGCTTCGATACGCCAAAAGGACATATGCTCAGTCGCAGAGGGCGAAAGGATCGATTCTGGATGATGCGTTGTTATCGGCTACACCGCCAGTTGGAGTGACATCTACCGCTGGCCTTTGAGATTCGGGTTCCGTCCATACATTTAATGCGCCATTTATACTTACCTACTGTCTATAATTTGATATAGATCCCTTGATATACACCACTACTCTATACGTCGGGTGCTTAATCTTTCGAGGTGGCGGTATGGCCTACGGGACCTACAACGGACTTCGGTGTCTCTTGACCGAATGCGGTGCGGCAGGTTTCCGCCTTTCTTGACCGGCTCTCGACATGTCTTACACGAACACGTTGGTATCACCGAGCGCATATGGCGGTACTCCGCTTACTGAGTTCACGGACGACAACAACCGTATCGACAGAACATGCGACGCCATTGTGAGGCGACCTGGTGCCCTGGCACTTGCAGGAGTAGGATATAGAACTCGGGCTTCCTTCGCCCCTCTTCGCCTGTCCAACCTGGCAAGCCTAACTATACGCAATATGCTCGCCTACCATCAGGCTGTACGTGTCTTGGCGGCATTGATCAGAGTGGGCGCACGCCTCGTGGTCTCCTGCTGGCAAGTCCGTCGGTTTCACCCGCTAGCCTACGGCGGTGTTCAATAACCTCTA
This sequence comes from Peniophora sp. CBMAI 1063, assembly GCA_900536885.1. NCBI lineage: Eukaryota > Fungi > Basidiomycota > Agaricomycetes > Russulales > Peniophoraceae > Peniophora > Peniophora sp. CBMAI 1063. Next base: position 135,169 of record UWZB01000201.1, on the reverse strand, counting down.
TGCGCTGCTGCACCACTTCGAAATTGGCGATATTGAGCTGGAGAAGGCCGTGTTCTTAGTGTCTGATCCTTCATACAGCTCATCAACACCCGCTTATACTAGGGTATAAAGGCGACAGGCCTCCCAGTTGAAGGCCTCTTGTGTCTCCCCTTTCACTTTCCGCTTCCGCTTTCCGTTCCCTTTTCTCGGGTTTCATTCGTCGAGATGGGCTCCTTTTCCCTTTCCTTTCTTGCCTCGACGCTTCTTTCTTGCTCTTTTGCTTCTTATACGTTCGCTGCTACTGTTTCGACCCAGTTGAAGATCGTCAACAAGGAAGTGAATCTCGATGGATTCTCGCGCCTGTACGTGCATCTGTCACTCCTTACACGCTAATAGCACGTGTATCTCATACTCTTACAGCGCCGTCCTTGCCGGTGGATCCTTCCCCGGACCAATCATCAACGCAAACAAGGTGTGTATCATTGGCCTGAGCGTCGGACATTGTTAACCGAATCGCAGGGCGATCGGCTTGAGGTTAATGTGACCAACGAACTGACCATCACGGATGGCCTTGACGTCGTGACAACCGTGGTACGTACCGTTTCCAATCCCGCTACCTGCGGTAGCTTACTAAGCACCTGTCTAGCACTGGCACGGCATTGATCAGCTTCACTCAAACTGGGCCGATGGCGTCGACAGCGTGACACAGTGCCCTATCATTCCCGGCAACTCTTTCCTTTACAACTTTACCATTCCTGATCAGGCGTACGTCTATCAGTTCATACATTTTGAGCGCCCGCTGACGAGTGTTACTTCCCTTAGTGGGACTTTGTGAGCTCCAAGAAGCATTTGCTGTTTGCAGGTCGCTAACGCGATAGATGTCAGCCTCTATCACAGCCATTACAGCAACCAATACTGCGATGGACTCCGGGGCGCTTTGATCGTGCGCGATCCGGAGGACCCTCAGAAGCACCTATACGATGTGGACGACGGTGCGTCTGCGTATGGTCTCGCACTGCTTGTAGCAATGCTGACCACCCTCATCTTCCATCCATCCAGACAGCACAGTCATTACTCTGAACGACTGGTACCACTACTTGAGCAAGGACGCTAGCGGTGTGCCGTCTCCGAACTCCACGCTCATCAATGGTGTCGGCCGTTATCCTGGTGGTCCGACCAACAACTCGCTCGCTGTTGTCAATGTGAAGTCTGGCACTCGGTACGCCACCTCATGCAAACTGTTGCTTCCCCGTTGACTGAGATCACCGTGTAGGTACCGCTTCAGGTTGATCTCGATCAGCTGCGACCCCAACTTCATGTTCAGCATCGACCAACATGTTCTGACTGTCATCGAGGCGGACGGTAACTCTGTCAGGCCACACAACGTCTCGTCTATCCAGATCTTCGCGGCTCAGCGTTACTCGTTTGTGCTGAATGCCAATCAGCCCGCGGATAACTACTGTAAGTACCATTGTCCGCTTCATAGTGTGCTACTGTTGACGTCATCGCAGGGATCCGAGCGATTCCCAACTCGGCTACTAACAACAGCACGAAGAACGGCTTGAACAGCGCTATCCTGAACTACGATGGCATTGATGTCGCAGATCCGACTTCTAAGGAGCTGTCGTCGAAGAACCCTCTCGTCGAGACGAACCTGCATCCTCTCGAGCCGTCGCCCGTCGTACGTCATGTTCTTCAGAGTTCCGTTTGGACATCATGCTCACCGTTCTCGATAGCCCGAACCGGACATGATCGTCAACCTGAACTTCGACCTCGACAGGACGAATGGGAAGTTCTCTGTCAACGGCAAATCGTTCAAGAACGCCGACCCGATGCCTGTGCTTCTTCAGGTCATGAGCGGCAAGAACCTCAATGACCTGATGCCCTCTGGAAGCATCTACTACTTGCCGCGCAATAAGACGATCGAAGTCCAGATGCCCGCGTTTGCTCTTGCTGGGGTGCGTGCACCTGCGTTTTGCTGCTCTTATTATCATAGACTGACTTGCACCTCCAGCCGCACCCGATCCACTTGCACGGACACACCTTCTGGGTAGTCGAGTCTGCCGGGAATACCACGATGAACACCGTTGATCCTCTTCTTCGCGACGTCGTGGCTATCACTTCTGGACCGGACGATACCAGGTCGGACGTCAAGATTCGCTTCCGTACGGATAACCCCGGACCGTGGATCCTGCACTGCCACATGTGAGTAGCATCGTGTGCCGTACACGGGTCTTATCACTAATGAGACATGGTAGTGACTGGCATCTGACCGGAGGTTTCGCTGTTGTGTACGTCTTCTGTGGCCCTGGGATGTAAGATTGTCACTGATCCTGTGCTGATAGCTTTGCGGAGGCTTCGAGCGACGTTTCGGACACAGTCACCCCACCTCCCGAATGGGATCAGCTCTGCCCCGCTTACAACTCGTTCGTCGAAAACACGGGTCATGGAGTACCTCCGACCGAGTCCCGCATCAAGGGCCTCGGACAGTGATCTACAGTCGTCGATGGCTTTCGCACTTCGCATCCATCGCACCCGCATCGCTTTCGATCCTACTTTACTTTACATCTAATCGCCTACATGGGACGGACTATGGGCGGAACATGGACCTTTTCTGGAGAGACATACCTTACGGACCTTTTTCACTATTCTGACACTTGCATTCTCACGGACTTTTTCACGGACACTGCATTCTTCTCGTTACGAACTGTTATATTCAGTACCATACCCGTCACTCGCTATCATATACGCTTCTCACGCCATCTCTTCCATACGAGCACCTTCTCAAAGAAGCGAAGGTGCACGATGCTTCTGCTCGTTACTCTTCGCAGATGCGTAAGCTGACGGCAAGGGCGCGGGGCAGCTGAATGACAAGCACCTACATAAGACGCGAACCTTGAACAAGTCATGTGGGCGCGTTTGGCGTAGTTCGCGCCGGTGCCGGAGCGACGCTATGCCCGAGGACCGAGGGAAGACCTGCCTCCCACCATGTACACGCCTCCCACCACGTCGATTCTGCGGATATATAATCGATAGAACGTGTTACTTTCCACATTGCTACCAAGATGTCTGACCCCCTCAAGGACAAGTCTGGATTCCTATGCATGTACATGTCTTCGCACCCGGATACCCTAGTAGGGTACGCGAAGTACCATGGCAAAGTAAAGGCTAGCGACTTGATCTCGGCTAAGATGGTGTCTATCGACTCTAAGGTATGCCCATACACTATGCGTCAATATATGGTCTAACCCCATATTCAGGGCATGGACTTGACCTATGTCACGAAATCGAATGCGACTCCGCAATCTGTGCGCGTTCCATTCGATCCTCCGCTCGCAGGGTACGAGGAGGTCAAGCCGCGTCTACTAGCAATGAAGGCAGATGCAGATGAAGCTCTAGGAGAGGTACGTTCACAATCTACTAGCGAAGGAACGTATACTCATCCTGTGTAGGGCAAGATTCCCCAGATCACGTCCTTCCATCTTCCGCTGGAGGCCGTCTGGCAAACCGGGATTGCCATACTCCTCTTGCTATACTGCACATTCGCACCACTCGATGACCCGGCGCCGTGGTGGAACCCTGCACGCTTCTTGCGTTCCACGATCGCTCCAACATGGGTTGTCAAAGGTGCATGGGGTCTTGTGTTCGTCTTGCACTCTCTAGAGGGTGTATATACTGCGCATATGGCCCGCAAGCACAGGATGCCTTTGGCGGTCGCGGTACGTATCTCAATGCCCATTATCGTCGCACAGTAGTCTGATCATAATATAGTTGGGGTATGTTGCTGGCGTTACGGTGTTCGGGTTCCCTGTGCTACGGAGTCTGCGCCGTCGGATTCAAGGCGCGCGGATAGACGCGATCATGAAAGGAAACTAAGATTGCGAGCTTATCTTCCCGATGCTGTACTACATACGTTCCAATACCTTTTTCAACTTCGCGAATGGCTGACCTCGTAAACCGAACACATTCTTCCGACGTGCTGTACCTCAACACCGCCCAAGTTGAACTGGGTCATACTCTGATGCAGTACTCGGATTGTAAGACTCGAACTGGAGAGCATCGCAGAAAGTTGCATCGGATAGAGATGTTAGATCGTTACATGATGGTACAAGCTGATGTTACAGGAGGGATGAGAAACAGATGGCTTTGGCTTGAACACGATATCGTACAAACTAACATACACGCCCAGTCATTGCTACAGGCAAGATTCCATCAAAACAAAGGCATCACATGAACTCAACGACGAGCCTGCTGGGTGGTGGGCTTGCCAGTGGGAGGCGGCGCATGCGGGATGGGCGCGTGCGGGGTACGGATCTTGAGGCCGAGCTCGCCCACGAGGATGTCTGCGGCCTTCTCGCCGACCAGCAAAGCAGAGCTGTACGTGTTGGTGCCGAGGTTGTCGGGGCAGATGGAAAGGTCGGCGATCTTGAGGCCCTTGGTGCCGTAGACGTTGAGCTGGCTGTCGACGACGCCTCCTTGCTCGCGCGGCTTCATGGCTAGTGATGCCGCTCAGTATCAGTCTGAATATGACGGGCGGTCTCGGTACTCACCGCATGTACCCAGGGAGTGCCAGGTCGTCTCGACATGATCTATAATGGGAAGTTAGTGCGTGATCAGTGCGATGTAAGCCATATACTAACCGGCGACCCAGTCGTCGATGGCCTTGTCATCGTCCTCGGTGTACTGGATGTTCTCGTGGACCTTCGAAGCGTTGAAGGGCTTGCCAGGGCGATGCCAAGTACCCATATGAATACCCGTGGTGAAGGCACCGGGCAGGATCTGGCGAGCAGTCTGGATGTCGATGTCCTGCGTCGCAGCTGGAGACGCCGGGTGGAAGTGCGGGTGGTGCGAGGTGAGCTCGCCGCGGAAGGCATCCATGCGGCGCGCAATCTCGCGGGTGACCTTGTACGACCAGCGGATGGGCGCGAAGTCGGCCTTGTTGTTCATGAAGCCGGAGTCGAAGAATGGCGCGACGTAGGGGTTCGGCGAGGAGACGTGGATCTTGCCGCGCGACGCGGGGTACTCCTACGTACCAGTGTCAACAAGCTGTTCGGGAGTCTAGAAGACAAGAACGCTTACAAGGTACTGGAACATCGTCATGTATTTGCCAGGCGGGAGCAGAGCATGGTCGGCGTACGCTCCGGCGACGATGGAGCCGAACATCACGGGCTACGGGGTGTAAGCGCCGATCGAAGAAGTCACCAATCAAGCATCACTGTACCTTGTCAGGCTTGTCCTTGAAGTACCTGTTCCAGAGCTCGTTGAACTCGGGACCCATCTCCTTGAGCTCAGACTCGGTAGGACGAATCTTGAAGCCGGCGTCGATGGCGTTACTGCTGAGCCGTGCGCGCTCGGGGCTCATCTCCCACTCCTGGAAGAGCTCCCTGCGCGCCTCCGGGTCGCCTCGGAGGAAGGCGTCGAGCGTCGGAGTCTCCTCGCTCACGCGGTAGACTGGTAAGCGAAGTCAGCATCCGGCCCATCAAAGCAGAATTGAGGAAAGGGACGAACTAGAAAGGGTCGTGTAGTGGTCCTGGTACTGCTCGCCGACGCCGGGCAGGTCGCTTACGCACTTGAGGTCGAGCTTCTGCATGAGGTCCTTGCTGCCGACACCCGAGCGTTCCAAGATCTGGGGCGTGCCGAGCGTGCCAGAAGAAAGCACAACATATTTGCTCGCACGAACCTGCCACAATTTCAACGCACAGAATCGGATACGAGAAAGAGAGGCAACATACGATAGTCTCCCTGTACTGGGCCTTGTCACCGCGGTTGCGCGAGGGTACGTACGCGACGCCGACGGCGCGGTCACCATCGAAGATGACGCGAGAGACACGCGCGTTCGTGCGCAGGTGGAGGTTGGTCTGCTCGTCCATCACGCTGTGCACGTACGCCGTCGCAGCATCGGAGCGACGACCGGTGTTACGGTTGATGTATTTGGCCCAGATCTCGGACGCGTGCGCCGTCTTGCAGTCTGGGAATATGGATCAGATAAGCTCGTGCGATATGGCGAATGAGAGAGCGCTGACCCTGGATATCGTCTTCATGGCGCGTTAGTATGTTGTGTGTACGGATAAGGCAGGAACATACCGCTGAAGGGTATGCCGATGGTGTCTGCGGCACGGAGGAAGTCCTGGGCGAGGGGGTTGACAGAGCCGCCGTTTGAGATGGCAATGGGGCCGTCGTAGCCGTGAGAGTCGTTGTTGACGGGCTTCTGGTAGTTCTCGAGCTGGAGATGAGTGATTAGTAAGCGTGTCGTTGAAGTCATGCACAAGGTCCTACCCTCTTCATGAGCGGAAACAGGTCTACATGAAGGAGTCAGCGATGGGGAGTTACGAGCGCGAGAAGGTGCCTCACCTTCGTAGGTCCAACCTTCGGTCTTGAAGTCATCTAAAATCGGCGAAGTCAGCGAAAGGACTCGAGGTGCCCGTGTCGCTCGCTGCTCACCCCAGTCCGAGGCAGACGCGCGGGTGTACATCTGGAAGTTGATGCTAGAGCCTCCACCAAGGATGTTCGCGCACCTATGCTAGGATGTCAACGAGAGCATATGGGCGTCGTCGTATACGAGACTCACGGTACGATGGAGTGCCGACCACGAAGATGACTCGACGCCATCGTATCGTCGTAGAAGGTTGCCTTCTCGTTGCTGGAAGCGGTCAGTCGTCTGCGCTCGGAGTAAGGCACGCAAAGCTTACAAGTCATCGCGCTGCATGTTCTTGACATAGATACCGGGACGGTATACCCAAGGGTCGTCGCGGTTGTTCGCGCCACCTGGCAGAGTTGTCAGACAACGCCTGGAATGGCAGGGACTCAGACTTACCTTCGATGAGCATGACCTTCAGACTGGGGTCCGCGTATGCGAGCCGACCGGCTACGACACATCCTGCGCCACAGTTGTGAGTATGGTAGACGCATTGACCTAGAGGTCAGCATACCTGCGGGACCGCCGCTGTCGAAGCAAGTCAGCAGAGCGTACAAACAGGGTATGGACGAGGTTCGTACCCGCAGACGATGACATCGACTTCCTCTGGATGCATGCTAGACGTAGAGCTCGCGAAGGCAGAGTATAGCGGGTCAGTTATGATCCCTTAATGACCATGGCTCTCACCATGAAGTTATTATACTCGGTCCTATGGGAAGCCGTCCAGACCTAGAAGTCAGCTCCCCACCTCATGACGGGTCAAGAGACTGCGCAAAAGTAGTCGAGGGAGAGACGAAGCTGCTGTGGCTCGCTTCAATATTCTTGCGGCTGTCAGTTGACTGGAGCGGGAGACGAATGGAGAGCCAGATACAAGGGTGAGATAGGGGCCTTTCAGTGGCACGAGCCTCTCAGCGCTCGTCATAAGATCCAACAATGCGTGCTAGCAATCTGAGACCGACCTTTCGTGCAGACTGCGCGCCACACAATACAAGTCAGTTTTGTCGCTGATTTCGATGGAAAGAATATATAACATCATCGAAAGCGCTGCTCAAGCTGACTGAAGTTTGCGGGCTATCAGCCGAAACCTTGATATACGAAGCTCTCAGCAGCGATGCCTGTGAGTTGAGAAGGCGGACCTACTCAATGACCTGGGCGTTACGCCCTCCAACGGGCGACCCGTTAGTCTGGGAGGTAAAACGGTTCCCTTGAACGAAGGAGGGTCACCAGGTTCGAGTGGCTACGTGATTGCTATCTTGGCTTTTCGGTACGCTTGCGCTCACTAAGCATCGTGGTCAGTGTTCTGGTTGGTGGAGAAGGCACGAAGTGAGAGCCAACCATAGGAAAGGACTTTCCGGACTTGCATCGCGCGAATGGCAACATTATTTGGGACAGACTTCAGACTTCATTGGATGGTTTCCCCTTCGAGATCTTCTATGCCGAAGTAGAGTGAGATGAACTTAGTCAAACAGGCATAAGATTCTTAGACGCCTTAGACGCTCAGCGTCATAGATCATGCGTCCAATCCTGTGAGCCGCTGGATCATCTTCGCACAGGTGGATCGCAGAGCGTGGGTATGGGGGTAGAGAGGGAATTTGGCCAGGCGTTCGGCGTACAACATTCTTCAGAGCTGTAGCGAAGATCTCTGGGGCGAGCAGTAGGTCCTCGGTTTGCCGATTGTTGAGAGGATGATACTCCTTGCCCCCTCCTTGCATCTGCTCCCCCAGCCATTCCCTCGCAAAGTCGCAAATGCCGTTTTCATGCGAACGTCACCGGTTCGCTCATGCATCATAACTGGAGTAAGGTGCAGAGGTCCTGACAGTCTCATGCGCATACGCGGCGGCGCACGCGGCCCGACGGGGTTGGACGGTGTCTCGATAATTGACTGTTTATAGAGACTATCCGATCCGTGAAGCTTGGCCAGAGGAGGGTATGCCATCGTGTATGCTCGCGGCCATCATGTAGATGGTCGTCGACGCGCAAAATCAACCGCGGTGTTGCCGGCGGCAGGCTGTCCTAGCCATCAAAATCTGGTCTCGCGTGGATACCGCGGGAACCTCCTGCCATGACTTTGGTGCACGATCTCAACACTGCAGCTTGACACCTCCCATCTCCTAGACGTCCCATTCGGGATGAGGATGAACTCTCTGCTGTGTATCAAGGGAAATACGAGTCAGCTCTCTCCGCCTTGCGTTCTGCCACGACTGCGCGACGTTCTATATTGAAGTCTCTGAGCTCTCATGGCTTCCAACTCGAAGCCGCTTCCTGAAGTCCCTCATTCTCCGGATACAGACCTCACAATAGAAGGCTGTGAACACTTACGAAAGTTTTTGGATGCGGCGCTATCATCTGAGCCGGGGTCTTTGCAAGGATGGGCGTCCACGATGGAACGTGCGCTCGTCGAGGTCACAGAGGCAATGCGGGATCAGGAGTGGCTCGCGGGAATAAAGTTGGCCAAGTCGAGAAGGAAGAGAAAGAAAGTGGAGGTTGAGGGTCCTGGCACGCTGCGTAGGTGGGACACGGCGAGCTCGACCTCGATAAGCGGCGCCAATGGCCAGGTCGGCGGCAGGACGGCTGAGACCGACCTTCGAAGAGCGAGTAGTCCGGCCATGTCTGAGCAAGGCGGCATTGCCTTCCCGTCGCGAGCGCATTCGCCGGATGAAGACACGAAACGTGACCGCTTAGCATTGCAGCAGTTGCGCGACGTCGCCTCTCTCAACAAGCCTCGCGGAGGCCCAATTGCAAAGCATGTTCTATTCACTCTGGCTTCGTCGGAGGAACCGCCCACGAAGTTCTCAGACCACACGCCAACTTGTTCGTTCCGTGCTGGCAAGTTTGGGCTACCCAAGCCCGATCTATTCGGCGACGATCCTGCCGGCAACGAAGTCATCGCGAAGCGCAACTGCCTGTACGGGTTTGAGGAATGGGAAAGTAAGGTCTTCATTACAACTTCCAGGATATCACTGTTGAAACTCGTGCACAGCCGATCCTGTACAACGGCCCGAACCTATGATCCTAGTCGGAGGCAGCTTTCATTTCACGCCCCGCGTCCCATCCGCGGAATATGAGTCTCTAGTCAAAGTGTTACGATCCTCGCTCTATGTCTTGCTTTCCATCCTGCTTGAACAAAGTTTGCTTTCCGATTTCAATGTAGAGCTCCGCTTTCCTCAACCCGAATCGCGCGAACGCGCCCGCCCGATCAACCGCATGTTATCCATCGCCCGACCTTCCCTAGGCGTTCGCACCTCTTCTCCGGATGCCCGACCCCATAATCTACGCGAATCGTTTTTGTCTAGGTCCATATGGGGACTTCTCGGCAAGCGCACCAACACTATGTTCCCCAGGCAGCACTCTGGACTTAATTCCGACGCGCCCCGCGGAGGTTCTCTTGACATCGCAGCGCGAGAACCATCTGCGCCTCCGCCTCCTACACCCGTAGATGACGCGCCCACACCTATCAGAGCCCGACGGTTCTCGTTCTTTGGCGAGCCTCGCAGAGCAGCGAGCGTACGAACTGCTCCAGAGCAAGAACTGCCGGTATTTCAGACAGTACATCGGCGGCTACGCGAAGCACAATCGGTCCTCTCCACATCCCCAGACGTGGTCATTCAGCCGCCGCTCATGCTGGTTCGACTTGCTGAGAGGGAGCGCGAGACGCCGGGGCGACGGCTTTCGGGAGAAGAGCGCTCGGCTTTGGCCAGCATCTATGGATGGGAGGGTAGAAAGGCGAAGGGCACGGGCATGATCGGCGTTACAGGCTTTCTGCGCCAACAGCGCCTTTCCGTGCTGTACTCGGAACACATCCCACCTCCCGCCGAGCGATCTTCATCTGTCACCAGCGAGATGTCCGTCCTGGGCTCCTCTTCCCTACGCTTGCACTGCGGTCCGCGCGCACGCTTGCGGACCTTTGCATACTACGCCACGAACGCAATAGACGGCGTAGACGCGGATAGTCTGCTGGGCGAAGCTATCATCGAGACGTGTTCAACTTTCGAGGAGCCTTGTGGGAGACCGCACTGCGGGGCGCCGCGTGGGATGCATGAGCGCCGATGGTTACATAATGGCTTGCGCGTTATCGCCGACGTGCAAGTGCTGGAGACCGGAGATCCCGAGGCGGACCATATCGAGGTCTGGGAAGCCTGCTCTGTATGTGGCGAGACGACATCGAAGCGCCGCATGTCAGATGGTACTTCGTGAGTTGCTGTTAATACTGTCAGATGCCTTCCACTGACGGTCCTTCTAGTATGCTCTCCTTTGGAAAGTTCCTCGAACTGCTGTTCTACTCTCCACGGCTCGCTGCACTAACGAAACCACCCTGTGATCATACTACCGCACCACCTCAACCCTGGACGGGCGATGATGCGCCTCTACCTCGCAGTCGCCTCGCCCTCGTACGACGATTTGCTTATCGACAGCACGTCGTGAGCTTCTCCGTCAGCCAGGTTCACGACTTGTTCGAGCTTCGATTACCGCGCCTGCAGATTACTCGAGGGTCAAATCACTCCGCCATGGCCTCGATTCCGAGTGCTAGCGCAATCTCCAGCTCCAGCGGCAGGGACCTGGACAGCGAGGAGAAGAAGGTGCAGTGGAAGGAGATCAAAGGCTGGTGGCAGGAGATTGCCAATCATCTGGACATGCTCGTGAGTGTCAGCTCAAAAATGAATACCTGGGCTTTACTAAGACGGTACACAGGAGAAGCACTTCCTAGACGATGAGGATCAGAGCACCACGTACCACAAGTCTCTCCCTCGCTTGCCCTCGACCTGGGACGAGTCACCTGAGCGCGATGAAGGCATACCGGCGCCTTCAACTCCTCGGCAGAGTTCAACTTCACTGTCTGAGACGCCCGACACCAACTCTACTGTTGCCCGACGGCCTACACTCTCCCCTACTCCATCAGCTCCCGCAATTGAGCGCCATGTATCCGATGCATCCTACGCCTCAACGTCTTCGTCCATGACAACGCGCCCCTTGCCGCAATCTCGAGCCCAGAGCGTGCCACTTTCCACAGAGCAGACCCCGACTTCACTCCAGCGTCCGCTTGATGAAGCAATGCCACCAGACGCCCTCGCGCTACTGAACAAGATGCGATATGCCTTCCAACGCACCGAACAGGCCTTGTACAGTGCCTTGCGCGACGCGCAGGATCGTGCGTTGAACGATATCCGGCGAGCCTTCCACACTGCCGGACTCGGTGCCTTGCGCCGACTAGCGGCTTGGGAGGCTAAGCACCTACCTAAAGTCTCTCACGCTGAGCTCGTCGAGGCACACAAGCGCATCGAGAGACCTTGGTGGTGGGGCAAGACGTACCATGCTGTCCCAGGGAGCAACGTCATCATCAAAGAAGACGATTGGGGCAGTATCATTGCGTTCACCCTCAGCTCGCGCGATTACCAGCAAGAGTTGCTCGACCTTATCCATCGGCGTACAGGCACGGATGCTACCGCGACGAGGGAGTCAAACGGCGCTCAGTTCACATTGCCCAACATGACGGGCTTCATCTCCCCTGCTGCCTCTACGGCCTCTGACAGTGGCTTCAAGTTCTTCCGCTCGACGCCCAAGCTCGATCCGGACGACGATGGAACGATATGGGTTGAACCGGAGACGTATAGCGCCGTCATCAGTCGGAAGGAGCATCCTCGCGATCCGACGGCCTTGCTTTCCCTTCGCGACGTCTTGCGCACCCGTGCTCCTACCAACGGCGAGCGCTCAGAGAGCTTGCTCAGCAATTTCTCGAGCCGCTTCGCTGCGCGCGAGACACAACACGCGAAGGCCGCCGTCGACGTGAGCAAAACAGAAGCCAGCGGCAACATCAGCGCCGCACCTGCCAACGCGGACACCATTGAGAAACTGTTACATGAGCTCGACTCTGCGTCCAGCAGCGATCTTGGTAGTCAGAGTGCGCCTAGCGAGGGTCGCAACTCTGCTATCGTATCGGCACACATCGAGCGGCGCAAGACGAGCACGGTCATCTCGAAGAGCGATCACGAGGACGAGAATAGCTCGAGCGACTCGGATAGTAGCGCGCGCACTGCAGGTCCTGCAGACGTGCCGGCGTCAGCGCCACACGAATCGTCTACTTCGGAAGTCGATGCTGCGTCTATGAACAACGAACCGCCGCCGCCAGTGGCTAAGGACGGCACAAGCTCTGGCTTTACTTGGAATACCATCACGAATGCGGTGCGCTACATCGTCAAATCCGACGTGGGCGCCCCGAGGTCGCCGAACCCTCGTAGTCCCCACGGGTTGCTAGCGCCCGATGATGTACTCGCCATCGATCAGCGCCCGCATATCAAGTACGATTGGACCATCGGGAAGCTCAAGTTCTCGTGTACCGTCTACTACGCTAAGCAGTTCGATGCGCTCCGGCGGCAGTGCGGGATCGAGGACAGCGAGGTCTTTGTGAGGTCTATGTCGCGTAGTGCGAATTGGAGCGCGGACGGCGGGAAGAGCAAGAGTAACTTCTGGAAGACCGCGGATGATAGGTTTATCATCAAGACGCTCGTCAACGCTTGGAACGTCGCAGACTTGTATGCCATATGAACTCCCCTGCAGACTCCCCTGCTAACCACATTATATTCCTAGGCAAGTCCTCATCGATCTTGGACCTTCGTACTTCAAGCACATGGAGGGAACGGCCAGTCGCGCCTCTCTGCTTGCCAAGCTGCTGGGCTTCTACACGATCGAGATACGGAACCTCGAGACGGGCAACGTACAAGCCCGCTCGGACCTGCTGGTCATGGAGAACCTCTTCTACAAGCAGAAGATCGCAAAGACGTTCGACCTGAAGGGCATTCAGGGTCGTAAAGTCAAAACTGACGCCAGCACGAGCAAGACACTCTTCGACGGCGAGTGGATCGAGGGTCAGGAGAAGGCGCTTACGCTGGTGTATCCGCACTCGAAAGCTGTCCTGCATGAGGGCCTCCGGGCCGACTGCGATTTCCTGGCGAAGAGCAATATCATGGACTATTCGTCAGTCCCGTCTCGTGACACGGTGAATTTGTCGGGTGCTCACCTTTCTTTCAGGCTCCTACTCGGGATCGATCAGGAGAGGAAAGAGATCTCCTGCGGTCTGGTCGACACCATTGGCAGCTATACGTTCGCCAAGACTCTCGAGTATAAGGCGAAACAGGGTCTCGCTCGCGATAGCAAGGAGGTCACGGTCATACCCCCTGACGAATACCGCGAGCGCTTCATCAACACCCTTGACGGATACTTCCTCGCTTGCCCAGGTGCGTTCAGGATGACCAGCGCTGGACTTGACTGTGTAATGACGAGTTCCTTCTCTAGATAAATGGACGAAGCCGGCCAACGACGATACGACTGTTAACGACTATCGACGGCTACCGAGCGTTTTGTAGCTTTGTGGCCGTTATACGACCCTAGACTGCGAATCTACTATTTCACGAAGGATATTGAAGTCGACTACATTCACGAACTCCATTCTTGTTCAGAAAGCTTTGCTCTTGTCGCATCACATGTACTTTACCGCATGCAGTCATATGTTGTTCTATACTTTCCGTACACTTGAGAACTTGCGAGGTTGTCGCGATGTTAGGCGTCGACGGCGCCATCTTCCCAGGAACTCCGCTTGCCGCGCATCGTTGATCCCTTCAACTTCCTCTTACTCATCAACTGAAGTCCATGGACCCTTCTTCGCTGCGAGTTCTGGCAGCTCCTGACGAGATTACTCTTCATCATGTGAACCCGATTGCTCATCTGAATACGCCATCTCTACGACTAGCCTCGGTTGGAGAAGAGCAACGCCGTCTGAGACGCCTTATAAGACGTACACTCGCACCGGCTCGGCGCCTGTAACTTCGACTATCCACACCATGTCTGCCCGCCCTATCTTTCTTGTAGCTGGTCTTGGGAACGGATCCGGTACGTAGGCATATCGTCTATCGTCAAACATGACTCTGACCCCGTAAACTCTACGTAGGAACTGGTGCTGCAACCGCGTACGCGTCACTGGCCGTTAGCTGACCGATGTGAACTCACGCGTGCTTGATAGACGCCTGTTCGCGAAGAACGGATATCGCGTCGCCCTTCTTGCGCGAGACTCCAGCGGAGAAACCCAGAAGCTCGCCCAGGAGTTGAATGATGCTGGGGGAGAGGTGAGCAGTAGTTCCCGTTAGTTGAGACGCCCGTTGTTGAGACCGTTGCCGCAGGCCGCTCCATTCCCTGTCGAATCGTACTCCTACAAGAACGTCACAGACGCCTTCAACAGTGTCAAGCAGCACTGGCCAGATGCTGATATCCGTGTCGCGCTCTACAACGCATCTTTCGGGGCGTTCAAAGGGTTCCTCGACGTGAAGGAGCAAGAGATCGACACGTCTCTTGAAGCTACCCTCAAGGGAGCATACGCGTTCTCTCGCCAGGCAATCTTGAAGTTTAAGGAGCAAAGTATTGATGACAGTGGCAAGCGCGGTACATTATTGTTTACAGGTGCGACGGCGAGCATCAGGGGAAATACCATGACATCCGGGTTCTCGCCCGGCAAGTCCGGCCTGCGTGCACTGGCTCAGTCCCTCAACAAGGAGTTTGGAAAGGCCAATATCCATGTCAGTGTGCACATCCAGTCGCGCTTATCAACATTTTTACTGACTTCCCATGCAGGTAGCACATGTATGTTTCTCACATCTGAGCGATTGTATCTGCCCTCACTGACCGCATATCTTGTCGACAGACTATCATTGATGGAGGTCAGTCATGTGTCACAAAACACAATGGGAGTGGGACTGAACCAATGGCCTTTAGTTATCAGCACCGACAAGTCGCGCCAGTATTACCCACTTGCTAAAGAGAACCCCAACAATCCCGACATCCTCTTGAACCCGGAGGCTATCGCTCAAGTACGTGTTCTCTCATGTCTGGCTTGTATCATCAGCGTGACTTGCTTCTGCTAGGCATACCTATACCTCACGAATCAACATCGCTCGGCCTGGTCGTTCGAACTCGACCGTGAGTCATCTCATACTTGAATATACCTTCGAGGTTACTGATCGCGTTGTATGCCTCAGTGCGCCCTGCTCATGAGAAGTGGTGAGCAGTAGCAGTTCTGTGGCCCAGATATGTACAATACATGTATGAACCAATGGACTGTAATGTACGAGTATGCCCAGATGCCATGCTGTCAAGTTGTGATACGGATCACTTCCCTGGATACGACTGTGTGCTCTTCCTCGTAAGGGTCTTCGAATGTGCGGATATATATGCAAGACCACCAGTGTCTGCCTGTGAGGGAGTGAACGAGAGAAGATGGCGGCGAGGCCGCAAGGCGCAGCCTCCGGCTGCGCGTCGGCGCGTCATGCATCATGTCGCATTGTCACGTTGCCGCGTTCTCCTGGCAAACTCCATCGCCATGTGAGGCTACCAGAGCCTCGTTTCCGTCCTTGCCCTCGACCACCATCTGCGTTCACTCGGTACTCGAACCTATATACTGCTTTCTGGTTCTGTGGATCACCATTCAACGACCGCTCCCCCTCGGCCAATCTTGCTGCTTCGACCTTCTGCATCTCCAGTAGCTGTGGCTATCTAACGACTGTTTATTGATACTTGTATACCGGGCTTCGAGTTCTCTGCTGTAATCTCCGTCTCTCTTCTTGGTTCTCCTTGGAATATCTCTCTATGTAAGTGGCTTTCCTTAGTTCATGCGCTGTTGCGTTCGTCACCACCGGTAACTAAATCTCGTCAATAGACACCGGAATCTTCGCGAACCCTTGGCAAACACTTCTCTAGTCTCCGTATATCTTATCTACCCTATTCTGATGTAAGCGCACCCACGAACTTATGACCCGAAACGACTGCTGACCTTCTTCACCGCTCATAGCTCGACTATGCCTTCATCAATCGGTAGTGGTATCGCTCGCCCGTCAAGGCGCGCGACTGCAGGATCGGAGAGCACATCCGAAGCATCATCTCCCACCACCTACGGCGACACCCCAATCCATCGCTTCCCCGCGGACTTCGCAGCCTACCATCGATCCATGATTAGCACAAGCAGCGCCACAACTCCCATCTTTTCCGACAAGTCTGAAGAAGCGAGTGCGAGCGACGACTCGACGTCTACTCAATCCGATAGACAATCGCTCAGAACGCTGGAAGATGTACGGGAACAGGTCGCAGAGCGGTTGGCAGTCCGCGCTGTACGGAAGCTCAAGGACGTTGACGGGACGAAGATTGCGGTCACTCTAACGCTCTGCAAGAAGAACGACACGGACTTCTTGCAGATTGTCGCGGGCCACATCAAACGCATTCTCACGCTGAAGTCATTCCTCGTCGCAGTCGCCACCACGGGAGCAGGGGAGACGTCACTCATGGTGTGCGGCTCGTCTTCCATCCAGGTGCAACGGGCCGCTTTGCTCGCCTCGGCTAAGTTCGTCGGCCGCGTCCAGGCCATGAACGTTGCCGATGTCTCCGGGACGCTTTGGGTAGCGAGCGTGCGCAACGTAGGATGGTCGCCGTACGACGAAAGCGCGTTGTGGGACGTGCTCACGAAGTCATCTCAAGACCTTATCGACCCAACCGTTCCTCCACCAGGCTCCAAATCCATCGCACACATCCTCGAGGAGGCGCGCACACGTCTGCAACGTCTCACACCGCAACAAGCGTTCGATGAACTTCAAGACTCATCTATACCCATGCCGGTGCTTTTGGTCGATATCCGCCCGGCAGCGCAACGCGAGGAGCACGGCTTCGTCCGTGGCTCGTTGGTCATCGAGCGGAACGTACTGGAGTGGCGGTTTGACCCGCGCTGCCTGGATGGGCGGTTGGAGATTGCGACACGATATGACTTGCGCATCATCGTCATCTGTCAGGAAGGGTATACCAGCTCGTTAGCTGCTGCGAGTCTGCAGGATCTCGGACTGTTGAATGCGACGGATGTCATAGGCGGTATCAAGGCTTGGAAAGAGGCCGGTTTACCTGTAGATATACCACAGCGCATGTGGATCTGAGATCATGTTTTGTTGCTTGCATTTGTTTGTTCGCTTTCCTCTCGGCTGTTTGTACACCCCTTTTGTAGGAAACAAGCAGCATGCCCACCTCTGTATCGATGGATCATTCAAGGTGATAGCGCTAACTTATTGAGGCTCTTTGCTGAGCGATTCAAGCTCAACATGTACTGAAAGTACAGACAAGTGGCTCAGGTAAAGGGTATGTGCATTGATAAATAAATGCGTGACAGTCATGTACCATACATGCAGGGTAGTAAGGTCGGGCAAAGAAAATCAAGTGTCGATCAGTTACGCCAGGAAGGCCGCAACGACACCGATGGCCGCCGTCAGAACAACAGACGCGGGCGCACTCAGACCAGCAGCACCCGAGCCGGCCGTACCCGGGATGTTGATACCGCTGTCTGTGGCGCTGGATGATGCAGCCGAGGCGGTCTGCGATGCCGACGCCCGTATGCTCGACTCGGCGGCGCTAGCGGAGGCCTCGAGTGAAGAGAGGGCGGTGGCTGGGGTGAAGACCGCGGAAGATGCGTCAGCTGAGCGAGTGATGGAAGACGCGCCCGCGGCGGTCGCGGAGCTTGCGCTGAAGGTTGGCGCGGCAGTGGCCGAGGCTGAGGCGGAACCAGAGCCAACCTAGAGAGGATGTTAGTCCATCAGCACTGACTCGACGGTCATCAGCGTACCGTCAGGGAGCCAGTGTCGACGCCAAGAGACGAGCAAGCTTGCGAATATTCTAGATAATATTCACTCAGTGGCCACTTTGTGTGAAGGTGATGTGACTTACGGTCGAGAACGTCCTGGCCATCTGACTCCGTCTCGACACCAGCAGAGACACCGCAGTCGATACACGACACGACGTCGCTGATCGTGCTATCTGAGCAGCACTCAGTTGCACTCGTGCAGCTCTGTAGTAAGATGGTCAGACACCGAAAACTCTTGACTGAGTGGCGATTGTACGCACCTCGAGAACGTCCGAAACGTTAGTGCAAGTGCTGGAGCAGTCACTGCCGCTGCTTCCGCTGAGCTGCCTTGAAAGGAGCAGAGTGCGAGGGATACTCGGCGTGGCGAGCGCGACCGACACCAAAGCAAGCAGCGAAAGAGCACGGAACATCCTGATAATGAGCAAGGATATAGCAGAGCGCACGAAACCCAATGCCTCCGTCTACGTTCCGACTTTATACACCACGTAAAAGGCCCGAGGCGTTCCTCGAGCCCATCTCATCTCGTCGTTTGGCCGGCCAAGCATCTCCAGCGCGTGT
>UWZB01000201.1:37865-116531 GCA_900536885.1 Peniophora sp. CBMAI 1063 | reverse complement strand
CGTCAAAGACCCGAAATGGCTATATGCTTGAGGCGGGGGGCCTGAACGGAGTTAAAAACAAGAACGAAAAGCCAAGGCACATCGACGAGGATGGGCATTCCGAAGGGCCATTTCGATTATGGGCGCTTATTTCGACAGATGGGAACTGGGCATAGAGCGACACGATGGCTGGGCGGGGCGACTGCCGTCGAGCTCGTGGCTGTGAGCCGCACTTGGCTTGCATCGCCGGCTCCATCCTCCGTGTCGGATGGCTCGAAGATAAGAGAGGATGAGGGTCACGCTGGTCGGATTGGCAGTGAGGGCGGCGCATTCATCATGTCAGTACAGCCGTTGTGAACGTGAAGGCAGTGACCATTTGGCGACCCGATATCGAAAATCCTTCATGCGTCCACAGCCAGCGCCCTTCAACAGAGCGATACGCTCCGGTCCCGACGCGTACAAGAGTGAGTGTAAGCCTCCAGGCGGGGGAACCTCGTCGGCGTTGCGGCTTCGAGTTGTTCCCACCATCAATTCGGCCCAGTGGTCAAGCAGCCCTGCAGAATCAGTCGAAGGAGAAGCCTTGTACGATTCGTGAAGGGGTGAAGCGTCCTTGTCTACAGTGATGGGTCGTGGACTCGTGGTGGTTCAGAGTAAACAAGCTGCTGCGGGCACTCGCTGTCTGTGCTTAGCGCTGGCCTCATACTTCCTGCTGCGCATCATTCAACAGCCAATCAAGAGGTTCTTCGCTCTCTTCCGCAGTCTGGCCAAAGTTTGGCAGCGTTCGTCTACACCAATCAACAAGTATATACGTAGATCTCATTAGATGAAGTGATGTACAACACGGGTTACAAACAAAGCGACGTAGGTTCGGGATAGAGGAATCATGTCCATCGTCTGGTCATCATCATCGTACTAGGCATTCAAAAGAAGTCTGGGGTTTAAGCCAGGAAGAGGGCAGCGACACCAACAGCTCCCGTCACGAGCAGCGAAGCAGGCGCGGTGAGGCCTGCGGCTCCAGAGCTACCGCTCGACGAGGACGAGGATGCGGACGCGGACGCGGAGGCTGCCGAAGCGGCCGAGGCGAGCGATGAGGTGGCCGAAGCTGCCACGGCTGATGCAGACGACACGATCGACGAGACGGCCGACGAGGCCTCTGCGCCAGACTGCGACGCGGAAGCCGCCGAGGCAGCGCTGAAGGATGTGAAGGCGGCACTGGCGGAAGATGCGAGGGACGAAAGAGCGGTTGCTCCCGTGAAGACCGGGGCGGTCGCCGTGATCGTGCTTGCACCCGACGCGGTGCTCGCGTTGACGGATGGGGTAGCCGAGGCGGCGCCAGACGAAGTGTCAACCTGTAGCAAAGTAAGGTAACGTTCATATACTCAAGATGACGTGGACGAACCGTCAAAGAACCAGTGTCGACGCCGAGTTGCGCGCACGCAGCCATGAACTCTGTGCAACCAAATCAGCAGGTTGATCCTGTATGCATGAGCCGAGAACTTACGTCCGAGGAGGCTCTGAGCAGTTGACTTGGGCGCGGTCCCCTCAATGACAATGCAGTCGGCGCACTGCACAACCTCAGTGATGACGTTCGAGCTGCAGCATGCCGATGCAGTGGTGCAGTTCTGTTGGCTCAGTTGTCAGACAAGTTCCCCATACCACCATGGCAGCGAGCTTACCTGAAGCGCAGTAGAGGCGTTCAGGCAGGTAGGGCAGTCGCTATCGTGACGAAGCACGAGGTCCCTAGACTCTACAAGAGAGCGGGGGAACGTCGAGAACGCGAGCGAGGCCGTAGCCAGGGTGAACACGGAGAGGGCACGGAACATCATGATGGCGATGAGGCACGACGACTCGGACGAGGGCGAGGAATGCACAAAGTTGAACTTCCTTCCCTCTACGTACTTTTATATCTCGCCCGAGCCCAACAACCCGCGGCAGGGCACCGTGCTCCACGACCGTCAAAGCCTCGAGCGTAGAAGCCAGAAGTGACTGACATCACAGAGGGCATGCTGCAAGGCACGGGTGACGGTGACGAGGACAAACGACGCAACGCCCCACTCGGCGTCAGTGCTTATTCGGCAGGGGGAAAGGCTATTCTTGATTCGTGAAGAGATAGAGCCCGAGGCGTTGACAACGCGACTGTTGTATACAAGTAGCCCTGAGGCATCAAATCGCACTTGCTGGTCTTCAATGTGATTGCAGAAACTGGAAGGTACAGGATTTGACCGTTGTGCGACTCCCTTCGTATCACATCTCACCACACTCTGCGTATCTATGAGCTCACGACGATCAAAATGCCAGCCAGGTAACGTTAATGCTCACCGACGATCTTCACCGCAAGCTTTGGCCGATTATTCGCGCCGGTCGCGACGTTCTCGATCTTCCGGAGGGTGAGCATGCCGTCTATGACCTTGCCGAAGACGACATGTTTTCCGTCAAGGAAATCGCACTTGTCCGTGGTTATGAAAAACTTTGGAGAGGACATGAGCATCCGGCGCGTGATGGTGGGGAAGACGTCAAAGAGACGTACCTGACAGCCGTTTGTGTTTGGTCCCGAGTTTGCCTAAAGGGTACGGTGAGCTTCGAAGTATGACCTTCCCTGAGCGAAGGCAACCGCGCACCATTGATAGCAGGCCAGGACCGGTGTGTTTCTCGATAAAGTTCTCATCCTGTATGTGTATCAGTCTGAGGCCCTCCTCATAGCAATCAAAGGCAAAGTACTCACCGGGAACTTGTCACCGTATATCGAAAAAGAGCCTGTTCCGTCTCCCTTGATGAAGTCACCGCCTGCCAAGAAATGAACAAAGGCCTGACGCAAACTCATTCTGCCGGGCCGCACCTTGGCACATGAAGTTCGGGACCCTGAAAAGTTTAATCGACACGCGGTGCGTGTTGCAGGAGAAAGGCGGCTTACACTCTACGTCGTGTCGCTGGTCATGAGCCTGGGTTAGATATCGCAGTTAAGATAGACGCAGGCGTACCTGTGGAAGGTCGCGTTCTTGTATCCCTGCGGCTTCAGGTTTACCCTTAACATGACCAGTCAGAGCAGCTCGCATATAATGATAGGTTGGGCTCAGGTACCTATACTCTCCGGTGCATAGCTGGCGGAAGTTCTCTGCTGTTCTGTGCACTTGATATGAGTGTAGATCACACTTCTGCTTGAGTCGCGGCGTACTTTGGCACGATATCGCTGAACAGCTCCATTTTAAGACGCCCAGCAGGCGTCTCGCCGATGTTGATATCCATAAACACGATTGGACGTTGGGTTGACATGGTAAACACGATGAAGGCAGGAGGAGAAGAGCGTGGACGCGTCTCGCCGCGCCACAGAACGCGATCGGAACCACGAGAGCGCGTGCAGCCGCGACTTCGCCGCTGACCACCACCATCCTTATACCCTTACCATGTCCTACTTCCTTCCCCATCTACCCTCCGGCTGGCATGTTGATGAGGCTATCAAGTCTGAGGAAGATCGCGTGGTTGTAATCCGTTTCGGCCATGATTGGGACTCGCAGTGCATGACGATGGACGAGACGCTTTATGGTGTCGCGGAGAAGGTGCAGAACTTCGCTGTGATATACCTCTGTGATATAACGAAGGTGCCGGACTTCAATAAGGTATGGAATGCTGAAGTATCTCGAGGTGTAAATGCTCATGGTGCCACAGATGTACGAGCTATACGACCCATGTACTGTCATGTTCTTTTACCGGTGCGTTTGACCCAGTAAAACACAAGATCGTTACTGACACCCTCCCGTCCAATATCAGGAATAAGCACATCATGATCGATTTGGGTACTGGTAACAACAATAAGATGTGAGTATCACTTGATTCAGGTATCGCATCACGCTAACCCAGCGGTTGGCCGCCGATAGTAACTGGGCTATGGACAACAAGCAGGAGGTTCGTACCGCATACTCTACCACGTGAAACCGGTTGTCACATGCTTTATAGATGATTGACATCATCGAGACAGTTTATCGTGGCGCGTCTAAAGGCCGTGGTCTCGTCGTGTCCCCGAAGGGTAAGCCTCCTTCCTTTTCTTGAAAGCGTCGGTCCCTAAACGTCCATGCGCAGACTACTCGACACGCTACCGGTACTAGTCATACCCTGTGTACGCCACTTCCTCCACTTTGTTTTTGTGTTTGCTCTGTGTTCCTACTTGTACATCCCCACCATACACCAATGTTGATGCTCGCTCCCAAGTTCCATGAACCTTGTTGCATCCTATCGTCCCGTGGATGATAGATGGCGGATGGTATCCCGCGCTTGTCGAGGATAGCCTTTGTACCTCGCTCGCTTGCAGGGTTCTCTACGCCCATTGGTCAACTCTTGAGGCTGGCCATTGCATGGTCCATCTCACCTCGAGTTCGCATGAAGTCCGGCCGCTGTACACGGGAACACCGCATCACGGCGCCTTTGCCTCAGCTTCAGCTTAACCCAAGCGCGCCTGTCTGTCAACATACCTGCTATCGCGCGCCGTCGTCTTTCCGTAGATGCTGCCGGATCATCATGAATGTCGCGGCAAAGCCTCGCAAGTACTGCCACGCCAGTACGGAGCCAATGATGAGCGCGAGAACGTTGAGCGTGAAGAAGATTGGGTCCTCGAAGAGGCTGCTCATGGTGGTCTGCAGGAGGGGACATCACGCCGCTCAAAGCATTCTTATATGCGCGCATGTTCATAAGCGCTCATCTCGTTGTGATTCGCGCAGTCCGTGTCATGGAGTGATGCTCGGCATCGAGCCTCGAGGATCAAATTGGGATATGTGCTAGCCCTACTATTGTTTGCACTATCACGACAGGAAAGTTCATGCCCGAATGGGGCTGTCTTGAAACATGACAACAGGAAGCAGAGAAGTTATGTCGAACCGGGACAGCCTGCGCGCCCGCATACATGGTAACAAACCTACTGGAATCAAGTGGTGCCGGATACATCATCACATGCGGACAACCATTGTATTGCAAAGGCGGGTTGCCGATGATTGGTGCAGCAGCACCGTTGAGGCGAAACATCAGCGCGCCGACGACTACAGCTTCTTGACTTCTCCCTCTCGAATCTGGACCACCGCGCTCATCATCTCTTGGCGCTTGATAGGATGCATCTCGCGCGTGAGAGGGGCCTACAACTCTTTCGCAGCTCAATCGTACTGAGGGTAATCCGCCCTAAGGTTATCAAGCTTACACTCTCATCTACGGCGATTACTCAGCTGTCCCGTCTGCTGCGAGCTCTGCCTTGTTGTCAGGCTTCGGGAAGCCCCGTCAGGACGTGTAGATGGTCTCATGCATAACTGCAACCATAAGCAAGGTAAACAGGAACACTGTCGATGATGTGTTACAGGATACATCGAACATGGCATGCACGTCCACCCTGACGGTATCCCTTGTTGCCTGTAGGGACCCCTTAAGCAAGTTCCTCCACAACCCGGCGTCATACCCTAGTCTCTGCAGGTCTCCGCCTCTTTCGCCGAGGGATTCTACACGTGTAGATCCTGTATCTCAAATGACCCTGGCGTATGGGTAGTGCGAGCAGGGCGACAACATAGCCATTCGGCTGAGGGTGGCGGCCGGAGTAGGTCGCGGTCCGATGAGGCCTGTTGGTACAGCATCGAGCACGTGTATTCGATTAGGCAGTGGCGGAGATCAGTGCCGGCGCGGAGATGGTGAGGTTCTCCATGGCATCCTCAAAAGTCTCCTCTTCGCTCTCCTCGTCCTCTTCCTCTTCTTCGCCCTCGCTATCCTCGTCATCATCCGACTCATAATCCTCGTAGTCCAGCTGACATCCGTCAGTACTGAAGCCGACAAAGTACATATATGGTCACTTACAGGGTCAAATATGACTCGGATGATCAAAGAGCAGCTCGGGCACGTCGCGATGTCCTCGCAATTAGCCAGCTGCCGCTTTGTGATCTCGAAGCGGTCGCCACAAGGACAAGGATAGTGGAAGACGCCCTTGCTCTCGTCCCACGTCATATCCTCGATTTCAATCTCATCGTAGTATGCGCCCATGGCGGACTGGCGCGCCAGACAGAGGACAGAAGCCCGAAGGAGGGTGGTGGTGGCAGGAGTCAAGCTTTGCAAAAGTGCAAGGAGCAGACAAGATTGAAGATCCGAGCTCCGGGGCGATCGGGCCGAGATCTCCGCGAGTGCGAGAGACGGTTGAGAGACGGGCGCGCGCCGACGGTTGCCTCGACACCGCGATGAGCTCAACCTTGGCAATTGACCAACATATTCGCTACATACAGAACCTCGGAAAGGCTACGGATGACTTGACATACCACCTAACCGCACATCTGAGGACTAATGCAGTTTACTGGGGATTGACGGCCTGCTGTATCATGGGTCGTCCTGATGCTCTGAACAGGGAAGAGATGATTGAGTACGTTATGAAGTGCTGGGACGATACCACTGGTTCGTGCCTCTGATAACAGCCATTAAACTTCTTGGTGATGTGTACGCGACGCAGGTGGATTCGGTGCCCATCCAGGCCACGACGCACACATACTCTCGACCCTGAGCGCCGTACAGATACTCGTGACCCAGAATGCGCTGGGCATCCTGGACGTCGACCGCACGGTGCAATGTACGAGTTCCACAGTCATTGTAACTCTTCTGCTCACGAGCTCATCAGACATCGCCTCTCTACAGCAACCATCCGGCGTATTCGCAGGTGACTCCTTCGGCGAGATCGACACGCGCTTTTCCTATATCGCCCTCAACGCGCTATCCCTTCTCGGACGTCTCGACGCGATCGACAAGGAGAAAGCTGCCGAGTACATCAGCAAGTGCAGGAACTTCGATGGTGGGTTCGGCAGGATCATCGGGTCGGAGAGCCATTCTGGTCAATGTAAGTCAGAATATCTGCCGGTGTATGGTGCTTGTCTGATCGGTATGTAGGCTTTGTCTGCACCGCGGCGCTTGCGATACTGGATCGACTTGACATCATCGACCAGCCTATGCTCGCTTGGTGGTTAGCGGAGCGTCAGCTACCGAACGGTGGCCTGAACGGCCGCCCGGAGAAGCTTGAAGACGTAAGTTGCTCTTGAACTCGCAGATCGACTATCACTGAGCAGTCGCTAGGTTTGCTACAGCTTCTGGGTGCTCTCGGCGATGTCAATACTGCGCAAGCTCACCTGGATCGACTCCGAGAGACTCATCAACTTCATTCTTAGCGCGCAAGACACCGAAGCTGGTGGCATCGCGGATAGACCAGGGGATATGGTCGATGTCTTTCACACTCACTTCGGCGTCGCCGGATTATCGCTACTTGGGTATCCAGGTTTGGTGGACCTGGACCCAGTATACTGCATGCCAGCTCCCATCATTGATAAGATGGGCTTGAGGAAGGGCTGGGAGGCGTTACCTCGAAAAGCCGCCCAGGTGATCATGAACATGTAGCTACAGTACCAATGAAAGAGTCATACTCGCACATGATAGTTGGCGGATACTGTAGCATACGTTGGCCCCATCGGGAGGAGTGCAATCTCACGCCAGGCATGCCATAGGTACCCGTGGACTTGACAACATCAACATATCTGTGATTTATACCCGGCTCCCCAAGACGAGTTGCGTCATCGCGTCCTCGATGGATTCGCTTGACGCTTGAGATTGTTAACGCGCAAGAGAAGGCACATTCCACACTGGTTACCAGGTGTATCGTCGAGATTCGTGGCTGCAGATGCCATAAGGCTAGATCGTTCGCAGGCATGTCGCTCTCAGTTGCTAGAAAACGCGCGAAAATACGTAGAAATAAATAATTGATCTCGCGTGATCGCGTCAGTCACGCGCCGCCAGGAGTCCCTTGTCGTCTTCGTTGTCTGCTTCCTGCCTTCTCCACCCATTCTCAGTCGCCTCGCAGACGCGTGTAGCGCATAGCAATACGCCTTCGCCACAAACTTACGCAACTCTCTATCTCATATAATGGCCGAGGAAGGAACCCAGCCCGAGGTGAAGGCCGAGGACGGTCCTAACGCGCCGATCAACATCAAGGTGCGCATAGCTGTGGCCCAGAGAGAAGCGATTTCTGACGCGTTCTATGCTATTGTCTCCTTCTTGATCATATCTCACAATGATGTCTTCTTGTGTACATCGTCTGTGTTACCCTTATGCGGTGTGGGACGCGTCCTCTTGGTCCGGCGGCTAGGTTGTGTCATCGACCGGCGAGGAGATATATTTCAAGATCAAGAGGAGTACGAAGCTGAGCAAGCTCCAAGGAGCTTACGCAAACAAAGTCGGAAAGGACGTCGCCAGCATTCGGTACGTATCGGCTTCGCGCTCTCCCTATTGCCAGCGGGCTATTTGGCTCCCAATTGGCGCTGGAGCCCGCGCTTTCCCGAGCTGGCATTCGCGTGACCTGTCACTGACATATTTACGTGACTCACAGGTTCTTGTACGACGGCAACCGTATAAACGACGACGATACGCCATCCTCCCTCGACATGGAGGATAACGGTACGATATCTCCTTTCACTCTCACGGACGTTGGAGATCTCACGCGTATTGCCATATCTAGACACCATCGATGTCATGGTAGAGCGTACGTGCATTTTTCTGTCTTTTCTGCTGTTCAGTCCCACTCACGTGCTTTCAGAGGTCGGTGGCTCACCAATTTGGTGAACCTCTCCTACCGTCTCACGTACCACTCGCTTTGCATCGTCGCTCTAATTATATGTCTCCTACGTTCTTGTTGTTCATATCACCCGCACGTCAATGTATCTTTGTTCTCGCTCCCTGAGATTTGTCCGCCCGCCTTGCTGCGTGCCACCCGCTGGCGCCACACTGACGATACGCCCTGTCGCTCATTGTACGGAGCATCCTGACTTTGCCCTCAAAACCCTTCAGCCCTAGCAGTCCTGTTCATTGCGATGATTCAAGCCGTTTGCCACATCCCGCAGTCAGCCGGGAGGCCAATGTGCTTAACCCATTCTTGCGACGACTCATCCGTATGCAAGTCGATGGCGCAACGACGCTGTTACTCAAATGGGCTGAACCGGCCAGCCGATACCCAACCTCACTGGTTGAACCGCCCCATCGACCATCAGGATCAAATTAGGGGACATACTCACGCCGTCCGAGCTGTCTAGCTACTCCTGCTTCTAGAAGGCTGCGGGTCTCTCATACGCGCGAGTAGGTCTCCTTTCTGAGGCAGCTGAGCATTTTTCTGAGTGCTTCCGCAGGAAAGATGTCTCTGTATGATCCCGTAGTGCGCTTTTGCATAGCTGCAAAGTGGAACATCGCATGCTCGAGGTAATGAGCGAACCTATATAACCAGCATGCGCGTATGTAAACTTTGGCTCCAGCACTCTACCTCCTGTACATCGCATTCAGACCTGGCCATACCCTTCGCGCAGCGATGCAGTTCAAGTTCATCATCATCCTCTCTGCGGTCCTTTCGGGTGCGTAATCCCAGCTCTCGATATTCCGCAGATACTGACTTTCACCAGTCACCGCTGCTCCTGAGCCCATCGAGGTCGAAGGGCGCCAGCTCCTGAGCGAGATCGAAAGCGTTCTCGCGAGCGTGACTTCTCCCCTTGCCATAGCCTCCTCGATCGTGTCATCCGCTACAGCTGCCATCGCGACTCAAGACGTCACCCTCACGGACGGCTTGTCGGCTACGTCGACATCCCAGTCTTCGACGGACTCCGCGTCCTCATCCTCGTCCGCGACGACGTCCGACTCCAGCGCGGCCTCCTCGAGTGCTATTGCAAGCGCGATGTCGGACAGCAAGGCCATGTCTCTGTCGTCCGTCGTATCCGTCGCGTCTACCAGTCTCGCTGCCCTTACGACTGGTGGCACGACAGACTCCGCCTTCGCGAGCGCCACGAGCGTGCTTGCTAGCATCGTGTCATCGGCCGGCGCTGCCGCGACTAGCACTGGCAATGCTGATGCGCCGACGGCATTCGTCAACGGGAAGGTCCAGTATGTCGTAGCTGGTCTCGGTGCGGCGGCTGGGCTGCTTCTCTAGGGGGATGAGGAAGCTGGATATATGATTGGTGCCCTATGTGCAATGCATCGGGTTTGTTGTTGTAAGGAATGCGAATTGTGACTGTATCCATGTACATCTGAAGGCTCATCGTCCACTCATGCTTCTCTTTAAATGAATGCATGGATACATAGTTGTAAAGCAGGTAATAAGCCGTCAATGAGAGAAGGCGAACACCGCTTCAACGGTGTCTACGGCAAACACCGGCCTCAGGGTCGAAACATTGATGGCGCGACGTCCGCGACTTTCTGCTCTCCCCACCATCATCTTGAATATCTACGGATACGGATGCATTTACCCCCTCTCAATTGCTTCAATACCAAAAAGGCACTCTTTCCTCGTCGCTGCTTCCGACATAGCGCGTGTGCTGTGTGAAACAAGGGTATTCAAACTCGATGCGCGACTGGAGTTCGCTTCGGGGGCTTTGCCCATTCTTTTGTCCTCTATTCCCTTGTCCGACCGAAGAGTACCACCGCGGCGCAATACAAGGTGCCATAGCCACCAGAAAAGCCCATGTTGCTGCTATTCTTCCCAGCTTTGTGTCTGTTGTTGGACGAGTGGTGGGCGGCTATGCTGTCTTTGGCCATCCGAAGGAAGTTCAAAAGCGAACTCGTGAGACGCGGACATGTCTCTCACCTCGTACAGTCAGTTTCTGGCAACATGATTACACACATGCCTCACAACCATTTCTCCTCCAGACTGCACCTGAACGCTCCTCCACCTTCCTTCCACCTCTCACACGCGTACAACGAGCGTAGTACACTTGGTTTCAATCTTGAGCGCCAACTAGCCATCGGCAAACCCGTTAACCTCCGCTGGCTTTTCAACGCTAGCTCTGGCCCCGGTAGCATATCCGTCAATGGTGTCGAGTTCGACAGAGCACAGGACTTGCTGCTGCTCATGCACTACGATCCGCCAAGCTATCCCGGCAGCAAAGGCATTAGGATCTATCCCGTACAACTATCGCAGGCCAGTTCACCCTTCTCCTATGGTATAGCCATTACCCATCGGAAAGCGCACGAGGCCATCGCTGTCGAATGGGAGCCTTCTGACTACCCACCTGAAGATCAGGAGGACGCACTTCAGCTTGAGATGTTCCTCTGTGGCGCTCACGTCGCTCTTTTCCTTCACTGCACTCAGAATCCACGCGTCATCATATGCAACTGGAAGACCGGGATGAAGGTAGCGGTACGCATCTCTGTATCTGCTCTCATTGAACTCATCTGATAACCAATGCAGATGGTCGATAGCTGGCAGCTGTATACCTCAGCGAGCGTTCCGAATGCAGTTCACCCATCTCATGTTACGCGTTTTGCATGGCTATCTCACGACGCTTTCATGATAGCGTCTGTTGAGCCGTACAAAGGCGAGCGACAAGACGCGTTGTACGTCTACCGTCTGGTAGGGGACTTTCACGCGCCGCTATTGCAAAGCATCGCGCTGGAAGTCCCGAGTTGGCACTACGATCTACGCAATGCGGGTTTCAACCGACATCTTGGCATCGTGACCGGCTCGTGGAGCGAAGATGTCAACGCGGGAGCGCAGCCCTACGATGCACGCAACCGCATCACTGCTCTTACAGATGAGGCCTGGGGATATTCCAGACACGGACCTCTATACAGCATCTACTACGTGATAAGGAACGATGTACTCCTGGATGAATACCTTGCACACCATAGCGG
Organism: Peniophora sp. CBMAI 1063; assembly: GCA_900536885.1. NCBI lineage: Eukaryota > Fungi > Basidiomycota > Agaricomycetes > Russulales > Peniophoraceae > Peniophora > Peniophora sp. CBMAI 1063. The sequence goes on along the minus strand of UWZB01000201.1, from coordinate 104,894 downwards.
GCGGGTCTTACGCTGGGATGAATGGTCTCGGCGTTGTGTGCAGGTATTCCCAGGACCGAGGAGGGCTGGGCCCGCAGATATGTACGTTATGACCCATAGAAACGATCCCGATGGCGCTGATACCTTGATAGACAGGTGAATGGTTCGATGGTCATGTCTTGCTTTCCTGGCGCCAGGGGAGCTGTACAAATCAAGGTCAACGACTTCAATACTGGGCGCAGAACGTCAGGCAAGCTTGTGCGGAGACACAACTGGGTCGCCGTGCAATGCGGGATGCTTGAGCAAGGCGGCTTGTGGACCGATCTGGCATATCGATCTGTGTTCGCGCGTTCGTACGATCGTCGCATAAGCTTCATCCTCGTCTCTCGCTGTCTCTTCCATATCGAGGTGAGCGATAGAGCTACTTCCTGAAGGCACTTCACTCACACGAACTCACTACAGTATGGGAATGGCTGGAGGAGCGCCGGTTGCATGTATCTGTAGGCTCGGGCCCACTTGGCAGTGATGAGCCATCTATACCCTCCACTCAAGCAATACGTGTGATGTAAGATGCTTGAGGACGCTCGGAAATGCTTGGCATGGTATGCGCTCTGCGTGTGTGTGATGCCCGATCTTTAGGATACGGGACCGGTGACTAGGTGGTGCGGCGTTCAATAGAGGTCAAGTGCGGAAGCTTGCATCAGATCGAGTGCGCGACCCTACTCAGCGCTCGGCAGCGATATGGTGAATTGCATACCTAGTAAGCTAGACGGTATGAGACAATCGCCGAGGTGTTTCTCGCATATCACTCACAAAGTCCAGTCATGGGAACCCTGTCAGACCCGCGGCATCTCGAAGAAGGCTGGCGGGGTCATCGGGCTACCGCCTGATTGTACTCTTGTAACAGAGATTCAGGAGGACTCTATACTTCTGGCGCAGCCTGTCCGTCATTCTGTATACCATGCTTCTGAAGAAAGCTACTTGAGGAGCTGAAATACGTCTAAGAGCGCGCAGAGCCAGAGTCGAGCAAGATAATGGCACAACAGACGTCCGTGTGAGCTCGAGATACGGCGGCATAGATCTAGGCACAAGCAGTAGGAGCTTGTTAGTCCATACATAGCCCGGTTGACGTCGGAGGAGTGACCTGTCAAGGCCTCCACACTAGTCCATGAGAAGTAGCGTCCATTTCTGTGCGAGCCAGAATCTCATCTGGAGTGATGATCATGTCCACGGTCCAGTCGTGCGCGACCGTTGGGACATGGTCCACTACCTGCTCGCGCAAGGCAAGCGCCACTTAGAGAAAGAGGTTCAGCTCGGGACTTGCCGATTAGGGACAGAAATCTCACCGAGCAACGGCCGAGGCGCACCTCGCGCCGAGGTGTAGTTGGTGAGGAAGCGATCGTAATATCCCTTGCCGTGACCTAAACGAGAGAAACTGCGGTCGAAGGCAACGCCTGTGGCGCAGAAATCAGTGCCACAGCAAACCCGAGGACAACGAAGCACAGTTGGAAAACACATACCCGGCACGAAAATGACGTCCAGAGGCGCACTGCCCGGGTCGACGGCTGAAGCGCGAACCACAACAGCATCTTTGAGCGCCGCACAGCTTGACTACTTTTCTTGGACTACTCACCGTTTGCACGGGCCTCATTGTCGAAGACGAGGTCTGGCTCACGAATTCCCCAGAGTCCCGCAGGTAGGGCGCTTAGATCCCGCTCCCCATGTAGCTGGAGGAAGTCCATGTGGCCTGTTCGTTCAGGATCCACGCGTGGCACGTACAAGATCTTTCCACCTGAGAATCCCGTAGGTACAAGCATCTCGGGGCAAACAGAGTTAGGCTTACCGGCTTGGAAGATAGATGATATCAGAAGGCCCGTGTCCACCTCGCCAGAAGGCATGCTCAAATAGCAGCATACTGAATGAGCGCGCGGGAACCACGAAGTCTGGAGGATACGTTCGGTGATTCTCCTCGCTATAGGACTTCATTAGATGTAGCCAGGTTGGGAGAGGAGACCTAAGGTGGTACACTGTTCCTTGATCTCTGCTTGTGACAGAGCACGTAAAGCGGTAGCCACTGACTTGCGTAGCGCACGTTTTTGCAGCTGGAGTGCCATAGTCGTCGTAGAGGCTCTTACTTTGCCTCGGATACGATAGCGATCCGCGGGGCCCAGTCGGAAGGTATGTAGCTATCTTGCGCCCACCGGCGTATAGAAATACTGCGGGACCGCACGCAATACTCGAAGTCGACAACGATATCGCGGTCGAAGCTGGAGTGAGCGCCGCAGGGCGTCGCGGAAGCCGATTCCGACCGCGGCCGGAGTTAAGGCAGCCAACGACTCGTTCCTCTCCTACCACCATCACGACCCAATCATCTCCTGCACAGTCGTTCGTGCAGACCACTGTCCCATCATGGCCCTATCGTAGCCAGATCATACGCTCAGGGGCCTCCAAGTGTACCCACGTCTTGGCGTGTGGCGTGATATAGAAACGCTCGTGAGCGGGTCAGCAGCCTTCGGTGTCTTCCAGGCTCGGGTTTACTGGGACCAACAAGTTGGTGGTAAGTGTGTAAGGCGGACGGCTCTAGGCTTTTTCTGCTGGAACCTCTCAGATAGCGGCGTGCGTATATAAACTGTCAGTGTACGGAAGTGGCCCAGCATGTCCTTTCAATCCGTCAATCAGGCACAAAAACATCTGGCCTGGGACAACAGGTAGATATTTCATTCATTCTCAGTCAAGTCATCTTTGCCCAACCGCTTGTCAGCCTTCCACACGTCGTCACCATTGAGTCTGGCGAAACCGTTATCTTCGACTGTCCCGACGCATCCAATGGGCAATCACGTCAAACCACTGTCGCAGACTCCCTCAAACCCTCCGGCTCCACCACCCTCGACCCAGTCTCCGGACCCATCTACATCACCGGTGCAAAAGCCGGCGACGTCTTACGGGTCGAAGTTTTGAAGCTCGAGACGGCCGACTGGGGATGGACTGCGGCGCTGCCGGGATTTGGGCTTCTAGCAGAAGAGTTCGATGCCGAGGGTCTGACGCCGGCACTGACAATCTGGAAACTGGATCGGGAGAACGGCTGGACTTCGTTCGATGAGGAGAAGGGTATCCGTATTCGCTTGCGACCGTTTTACGGAGAGATGGGGGTGGCGCGGAGTGAGCTAGGCAAGCATTCAACTATACCGCCTTACAACACTGGCGTTAACATCGACACGCGACATGGCGAGTCCTCGAGACTGTATGCGCTTTTTTTTGTTGTATTGATTTCATTTGATGCTCAGTGGTCGCCGGCTCAACGTTGTATCTCCCTGTGGAGGTCGACGGAGCACTATTCTCTTGCGGTGTGAGCAGCTTTCCACAGTGATTCCGAAATCGCTACTTACATGCGGTCTTCTCTCAGGATGGGCATGTCGCTCAAGGTGACGGTGAGGTCGCAGGTCAGTTCGACTTCGTAAGGCTCGGCTATATGCGCACCGTTTCTGACGGAGTGCCTCTCCGCAGGGAGTGCCATCGAGCCCCCTATCAAGGCCACTCTGCGCTTCACGGTGTTGAAAGACAAGAAGCACGTCAAGACCCCTCACATCAAGACGCCGCCGGCGCCCGCGAGTGCGGCGGGCGAAGAGCACTATATCACAACTGGCGTTGAATCGAGTAAGGATACCCATCTATCACAGCTGCATCATGATGCTGAGAAGCGCTTCCGTAGATCTTCTCGACGCCACGAAGGCTGCCGTGCGATACATGATCGACACCCTCGTCGCGGAGAAGGGCTTGACTCGTGTTGAGGCTTACTTCCTTTGCAGCGTCGCTGGTGATCTGCGGTTGCACGAGGTCGTCGACATGCCCAACTACGTGGTTGGCATGATGATGCCCTTGTCGATCTTCGGTCACCAGGCGATGTAGCCCGTTTCGTTTGCTGAGGGTTCGGGGATTTTGCCATCGGGAAGTCTACAAGGTTGTACAATAGCGCGTTGTATCTATGCTCTCCATTGGGTGTGTCACAGACTATATCTATTCCTTCCTGTTGTACGTCAGGACAACCGCCCGAACTGCAAGCAATTGATAACAATAACCGGCCCGACCTCCACACGCTCCCGCACAGCGAGGCGTTGGTAGGCGGATGCACGGCGAAGTCAAGATATGGTAGGTCTACGCTGTGGTGTCTATGAACAAAGCAAAGGCAAAACTCAGTTGAGGAAAGATAGGTGGGACGGGTTGTATCTATAATCTATGTACGTAGCAGATGGAAGCGGGTAGGGAGATGATGAGGGAGATGGAGATGGAGATGGGAGACGACCGCGGCCAGATCGAGCATCGTGTTGGGCCAGATGGCACGGCAAACGGAAAAGGAGATTGATGATGACGGAGGGTGAGATTTGCCAAGTCGATAGAGGAAATGTACGATTCATCTACAGAGTCCCGGGAGTATGGTGACATGAAAGCGAGGGAAGGGAAAACTTCAGTAATGATACACAAATGTGGGTGAGAGTAGGAACTATTGTAGAGTATAGCCGATGAGAGTGAGATAAGAGAGCGTAGGGTCGTAAGATGTTGAGATCCGTTTTGGAGATCCAAGGTTCATACACGAAGCGTAGAGAGCGTCGTGTGTTCCGGGCATGAAGGTCCATGGTACAAGAAACAAGTAAGGAGCTAAAAGAGGTGGAGAAGCGTAGACTATAGACTGAAGACGCCGCCCGCGCGCTTGCGAGACTGAATAGGGAAGATGAGGACGAGTGAGATTCCCAAGCCCACGGTGAGGCCGATGCACGTTGAGATGAGCTGGAGGGCCGTCTGAAAGCCGGATAGGTAGGCCGTACTGTTGCCCGACGTTTGCTGGCTCGCAAACGTAAGCAGGCCGCCATTGCCAAGACCGGAAGGCAGTTGGAACAAGATGCCGGTGATCTATGACAGTGATCAGCGATGAGAACATCGTGTTAATAACAAGACTCACCATGACCACAAAGGCGTTACCCTTCCAGATACGACCGTAAAGGTTGGCGATGATCCCAACGGCGAACGCGCCGACAGCAGAGCTGATGTCGGCCTGGCCCGGGAACGCGAGGCCAGTGAAATGGTTGGTGACCCATCCGCAACACGAGATGAAGACGAGTAGCGGCAACTCCCGACGCCACGCAGGCGCGTGATTCCTCAGAGAGAGGAAAAGAGAGAACATGGGGACGGTCAGGAATGCTAGAAGGAGATATAAGAACCACGTTCCGTACAGTACACGGAGAACACACGCACCCCACCAAGTGGACGGCGTTGCCCTCCACCATAAACTCGGGTCATGGGACGCCGAGCAGGAGTAGTCTTCCGATCCAACAACTTGCTTGATTCCCCGGATCTTGGTATAAACCTCGGCACCGATGGCAAGGCCGAAGCCGAGGAAGAGGGAGTATATCAATGCATAGCACAGTCGCACAGAGCCAGATATGATGTTGCGCGAAGAAAGCTCCAGCGAACCGCATAGCACAAGGTATCCCTATTGTTCGTCAGTTCGTGGCCTCCGACGTGTCACAAGTAGATCAGGCTTACAGGGAGAATAAGCACAACCGATGCGGATGCGATAGCAGAGTAACAGAGCCTATGCGACTCGGCAAGGGCCGCTGCCACAAAGCTGATGAGACAAGAGATGGTGATCCTGCACGTGACGTTAGTTTTGCCCCGGAGGCGATCAGAGGAAGGGCGTACTCAAATACATTGGAGTACAGCTCATGGCGCGCGCTAAAGATCTGAACGGCGACGAGGATGCACCCGAGAGGGAAAGAGATGAGAGAGTCGATGAAGGACCCGCTGAAGGAGACCGAGCAGATGGCAGCCGAGGCCATCCCGCCGAAGAAGATGAGCGCCAGAGAACCGTATGTCGGCTTTGTACGCATGAGATCGTCAAGCTTGATAGAGGCATCCTTCACGCTCATCTCGTCGTGGATGACCGCCCAGTACACTTTGTACGCGTACGTGAGTTTCGCGAGATCAAGCGCAGAGCCCTGCTTGATGAGCTTGACGCTGCTGGTAGACGTGATGTCGTCGTCGAACGAGATGAGCATGGTGTCTGGGAGGTACATGCACGACAGCGTGATCTCCAGTACGCGCGCAGTGCTCTGCAATTGGCTCGTGAGACGATGCGTCGGCCCACCGAACATCATCATCGCCCGCGCAAGCTTGAGAACGAACGTTTGTCGCGCGATGAGGTCCGAGATATGCCTGGTGATGAAGATCTCGGCCTTCTTCTTACGCCGCTTGCGTTCGGCCCGCTTACGCTCATCACGTTCTTCGCGGTCCCGCCTACGTCCGCCGCGCTTATCGTGCTCCCAGAGCTCCTCGCCGTCCGTCTCCGTCTCCGTTCCGAGCGTGCGGATGCTGCCAGGCGTCGTGGGCTGCGAGAGCTGACCAGTAAGAGTGCGCTTCGGAAGACTGAGAACCTCGCTCCACTTGCTCTTGTAAGCTGGTGCGCCGCTGAGACTCGTTGTTGAGTGGTGCTTGGAGGACGTCGGGTGATATGGCGGATGGAAGGGGAACTGCGAGGACGTCGATGCTGACGCCGTTGCGCTGGACATAACACCATCATGAGATCTACTCGCGGCCAACGGCTGTAGCGGAGTGATAGAGTCTGTCGGCGAGAGCAAGTACGGCGGCGAGAAGCTCTCTGGGCTGCCTTCGGATCCGGGAGGCCGTTGTTCGAACTGCATACTCCGCGAATGACGAATATTCCCAATTTTGGGCGGTGTCGCGCGTTGAGGGGCAGCTTCGAAGGAGTAGCGGGTAAGATGATAGCCCGGACGCTTGAGGTTAGGCACGATGGTGCTCGTAGCAGGAGCAGCGGGTCCGGCGGCGGCGCCAGCTGTGGTCGCGATCAAGGAACCAAAAACACCAGCTCCATTGCGCTCCTTCGGGGGCCGAACCTCTCCCATGAGCTTGCTCACATCCGGGAGGGAGAAGCGCTTCGACGTCGGTGAACGGCTGGATGGCGAGTCGTGCGACAGCGTCGCCTCGCGCTCTCGAGAGGCATTGCGGCTACGGGACCGAGAGTGGCTACGGTAACGCCGGGCCGGTGACCGATGGCGTGCCGGCGTTGAGTAGCCCGAGCTGAGTTCATCGTGATCATGCTCGTCTTGGTCGTACAACGCGAGCAGGGCGGACAAGATACCGCCACCAACGTTCATGCCATTGCCCGCGGATGATCGACGAGCAGCGAGATGCTCTAGATCGCTAGGCCCTGGTGCCTTCTCGGTCTCTGGCTCTGGCTTGGGCGTCTTCCTTTTCGGGAGACGGATCTTCGGAAAAGAAGGGAAGACCCGCCGACGATGGGTGTGCGCCCGGACCATGGAAGACGCACTGTCGGGAGGGGGCCCAGGCAGACCGGCGCGTTCGTTGGGATCAACATAGACTTCTCCGTGCCAGTCGTGCGGCTGTACCCGGTGGAAAGCTTCTGGAGAATCCGTCGCCACGGTGTCGTCGTTTAATGTGGATTGCGAAGGCGGTGCGAGCGTAGATCTTCGCTGCGAGAAGTAATCCCCTTGGTGTTGCTGATCGTCGCGCTGGTCAGCGGGCCGTTGCTCTGGAAGGGATGGCAGGGTATGAGGGAAGTGAGGATAGTTTGTCGGTGCAGGTTGTTGAGGCAGAGATCCGGAGGCTTTGGCCGTGGTGGCCTCAGAGCGGGCCCGCTCCAGAGCTTTGGCAAGGGTCTGGAAAGCTTCGGGCTGTTTAACAAAGTCAGTGTGACAAGTTCCGGACGTCAAGTGGGCGAGACGCGTACATCGAGACCCGCCTCATCCAGCGAGTGTACACCATCGGCACCACGATCCCTGGCGCGGTTTGCGCGCGCTACGTCGTCGTCGTCGACGGCCTGCGCCCACTGAACTCGACGCGGTGTGCGCGTGCCTGGCGTGCGCGCTGTGCCACCCCGAGGCCGGTCATCAGATGGAGAACGATTATGGATTGCCTCCGGTAACGGCAGAGTCAGGCGAGGTAGGAGGCGTGTAGCAGAGCCCTCGGCGGTAGAGTGCGAGGGTAAGTCTGGCGAGTCGGCAGCCGACATGGCTGCCAGGTGGTTGAAGAGAGATGGTGGAGGGAGACAGACAGATGAAAGCAGGCGCGGAGCTGAGAGACGTCTAATCAAGCGGACGGCACGCTAGGAATGGATAGGCGAGGGGCCTTTGGCGAAGAAGGGTCGGGTTTGTTGTACACGTTACAAGCGGTCCGAAGCCGTGGAGCGACGGGTTATGAGGGTGCTCGTCGTGTTGGAGGCGAAAGCGGCGAATGGGTGTCAACGGCAAGGGAATCTCCAGCGAAGGCAGTCGCTGCGTCGGAAGACGTCAGGTTACTGGAAGCGTCGGTGAGCACATCATGGTTTTGTGAGGGGCGGAAGGAGAATGGACGCCACCTGCCGAGACCTTTCAAGACATCGAAATTTACCGTTCGGGACGTCGAAGAGCCGCAGCCCGGCAAGCCGCGTCGAGAACCTCCCGGAATTGCTGATCGCCCGGTAACGTTGATGGCTGATATAGATAAAGCTGAACTTTGCAGTTATCGGTGGCCCGGATGAGACTCGCAACGTGCCCGGAGGATGCAGGCCAGTGTGAATACGCGAGAGAAAACCGGTTTTAGGGTTGGTCTAAGTAAAGAAAATACGATGCGGACAATGTCGCCCTGTATTCGAATCTAAGCCAGTATCGGTATTGGCGGCTCCGCAGTATACAGGGACCGTACTTTCCCGTTGGGACGAAGGATGAACCAGGCTAACGACCGTGAGTTCCGCCATACAGGTTGCGGTGTGATGAACGACAATTAGACGTAAACGGTATCTATTCTCTTCCTTTCCTCGTGCTTAAGCAAAGTATGAAAGGTTGCGAGGGGACGCCATCAGCGCTGTACGGGTCCATGCGTTTCGAGACTGATAAGGTGGGATCGACATCACTGCAAGGGGATACAAGCAGCGCTTTCTCCTTTGTATACATTATTTACAAGATTATTGCATTGAAGAAGGAGGTTTAACTCAATAGGATATCCCCTTGAGAGTACGGCGTAAAGATGCGTTCAAAGAACCAATCGCGCATGCGATCGGTGCTTCGCCGTCTTCGCCTTCTTCCTTGTGGCGTGGCACCGGCGCACCATTACGGGACATGTCTGACCGACGTCCTCGAAAACGCCGAAACCGCGGCTCATCTTGACTGTCGACGCGCAACACACACCGGCTGCGCGCGCACACCGGTTGCAATGACATTCTGGTTGGTGAGGCAGTCGAAGAAGTCTACCGAAGGCCTTCGAAAAGGGTGGTGGTGGTCTCAAGGCAAGCCGTAAACGGTTTTTGGCGCGCGCTACTACACTTTCCTAATGTGGCACGGCATGTGACCGCGTTTGATGGAAGCACAGCAACGCGTCGCGGCAAGAGGCGCTGACGCGCGACGCGACTTGAACAGTTCCCACCAGCACCACTTCGGGCAACTATAGTCCTAAACCCGTTGCCCGTCTATGACCTCAACTGGAAATGGAATACGCCCCATTGAGACAGCGTCCGTCGGTAACATCACTGCTGGGCAGGTCATCGTCGACCTCCAAAGCGCGGTGAAGGAGCTTGTGGAGAACAGCTTAGACGCGAAGGCGACCAGTATTGGTGCGCACTTACTCTTTCCAGGTAATATGTAGACTGAGGTCTTCCTTCTCGTATTAGAGGTTCGGCTCAAGGATAGTGGTCTCACCCTGATCGAGGTCGTGGACAATGGCGAGGGCATAGCCCCCGACGACTACGCCAACGTAGGCAAGAGCTCTGCCTATCACACGCCTCAGCATATGGTCTGACCTTCTTCTAGGACTTCGACATGCAACCTCTAAGCTGTCTTCATTCGAAGACCTGACGTCGGTGAACTCTTTTGGCTTCCGTGGCGAAGCGCTCTTCTCCTTGTGCGCATCGGCGGAAAGGGTGACGATTACGACGTCTACTGGAGCAAATGGGCCTATGGGCACCGTTCTAGAGTTTGACCGGTCTGGGAAACTTGTGAGGAGCGACAAGAAGGTCGCCCGGACGGTATGTCTACATGTCTCCTGATCGTAGTTCTAGCTCAAACACGTATGGGGTGCAGCGCGGAACAACAGTGTCCGTTCATAACGTCTTCTTCATTGCCGCAGTCCGAAAGAAAGAAGCTCAACGGAACGTGAAGCGCGAGATGGATAGGGTCTTACGACTCATGCACGCGTACACTCTCGTACCATGCACCCAGCAGAATGGCGGAGTAAAGCTCGTTCTTACGAACCAGTCGTCTAACGGGTGAGTATGCGCTGATCCGGTTGGTGCTGTTTCACTAAGGCTACATAGGAAGAAGACTGTACCGCTGGGAAATCAAGCTCAGAGGACGACATCGTTGCGTCAAGCTGTATCCAACCTTTGGACATCCAAGGCATTGGAGCATCTAGTCGACTTGGATCTCGAATTCGAGGTTGAGATCGCAAAGATCGTGATGCGAAGGCGCGGGCTGGATAAGACGAGGTAAACGCCATGCTGTTTCCGTATTATACTCGCAATGACATTACTTGAGTCCTAGCAATAACACTGTGCGCGTGCGCGGTTTGATCTCCAAGTTCTCGGTGGGATGCGGGCGCAGCAGTGCCGACCGTCAGTTCTTCTTCGTGAACGGGCGCCCATGTGACCCCTCTAAAGTAAGGATGATCCGCTGAGGTGTTCTCACAAGCTGATGTCCGTGCGAAGGTCACCAAAGCGATGAACGCCGTCTACAAGACCTTTAACATGACGCAGTCTCCGTTTATCGTGGCCGACTTCATTATCCCGACGGGTGTGTTAGCGCAATGTACCGGAAAGTGTACTCAGCTGACGACCCTACAGATGCTTGTGACATCAACGTTAGTCCCGACAAGCGTCAGATCCTACTGCACAGCGAGGACCATCTCATCGAAGCTCTCAAGGTGCGTCATTTCCTGAATTAGATACTCCGACTCTGACTTGTCGCGACTAGCGGGCTTTGCAAGAGAAGTTTGGAGACGCGCGATCAACCTTTTCCGTCAACAATGCGCAGGCTGCCCCTTCCTCCTCTCAAGCATCACTGTCTCGTAACTCGTCGTCGCAAGCCGTGTCAGAAGCGGACAAACCTCCCATTCGCCCCCGGCTTCGGAAACCAGTGAACAGCGACTCGCTCGATCTTGACGAGGGTGAGGACCACGAACAGGCTCCGTCGGCAGAACCCGAATCCGAACCTCCTCGACTCACAACACGCTCGTCCTCGCCAGAGCTCCACTCCAACCACGCGTCCGAGAATGCTTTAGAGGCCTCCAGCTTCGCGAAGGCAAAGATAACGCCGCGTACACGTCTTACCTCTCCGGAGGCTCTCTCATCTTATGCCGGTCGTCGCTCTCCCGCGCAGATCGAGCGTATCGTGTCTGCCGCACCCAGCCGGCCGAGCTCCTCGAGGCATCGCGATGTGCAGATGGTATTGGACACGTCTGGCGCGGCGTGGAACTTGCGCCGTGAAAGCGCAGAACCACCGAGGAAGCGACCGCGGGTGGTAGATGAGCCGGTGCTTCAACGCAACGCGTCGTTATCGTCTTCTTCAAGTAATACGTCTCGACTGGCTCGCGCGGGCCTTCGCGACAAGCTCAAGGACTTTGCTCGTGCGGGTAGCCATGCACCGCTCGAGGATATAGGCAACGTCGGAGATACTGAGCCAGACGAAGAAGAGGTCGGCGGCGGTGCCCGAACGGAAGACGTGGACGAGGAGATGCTTGATAGCGATCATCGTGGGGCATCTTCGCCGCCGATCCGCGCTCTGCGCGTCGATCCTGAGACGCAAACGGATGATAGCTGGACTCAGGAAGACCAACTTGCCGGTACTGGTCCAATGAACGTGGATGATGATGGGCCAGATCGCGCTCCCTCCCTCCGGCATACGGCTGAGAAAAGGCCCAAGTCTGCATCACTATCACCATCACCAGCCCCAGAAACCCTTCCTTCGGCTCGCTCCTCGACGCCGCTATTCCTCAGCGACGACGAGGATGATGGCCCTCCTAATGAACCTACGCGTCCCACGGAGGAGCGCGAGTCCTCTCCACCCATTGACTACGAGATGTCTTCGGACTTACACGTCATGCCCGCCGTCAGCTCTCGTCAAGAGACGCAGGACGACGAAGTGGACGTCGACGACGTTACTCAGGATCCCTCGCAGGATGTCAAGTTGGAGGATGACCATTCCTCCAGCATGGTTGCGGAGACTGAGCCGCTCTCTGAAGGTAGTGGCAAACCTGAAGTCACACGCACAGTCGAGGATACTTGCGATGTCACAGTACCATTCGAGCTTGATCGTTTGAGAGCCTTCTGGCAGGCTCGTCGAGCTCTTTCTTCCTCATCAGCCACACGATCCAACCCTGACGGCGCGATGCAAGTCGACGGGCCACACCAGGATGAGGCTGCTGGTCTTGCGAACATCGATGATGAAGCAGCCGCGGCTGATGCGCTTTCACGAGTCTTGAGTAAGGACGACTTTGCACGGATGGAGGTTGCAGGACAGTTCAATAAGGGCTTCATCATCGGCCGACGGCGGACTGATACCCTCGACGATCTCTTCATCATCGATCAGCATGCTGCGGATGAGAAGTACAACTTTGAGACGCTGCAGCAGAAGACCAAGATGGAGTCTCAGCGTCTATATCAGTACGCCAATTTCATAGGATCATGTGACCATAGCGATCTAATCTCCTTTCAGACGCAAAGTCCTCGAGCTACCTGCCGCAGATGCTCTCGTCGCTATCGACAACATCGACGTACTACGTCAGAACGGATTCGAAGTTGAGGTCGAGGGCGATGAGGAGGACGACATGACCCGTCGAGTTGTGCTCCTCGCCAAGCCCGTCAGCAAGAGTACAACATTCGATGAGCGTGGTAAGCCTCTTTCCTTACGCTTCCCGGTGAGTGTATGAGACTGACGCGGTCTCGTTCAGACCTCGAGGAACTCATTCACCAGATGCGGGACTTGCCGGCCGGGACGATGGTGCGACCCTCAAGGATACGCGCCATGTTCGCAAGTCGTGCCTGTCGCAAGAGTGTGATGGTCGGACACCCCCTCACGAAGCAACAGATGACCACGGTATGTAGAAGCCGTCACTACGCATTCTGCCCGTCTGACGCCATGCGTAGATCGTGAGGCAAATGGAGGGCATGGATCAGCCATGGCATTGCCCGCATGGGCGTCCAACTATGCGCCACCTTGCTGATATCTCCTCGCTTACCCGGAAACCTATCGCTGGTGTGAACTGGAGTATCGCGCGACCGGAGTTCGAGTAGCCATAGATATATGCTTCATCTATTCTTCACATGTGCGACTCGCAAGCGAAGCGGGAGATCATCATACTATATTCCGAAAACGTGCGTAAAAATACAGTGATATGCAAGTCGGGGCGTCAGAATTCTCTTCATGCGTGCTCTCCAGGCGCCTCCTCGCCGAGCTGGTGGTGGGCGTTGGCATTGCGGTCGGCAGCCGACTGTACGCGGGCAGCGAAAGTGCCCTTGCCAGTGTCTGCACCCTTCTTATCCTGATGTTTACGTCAGGACATGCTTGTCAATAAGATATGCCGATAGAACGCACCTGTGCAGCCTGAATGCGAGCGGCAGCATCCTTCGTCATCTCGCGCTTGTGAGAGCCGTCTTCCGCCTCGAGCTGGTGGTGAGCGTTGGTGTTACGGTCGGCGGCGGACTGTACGCGTGCGGCGAAGGTACCGGCGCTCGTGTCGGCGCCCTTCTTGTCCTGAGGTACAACTTAGAGAAGGACTTGATCTCACGCGTTGGTACTCACCTGTGCGGACTGAATGCGGGCAGCGGCCTCTGGGGTCATCTCATGCTTGGTGGCTGGCAATGAAGTCAGTATACGCGTTGCTATACAGATCGTCTAGCGCGACGTACGGGACATGACAGTGAACGTGAACTTGTAGTAGTGTACGGTAGTGAAGTGGGTGAAGACGGGTAATTGGGTTCTGGCTGCTGGTCAACACTGAGGGAGCGTATATATACCTGGCAACGGCATCTGCGGCAGCTCTGCGCGCGGTACAGTAGCCAACAAGCTTGATGGGCATGACATGTTTGCGGTCGCGACTTGTGGGGAAGGGTGGAGCAAGAATTTGTTCAAGCGGCCCTCGCGGTCGAGTCCGCCGGCCGGTCTGTCCTCCGTACCACGATTGAACTGCTTCCCAAAACCTTTCAAACCCGTAGGCTCGTACAAACATCCATATTGTAAGTAGAGTTCGAGCAGAGGTGGTGCACCAGGCCGCGCATATCCCGGCCAGCGATTCCTCAAACGAGCGGCATAGAACAGCTTCGACGTGTCTTTTGGCCCCAGTCCAGCGCCGCTCGCGCTGATCGGACGCACCGGTGCAACAAGCGAGTGGCGAATTGGCATAATCGAAGTTGGAGACATCAACGTCATTGAGATCATCATGGTCGAGGATGGCTGGGTGCCGGCGCTCGACGTCAGGCGCTTGTTGGTCGTTGTTTGTCCCGGCCTTCGGGCCGACGCGGCGACGCGCGCACGACGCGTCGGAAGCGAGCACCGAGCGTGCCGCGGCGCCTTGTCTTCGACCGCGACTGTCCCCCGAGATGTCTCTGGACTCTGCCGAATTCCATGCTGAAGTGAATGATTCTCTTGCTCCTAGCTTACTCCAATATGATAAGCGTCGTCTGATAATGAGTGAGGATGCTAGGTATACCGCGTCGTCCGCCTCATCCCGCACGGCAGGGTAACATCCTATGGTATTCTGCAAGTTCACTATCTGAACGAAGAGTGTATTCGAAAGTGAAGTAGGCCACATAGCAAAGCTGATCGGTATGCCTAATCACTCTCGACACGTCGGACAAGGTGAGCCAGACGTGTATAGGCCGCTCGCGCCACAGCTATCCTAACCTTTCACTTCGTAGCCCTGAAGTATCTCGGCGCCGACCTCGATCCACCTGTGCCATGGCAACGCGTGATAGGATCTTCCGGTACCATCTCTCCTCGTGGTGAAGGCGGTGCACAGCGGCAACGCGAAGCGCTCGAGGCCGAGGATGTGGAAGTTCGCGAAGGGCGCACTGGGGATCTCTTAGTTGACCTCAAAACGTATGGGTGGTTCCCTATGCGAGAAGAACTTGACCAAGAATGATATGTTCACTTGTCTCTGTGACTCATTGTGCGATCGCGTGCGTGAATGGCAGAATTGACTCCTGTCGGATACAATCAAGAAATGCGTGATATACAAGATGTGGTCTGCTTCAAGATACATGCACTGTACATCATGATTAGTCTGTCTCCCCAAACCGCCCTCCCTCAATACCCCAACACGGACTTCATAGTCCCCACAATACTCTGACTCCACCCCGCAACCTGCTTCTCGTCCTCTTCATCCTCCTCGCTCTCCCTATCATCCTCCTGCTCTCCCTCCGCCCCCTCCATAGACCCCCAGCTCCACCCAACCGGCACATCCTCCTCAAACACACTCCTATTTGAAAGACTAACCACCATAACATTCTCCCTCCCCGCACTGATCATACTCTCAATATACGTCATCTCACCAGCGTTCTCCTGTGCCCTCCTCACCAGCCCCTCGATCCTCGCCTCCCCCACGCGCCTGTCGTGTTCGGGCAAGTTCGGGTTGATCTGCGCGGATAGTTCGGCTTCGTGGCCGGAGAGCTTGAACAGCGAGAATGTGGCGGGGACTTGTGTGAAGTCGATTTTGACGCCGAGGTCGTGCAGGGGTGTGGTGGGGAAGGTGCGTGCGGCGAGTTGGCGGAGGTGAGAGGATCGGCGGACGGATTCTTGGATTGCGATTGTGTGGTGGAATCTGCGGTCGGATTTGGAGATGGCTCCTTCTCGTAAGCCTGTAGGGTACTGTCAGTTAGCGTGTTGAGAGATACATGGGAGGGGGGAGGACATACGCTCGTACTCTTCGCCCTTGAGCTTGCACTCGTTTTTGTGGCCTTTCTCCTTCCATGCAGTAACTTGGCACTCCTACGGACATCAATCTCAGTCGCTGTGCACGCGAATCAGCGAAAGTTGAGCTGGGATGTGTACCTTTGAACAGTAGTACGTCATATGGCAACCACTACATTTCCTGAACGCGTCTTTGCCAGAGCTCTTCTTGCACTGCATACACGCATCAGTGGGGCACTCGATACGACCAGAGAAGCAGAGATGGCGCACGTTATCGCAGTACTTCATCGTCCCTTCCTCCTCCGACCTCTCCTGCACATAACTCCTCTCCGCAGCCAGATCCTTCGTCTTCTTCCACCCAACCTTCATAATGCTCTGCTGCACCCTCCTCTTATTCTCCGGTGCCGCATCAATCTTATCCATACTCTGCTTCACCGCAACGATAACGCTCCTATACACCAGATACCGCGGAATGATATCCTCGATCAACCGCTTGACGAGTCCTTGCGCCTCCGGGTCGACCATCGCGACGAACGGGCTGACGTTCACGAACGCCTCGAGCAGCCCGTGTTCGACGGCTTGCCGAACATACGTCGTCCCATCACCCGCCTCGATCATATTCCTCACGAACCCAAAACACGCAATAATCCCCTCCGGAACACCCATCTCGCTCGGATGCATCTTGCTGAGCTTGAGCAGCGCGTCCGTGACAGCTTCCATAGCGCGGCGCTTGAGCATGGCGCGTTGGAGCGGGTTCTCGTTGACGATCGTCATTGCGATTAGGACATCGACGTGGACGTGCATGTGTGATGCTTTGCCCTTTTTCGTGGCGAGACGGAGGTTGGAGAGCGCTTTGTCGGCTACGAAGGAGACTTTGCCCGAGCCGGCGTGTTCGATTACCTCGGGGAGGTGCTCTTTGCCGACGTTGTAGAGTACGTGGTGTAATGATGCCGCGGCGGACGGGATCGGTAAGGCGCCTTGGATCTTGTTTTCGGCCAACTCTGACTCCATCTTCCAGAGTTTGGAGACCATGGGAACGATGCCGTCCGTATTGGATACCATGAGCTGGATCTGGTCGTCTTTGCAGATCGAGTAGAGCATGTATAGCAGGTACTCGAGCGTGTTCCACCGCTTCTCGGGCGTTGCGAAAGCAGGATTGGTGTTGAGCGTGTAGAAGAAGATGATCCAGGGATAGATGCCGCCCCAGGCTTCGTAGATGCTTTTCATGATGAAGCGTTCGTCAACGGGGTCGATACGCGCGCCGAGAAGGTTGCCCAATCCCATGCAAGAGTGAATGGCGAGGTTCGCGAGTTTGGTTGCTGGTGAGCCGGGCGCAGCGGGTTTGGATGGGTCCGGTGCGGCTTCACCGCGCAGGTGGTGGAGGAACATGCGCGCGACATCGAGCTTTTGGAGACGTGGGTTGCTTTGGAGGGTGTTGACGATGGCTACGACCTCGGCGATACCGCCTTCGCGCGCTTTGCGGATGACCTGCAGAGCGAAGGCATCAAGACTGAGTAGTTGTGGCGCATCGCGCGCGAAGGCGGCGTACCGCGTCGGGATCGCGCTGGAGTTGGCTTAGGGCACCGTTTATGTTCGGAACGGGGAACATGACCTCAGTAGATTATAGTTCTGACAGGCAGGATTCCAGTTTAGATCGGAGACAACTCAGAGTCGATGCAGAGAAGTCGAGAAGATGATCTATTGATAGATCGGCGCCGAAGCCTGACCAACCGAAAATAGTACCGTACTACGAAGAATTCTTTCAATGATAGTTTGTGAGGCCGACCCAGCCCGAGCACCTTGTAAGAGTCTGAGCGTATCTGATAGTTTAGTCTGTAAGAGGTGCAGATGGCGAGATGGTGGCGGCCTCGGAGAAGCACCTTCGGACGGATTTCCGCGCTCTTTCCGGGGAGGACTTCACGGCCCGACACAGCCACGGTCCGACTCCCTTGCCTTCGAACGTCCGTCATCTCCCAATAATCACCTTCCACCTCCAGACGGGACTGCTGGGTGTTGAACGGTACGACTGGCTTGTATATTCTATCTACATGGAATGCTGATATAGTACGCAGATAAGCGTGCGAGTCGATCCGCGGCCGCGCGACCCCACGTTCCATCTGCACCCATCCCTGGTACTGCAGCATCGCTATTCGGAAGACTCCTCATATACCACTGGTAGCTGGTGCGTGGCTATCCATCTTCTTCGACGATCCTATACTCACACCGGTGTCCAGATAGTCTTATCTCTTATTCCTCGCACCTATGGCGTCAGGCCCGTACGTCTTCAAGCGCTTAGAAATCCGAGTTCAAAGCTAACATGGATATGTCTAGTGAACGCACCATTAAGATCACTGGTGAGCATACTTTACTGCTCGAGTGCTCTGGACGATGTTGCGACTGTGGTCGGGATATCCCTTGGTCAGCATAATCCGACGGGAGAGCGCCAGGCCGTCTGTCAGCCTGAGCCTGAGTCCTTGCGGAGTTCCAGCCACGCCCGACTTTCCCCATCCCAGTCCTTCAGCCGAGCTCGGCCAGCTGTCCGGCGTCTCGTTGCTCCCAACTTTGGGCGTCTGCTCGAAGCGCAGCTTGCCGTGCGCACGCGACGAACTCAAAGGCGTTCGTAACATGAGTTACAGTTCGGCGCCCACGGGGCTACTTTATCTCACGTCGGTGGGCGTGGCCCGGATTATAGTCCTACGCGATGAGATCTGTGGTCATACTTGCCGTACTTGGCGTCTTGCATGTCACCTTTGACAGCTGCTATATTGGGCCGGGCAGTGAACGCGACTGGGCGTTTCATAATACCAGTGCTCTCTGTGCCTACCAGAGCTCTGTGCTACCCGCAGCTCTATGCTATGCGCATGGATTGTCTAGGTTGAGCTGATTATGTGGCATATGCTAACGTGACCCTATAGTCCTGGCGGCTAGTGGCTTAGTCAAGCGCGATTTGTTCTCCCTCCCAAATCCGTTCGCCATCATCACGGTCGATGGATCTCCCGATCCCAAGCAGACCGCAATCTTGAAGAAAACTTTGACGCCTTATTGGAATGAGTCCTTCGACATGTGCGTTTCGCCGTACTTACAACTGCAGTGCACTCGCTGACTTGTACTCTTAGCAATGTCCGCAGCTCCTCCGAGCTTCTCATCCAGGTTTTCGACCAGCGCAAGTTTAAGCGCCAGGATCAGGGGTTCCTGGGTTCAGTCAGCGTCAAGGTCGGAGATGTCCTTGATCTGAACGCGGGTGGCCATGGTGCGTATGCTGTGCCGTTGTATAACATCCTTGTCAACCTTGCTTCTCACACCCATCCATCCTACAGTCATCCAGAACCTCGACCTCAAACCCGGCAGCGACGGTCTCTACGTACACGGAAAGATCATGTTCTCCCTCACCACCGAACGCGAAGACGTCCCCATTTCCCGCTACGGCGAGCTCGGCCAACAGGCGCAGCAGAATGGGCAAGGACAGCAACGCGAGTCTGTGGCGGGGTCCAGCACGTTGCAGCGTCCTAGTACGTCTATGGGTCGGCCTCACGACCACGACAACCGCGGACCGTCGCCCAATCCATCACAACTAGCGCCCAGCGCTTCTGTCCCAGGCGCGGATATCCCCCGCCGCTCGTCCACCCCTGGCGCCGTTGCGCCATCAGTCAGCTTCCCACAACCCCAGATACCCAATCCGACGCCCGCTCCGCCTCCATCACATACACCCTCCGCTGCACCGCCATCCATCGCGCCCAGCGCACCTCGCTCAGATGCGAGCGCTATCAGCACGGGTAGCGCGGACGAGGATTTGCCCGCAGGGTGGGAACGTCGCACGGACGCGCGTGGAAGGACGTACTACGTCGACCACAATACCCGCACAACATCGTGGCACCGCCCCGTGGCTGCCCGCCCATCCGCACCTTCCGCACCCCCGACCGCCTCAGACGGCTCGTATGCTGACGTGCCATTGCCCATGGGCTGGGAGGAGCGCCGCACGCCCGACGGACGGCCGTACTTCGTTGATCATCAAACTCGCTCGACGACATGGAACGACCCGCGCAGGACGCAGGCCGCCACAGCCGCTGTACCACAGCTCGACCGCGCTGCTTTGGGCCCCCTACCGTCCGGATGGGAGATGCGGATGACGAGTACACGGAGGGTGTACTTCGTCGATCACAATACGCGCACGACGACATGGGACGACCCGCGCTTGCCATCATCCGTCGACGCCGACGCACCACAGTACAAGCGCGACTACCGTCGCAAGGTCGTCTACTTCCGCTCTCAACCCGCCCTTCGCCTCGTCAACGACGCCAAGGCCGAAGTCCGCGTCCGTCGTGGATGGGTGTTCGAAGATTCGTTCGCGGCTGTTATGCGTTTGCGACCTGAAGACCTCAAGAAGCGATTGATGGTGCGGTTCGAGGGCGAGGACGGGTTGGACTATGGCGGTGTCAGCAGAGAATGGTTCTTCTTGCTGTCGCACGAGATGTTCAACCCCAGCTACGGGTTGTTCGAGTACTCGGCGCACGACAACTATACGCTACAGATTAACCCTGCTAGCGGAATCAACCCGGAGCATCTGGATTACTTCAAGTTTATTGGAAGGTGTTTGGGCTTGGCCATTTTCCATCATCGGTACGTTCTCTTCGTGTTGATGCGATCGAATGTCCCAATGTTAACATGTCGACAGGTTCCTTGACGCGTACTTCGTGCCCTCGATCTATAAGATGATTTTGGGAAAGAAGGTTACGCTTAAGGATCTCGAAGCTGTCGACTACGAGCTGTTCAAGGGTTTGACATGGATGCTGTACGTCTACACCTGCCCCGCATTAATCACTCGATCTCTGATCCAGCTTTACGCCACAGTGAGAACGACATCACGGACGTCCTCGAGGAGTCGTTCTCCACGACCGAAGACCGTTTCGGCGAGCTCGTGACTATTGAGCTCAAACCGGGTGGCGAGGAGATTCCCGTGACGGAAGAGAACAAGGGCGAATATGTCGAGCTTCTGGTGGACTACCGTATCGCGCGTCGTGTACAAGAGCAGTTCACGGCGTTCTTGGAGGGCTTCACGGACGCCATCCCGATCGAGTTGATCAAGGTCTTCGACGAGAACGAGCTTGAGCTGCTCATCGGCGGCGTCTCGGAGATCGATATGGATGACTGGACCAAGTTCACAGACTACAGAGGGTACGAGAAGACGGACCAGGTCATCGAGTGGTTCTGGCAGTGTCTGCGCTCGTGGCCTTCGGAACGCAAGGCGCGCCTGTTACAGTTCACCACTGGCACGAGCAGGGTGCCCGTCAACGGGTTCAAGGATCTGCAGGGCTCTGACGGGCCTAGGAGGTTCACGATCGAGAAGAGCGGCGATCCCAACGGTCTGCCGAGGAGTCATACGTGCTTCAATCGGTTGGATTTGCCGCCGTATCAGGACTATGAGAGCTTGGAGAAGAAGCTGTTGTATGCGATCGAGTGAGTGCTCGACGTCCATTTGTTCCTGGTCTAGTTTGGTCAGCTTTACTGACGTGGGCTGTAGGGAAACGGAGGGCTTTGGACAGGAGTAGATGGGATCGGCGGTTGACCGTTGGCGCGTTGGCGCCCGGGTGCGTTCCTCGCTCGCCACTTGTTCTGCGCTTGCGGCTTTGTGCGGACGGACGATGCGGACATGTGGTATACCGTATCCGTGTTTTCTCTTTCTGTCTGTTCTTCACGCGACATTTGTTCCTGCTCTCGTGCATCCTTTCACATCATCTACGATCCCTTTCGATGGTCCCTGCTTTGGCCTTTACGCTCGTCATTCTTTGCTACGTTCTCCCCCTCAGTCCCGTCCGTGATTTCCGGTTCCGCCTCTCGGATGCTAGCCTACGATTTATATTGAATTGTTGTACATACATGCAATGATCTGCTCTGGATTTAACATTACACTAGAAGCGCACGTTGCCTACCTACTGCGAGGATCTACGCAGCCAGGGATGACCCGGACGCTTGCTGCAGTACACTAACGTTGCCCGACGACACCGACGTTGGTATGAGCAGTGGGAAAGAATCTTACTCCGGACGGTCTGGTGCTGTGGGACCCTAGTGATGACCGGCTTACTCGCAACGGAAGCCACTGAATTATCAGCCACAAACACCCCCGAGCCAGACGCCGAAGGGCCCCTCTGAACCTTGCGCGGGCGCCAAACGCCACGCACGCCCATGATGCATGCATGATGATGCGGGTAGCCTCGTTCCGAACGCGAGGGGTCCACCCGAACCAAACCCGAACGACGAGAACGTGTCCGTTCCTGTCGGTGGACGTGCGTCAGAGACCTGGTCGTCGTCGTCCCTCACGGTCGGAGTACAAGGCGGCAAGTTCCAGTCGGTACAACTCCGATTCGAGGGGCGCGAACGCGCGGGGAGGTCCGCGCGGGTGGAACAAGGTGCAATAAACCGCTTTAGGCTATAGTTAAGCTAGGGGCCACACTTGTGGGCTTGTCGATGTCCGGCAAGTTCCAGTGAGGTGATACAGCATCTCGGCGATGCGATCTGTGAGGTACAATGAGGCCGGCGGGCCGATCGACAAGCTCTGAGTCGTCGTTTGCGTGCCCATCGCGCGCGTTCCAGGGTGTTTTTAGTGGCGTGTGGCGGTCGTGCGGGCGGCGTGCCACCCGGCGTACGGGAATATCGGTACGGCGGTCTGATATGCGGCGTAACAGGCTGCTTCTTCGTGCAGAGGGCGTGTTTGTTGGGCTTTAGGCGCCGGTGCTTGCCGAGCGCAACGCATCTGCGGGCACCGAAGAGACCTTTTCAGGCGCGGAGAGATGGGCGAGATAGATAGATGCATCTAACCTCAAAGTAAAGAAGCTCGCAGGTACACGGATCTCGGGACGCACCAAGAGGGAGACCTAGGTTGCTGCGCCACCAGCCTATCCCTGAAAAAGTACAAGGTCCATTTCGATGGTGCGAGCTTCAGGTGAACATTGCGCGGGAACGGTGCGAAAGAAACGCAGATGAAGGCAGTTGCTCGTCGGCTCGCGAGGCCGCACATGGTGGCAGGGACTGCTATTCCGGCAATCTCCACGCCTTGGTGGGCGCCATGGTGCGAGGCATCCGAGTGAGGATACATATGCCCGGCTTGGAGATGGAGATCTCCAGCCCCGTCCGTGCCTGCACCATACACAGCGCACGCCCGCGCCTATTCAAGTTCAGGTCGACGGCTTGGGCGCCTGTTGAGAAGGTGGCCGGCGCAGCGCGAATTTGAAAATATGTAACGTTCAATTGCACCCCAAGCCCGTTCGCGCCAGGGCGCACGTCACCTAAAAGGAAAGTAGCTTCTTCGCGGTCAGGGTATAGAGACACATTGCGATGGCTCAAACGCGCCTCAAGCTTACGTTGGATCTGTATATGGTCGAGCCTGTGAGCTAGTGTACGGATAGATGACCGCGACACGGGCGAGATCGCAGCATATAATGACGAGGTTGGTGGCTGAAGATTCTTTTCGATCTTGCCGCCTCTTTGTTCGCTAGGATTAGCCGGGCTTGCGCATCCCAGTTCTAGGAATGTCAGAGCTCCCACACGGCGCCTCACCTCCTTTGTCGACCTACGCCTACATAACCTTCCAGCTGCCACCACCCTCGCCATCCTCCTTGCCTAACACGGTCAACGACTCCACCAACATGGGTCCTACGCGCAGTTCGAATAGGTCGACACGCCGCCAACAGGCCTCGCGGCGAGGCCGTACACAGCGCGGCTCTCCGCCTCCTCAGACCATGCAGTTGCCGCCAGGCTACACGGCACAAAACCTCATCCCGGAGCCAGGCATCGCTGAGAGAACGCCTCGTCCTCCTAGAAAGTCTCATGCGAGACGGCAGCCTGCCGGTCACGTCCCTCGCCCGCGCAACGCCTTTATTATCTTCCGCTGCGATTTTGTCGCGGCAAGACTGATACCGGCGCACACCGAGAACAACCATCGAAATATATCGCGTTACGCAGGTTTCGTCTGGAGCCAGCTCAGCACCGCGCAGCGCACTCCATGGACGACGAGAGCTGACGAAGAGAAGCGGAGGCACAAGGCCAGATATCCCGATTATCGATACAACCCGGGCTCGTCCACCGATGACTCGTCGCCTTCTGCTGCCGCCGGCCACTCGGTCTCTCAGACAAGCAGCCCTGGCGGTGACTATATTGTCATGAGCCCTCTCCCTTTCGAGCTGAGCGCCTCGCCGGCCGCTTACCACGAGGCTCAGCATCTGCAGACTCCGGGCCAGCGACCGCACTCCGCGCCGCCGGACGCCGGTGTCAACGAGCCTGAGCTGCATATGCCACAGCCAGCTCACTTCCCTTTACCAGTCGCTTTCTTCTCAGAGCCATCGCCGGGCGCTGCTGCCACCGTGGTCAATCACCATGCGCCATCACCCGCCTATTTGGGGACCGCGGCGGCACCCACCCTCGCACAGCACGACGGGTTCGTCGGGGCCCCATCTACCATGTACCAGACGGTACCGGTGACGCCCTACGCATACGACTGGCGAGCCGCTAATACAGATGATCCTGTAAGTCATCATTCCGCATGTGTTCCCGAGGTAAAGCGTTTGCTCACATTGCACCAGGCTTTGCGTCGATACCATGAGGCTATGCAGCATTACACCTTGTATGCGCCACCCGAGACAGACAAGAAGCCTACTGAAGAGGAGCTTGCCGCCGCGTCGTACGAACGTGCCGCTTCGACGACAGACTTCTTAGCCCCTTCCCCGTACGCATTAGAACTGGAGCCATTTCTCCCGCACGCGCATTACGCTCCCTACCATAGCAGTCTCGACTTGCCTTACGGTCCTCAGGGCGACGAATTTTGGGCCGGCACGGTGTATACCCCGTACACTGCGGAGTCTTCGGGGAGTGCTCATAGTGGTTACGCGGCATACTCACCACCGTCACCGGACTCGACGACGCTTGGTTCTGCCACGCTTGTGGAAGATCTGGACCCTTGCCTGGTCACCAGCACACAGACGTACGAGTCTCAGAAGGGCATAGTCCTGCCATGGGTTCCGAGTATGATATAGATGTTGGCGACTCAGAAGGATACGGACATTGCACGATTTTCGCTTTCCATGCTTATTGCTTCTCTCTTCACGACACGACCTGCTTCTCCGACCTGTTCCCTGCACGTTACACGAGCCTCAGTACACACATATGGATATAATCAATCAGATGTAGCTTAACACGACGATGGATAACCTCGCCGAGGGAGAGGGATTGATCAAGAGCCAAACCAGAAACAACTTTCCGCGTCACAGACGGTGGCGGGCCGCGTCCACTCAGATCAACACGGCCACGTGAGAGTTCGGCGCATCGGATCAGCTCGAAGGCGCTTGGGTCTTGACGACGACGAGAGTCGTCTGGGAGAGTAAAAGATCTTGTAGCCGACTGTTCGATGATCCACTGTGCTGTGTGATATCTATCTCCGTCTGCTTGTAGACGTGTCGCTACGTCGACGCCCGCAATCATGAACGCCTTCTCTGCGACTGAATATAACCGTGCTGTTCAGCAACTACGATCTGCTCCGAATCAGGTAAGAATACAGGCATACCTCTGACAGCTCGAATCGCTCAAACAAGATCATCTTGCATAGGCCCTTACACGCGCGGAAAATGGCAGCGTAGTCGAGACTGTCCTCCTTGCCAACACAGCCTCAAGGGATCCAAGTCTCCAAACAGCGAGAGTGCTGCAGATCTTTTGTCACCATCTTGACTCAGAGCGCGTCCCAGTTTATCATACGGGAGCTGGAAATGGGGCACTCGAAGACCTGGGTACGTTTGATCTGATCTCCTGCCCATCTCTGCTTGAAAACATCCTCGAACAGCCTCTT
The DNA here is from genome assembly GCA_900536885.1 of Peniophora sp. CBMAI 1063. Taxonomy (NCBI): domain Eukaryota; kingdom Fungi; phylum Basidiomycota; class Agaricomycetes; order Russulales; family Peniophoraceae; genus Peniophora; species Peniophora sp. CBMAI 1063. Next base: position 79,184 of record UWZB01000201.1, on the reverse strand, counting down.
CCGCACTGCTCGGCATTGGGAATCTGGGCGCTCAGGTCGTCTTGGATACAATACCCGGCTACATTCCCATTTTGGTCGAAGCCTGGCCGGGAATATATCGATGGATGCGATATTTCGACACCCGCAACCGCGACGCCAATAGTCCCATCTCGGCCATGAAGCGCGCAATAGGGCAGGAAGTCATTGCGCTGGCCTTATACGCCCTTACTAGCGAAGACGAGATTCGGCACCTCGCTCTCGCGACAAACGGGCTAGTTGAATTGATCGCGAAACTGTGGTTGGACGAGGATAGAACTAGGATAACCGCTGCCGAAGGATCCTTAGGCCTTCGCGGAGCATCGTGCGCCCTCCATACGACGCTCTTTACCGCGGACGCACAGCAGCTCGATGAGTTAGTTAAGATTGCCGGCGGAGACTACTCAGTCGTTGCTGATCTTGCCGTTGATCGTCTTCGAAACACCCTCGAGCTCAAACCCCCACCGCCTCTGTTTGCAGATCACGTCTTTGTATATATCGACACCCTCGTCACTCTCACCCGTTGTCCATGCCGCCTCCAACAAACTATTCTTGACTGTGGTGCTATCGTCTACGTCACCCGCGCGCTCAACAGACTCGCCAGCTTACTCTCCGACGGCTCGGCGTTTCGCGCGACCATGTCCTGCTTCGGCTTCATATGCAACGTGATCGAAGAAGTTGAAGAAGCTGCGAACGTGCGCCGGGCAGTTCGCAATGGCATGCTTGAAGCGTTCGTAAACTTCATGCCCAGGATGGCCGACTTGGGGCGGCAGAACCAATTATTCCTCAAGAGACTCATCGGCGATATCATACCTCGCTACCTGGTTTACCGCTCCGTCATCGTGCTTGTCATACCCGCGATGGAGAAAATTGACGCAAACCCTGTATATGTCAAGCAGATCAGGGCGTCACCTTTTAGAGATGCATGGCTGAAGACGAAGCAGCTTGCGAAGGAGCGCTGGCAAGTGAAAGATACGTCGGACGTGTTGAAGAACGAGCAAAGTTCTTGTGATAACGTGAGTATATTTCGTTGTACAGGCTCATACACTCGCTCATCGGGAAGATAGTGCCATGCGCGCAAGCTCAAATCCGAGTTCAGAAAATGTAGCGGTTGCCATGTCACGCTGTATTGCTCAAAGGCCGGTCATAGCAACAACGTCCATCTAATGAGTGACAATTCTGACTCTTTTCATCTTGCAGGAATGCCAAGTCACCGGTTGGAAAACTAGACACAAAAGAGAGTGCAAGTCTCGAAACGAGGAGCGGACTTGTGAGCGGATGACGTTCTTGCTGTACCTGGGCTTCGTCTGACATGCGTGTTTGCAGCGACCGATCGCAATGCGCTCAAGAAGCAAGACCGCATCTTCCTTCAGCATTTGGCGACGCACGAGGCCGTTAAGAACTTGGGCGAGTTGCGCCGCATTGCAAAGCTCAAGTTCCCGTCGGAACAACTGTCGCGCTTAGGCATTCAGATCGACTTCTCTCACTATCCTACGACTTACGATGTCTTCCGCCTCGACACATACGAGATGAAGACATCTGGCGACGCACGTGTGGTCGGTAAAGCTATCGACGGGCAAGGGCGTCATACGCTCGTTCAAACCATCATCAGCTCTGGGCGGACCAATTCGCTCTCGACTGTGCTCAGCGCCGGATCTATCTGGGACACGGGGGATACCGCCCTTGCAGTCATGCCATGGACGCCGCCCGCAGGTGAAGGCGACGGCGCCGTGACTCTGTATGGAGAGGAGTCTTCTGAAGTTGACTAGAAGGAAGACCTAGTTGGACCATGCCAAGGTCAGCTGAATCAGCGTCTCTTACCGAATGGATGATTTCTAATGCGCACCGCAGCTCCCCTCAATCTGATACACGTGGACATACAGTTTTCGAAATACGGAGGAACGTTTTGCTCTTGTATACTATGGACATGCAGATCACATAGGCGCAAACTTACTTCTTCTGGGAGGATGCAGCGTCACCAGCCCTCAAAGGCATCTGGAGGTTCTGTCGAATGTTAGTACTACAACACGAGACGGTGTGCTTTGCCCCGCATGTCAACGCCTTTACCATGCATGCGCTATCTTCTTCGACACGGCGCACTCTTGCAGCTCCATTTGTGACTGCCTTTGCCTCAACTGGATGCACCGTGAGTGAGCCTGTAGGAATTTCGAAGGCCTACAGAGCGCACGTCGACGCCTGAATGTCATCTGGGCGCGATCTATACAAAACAACCACTCTTTGATATCTCTATCCTTCCAGCTGACTTCACGTATCAGCGGACAGCCCTCCTGGGAGTCGTCCCGGACGCGGTATAAAGCCTTGTATCTGCGCTGAAGGGAAAGACGGACTCGCTCTCAATCAGTCCCCGCGGCTACCACCACCTCAGTCAATCCTCATTCAACCAATGTCTTCTCAGAATAACGGTACATTTCACATCTCACGCTGCCCCAATACGCTGACTGACCAGAGCATCCCCGTAGCTGACTCCGGCGCCAAGCACCAGATGACGAAAGATGCCGCGGCTCGCATCCAAGCCGCTCAGGTTTGCTCTGCTTGAACGCGTGTACCTATGACACCTTTACTGACATACCCCGTAGGAAAAGCAAGGCAACGATATGACAAGCTTCCCTGCGCGCGTGCAGGCGGCTGCCGATCGTAACGCCAATAACGACGCTAACAACCAGCAGAGCGCGAAGAAGTAGCCTAAGCTGTCGCACCTGTGTCCTCTTCTCGGTCTCGTCTGTCTCAAGTGCCATTTTCTTACGCAGTTGCACTAGCACCGCTACCGTTTGATGTAACCATGTATACAAGTCGAACTTTTGCGATATCGAGCGGATCCAGCATAGTCAGACAGGAGTCGCTCGCATGTATCATACAGTTCTGTCGCATTTCGAACAACGGTCGTGGTGACATTAGAGTGTATCTGCCAACGCCGATTTTCTGCTCGAGTGGAGCGATTCCATTGAAATGGCGCTCGCTCATTGGCTTGGGGCGGTTGTTCCTAGTGCAAGAGCGAGTGGCAGATACACGCTATTATGACTGGCTCGCATGGCGGAAGAATCATCGAAAAAGTTTAGTCAGGACGACATTTAGAATTTCCCACTAGCCGACTTGAACGACTGACCTCGTCATTACTAGTGACGCGCTCTACCACTGAGCTAAGCGGGAGTTACTTGACCTTTAGCTTAAACATATTGTACGACTTCCATCCGGAAATGGTGTACCTCGGTGTCGAGCAGAAGGAGTATGATGATGGTGGTGGCTGCTGGAAGCAGGGTGAAGGTACGCGAAGAGCGCTGCGCGCGCAGCGCGCGCTACATCGGGCTGACCTCGGGGATCGTGGCTGCGACCGAAGCGAGCCTCTCTCATGGCGTTCACCTTCCCCTTCGCACCCTTGGACTCATCCGTCTCGATTACTTACAGACTGCGCACCTACGATGACTCGGTTGGACTAGAATACGGTAGAACATCGTAGATACCTAGCTGGGTCGTATATAAGGACTGAGCCTTGGACTCTTTTCGGACGTCTACCTTTTAACTATTGTTCTAAGCCTAGATCTATTTGAGTAATATAATACAGCCCCTGAATAGGTGCTTAAGGCAAACTTCTAGACCGACCCCTGAAATCCCTACACATATATAGTCTGGGCTTGAGCCCATCTGCACCACCGAATATACGCTATCGCCTTGTGACGGCCGTGCCTAGTGACAGATACTCACTGCAAAGAATCGAGATAGCCGCTCGCTGACCTGTCGCCAGGTCCGAAGGATCATTGCAGTCATGCTCGTCGCAGGAAAATGGATGAACAATTGAAAGCAACGATAGTGACTATACTGGACAGAACGAATGTAGAGATGGTAAACAACAGAGCCAGAAAATGAGACATATCCATAACGAATCCAATACCAGCTATAACGTACTCAAACCCCGAGAAATAACGAACTCCGCTACTACCACCGCCTCTTCAGCTTCTTCAGCGCCATCCTCGCCCTCACATACGTCTCATCCTCATCACTACTATCCCTCCACCTATCCTCCTCCCTCCCCTTCCCCCCCTTGCCCCCACTCCCACCCTTAACCATCTCCTCACTACTCCGCTCCTCGCTATCCTCTCCATCGTCCTCCCCACCGTCCCTTGGCTTCGACCAATAAGCGTCCAAATCGTCCTCATCGAGCGCAGGCGGCGTAGGACTAAACGTCGGCTTCAAGCTCATGCGCACGCTCTTCCTCCGCACGGGTCGGCCGTCGGTATCGAGCACAGGCCGCCCCTCGGAGTCGAGCTGGAGTGTGCCGCTCGAGCTGGCCGTCGCGCTGCTCACGTCTGATCCGCCGTGCATCATTTCCGTAGTACCGGGCACAGCGAGATGCGCGATCGAGTCGTCCTGCTCTTGAGCCTTCTCTTTGCTCTTCTCATTTGACGCAGAGGGGGAGGCAGAGGAGGCGGACTGGACCTCGCGCACCAACGTCGACGTACTCCCATTGACAGGCGTAGGCGCAACAATAATCGGTTCCTTCGGCGGTGGCGGCGGCACAGCATCCAGCGTCCCCGTCGAGCTCCCTCCATCTCCCTCGTGTCCGTCAACTGTCCCCTCGCCCTCCGACGCGCTCTCAAAGCTTTCCCTCCCCGTCTCGTACGAGCTTATACTCGAGACCTCACTATCGGCCATCGATCGCCGTCGCGTGGGATCGTACGGACTGGGCGCTGCGAGCCGAGGCTCCGGTTTGGGTGAGTTCGTTGCGGGCGGGTGCGAGGGGATAACGGGAGGCGCAGATGCGACGACAGGCGGCGGTGTAGGCGGCAACACGATCGGGCCCGGAGCGCTCGGCACGAATAGAGCCACTGGCGCGGGCGCGGGTGCAGGTGGCGGTGTCGACGTACTCGCAGCAGCCGGCATAGGCGACGGTGACCTGGTCCTTAACGCGCTCTTGAGCGGTATAGCACTGGCGATGGCTCTATGCGCGGGCGTATGTATCGCAGCGAGATGCGCCGGCATCAGCCCATCGCTAGTCTTGGTTCCGCTACCTGAGGCGTGTCCGTTCGGTTGTTGATGAGGATGAGGATGAGAAGCGGAGGTCGAGGTAGAAGCCGTGTGTCGAGACTTCGCAGGTTCGGACGTCGAAGCGCGCATAGGCGGCGAATGATCAATCGAGTACGCGCTCGCACTGGGAAGGAACATCCCGTCTCCACTCCCACTTCCACTCTTTGTCGTCGGCGAAGAAGTGTACGCCGCTGCGCTTGGGAGGAACATCTCCGACGTCGTCGCCACGGGCTTGCTCGCGGGGTCCGTATGCAGCTTCGGTGCAGTGGGCAGATACAATGCCGACCCGTTCTGCGGTTTGGGTGCTGTAGGCAGGTACAGTGATGCACCAGCCGCGACGCCCGTAGCAGCGCCGACCGTCTGCGCTTTGACGGGCGTCGGCCTCGTCGGTCCAGAACTTGACTTCACCGAAGGCGCCGCCGCCGCCGCTGCCGGTTTGGGCGCACTCGGCAAGATGACCTCCGCCCTATCGCTCGCCTTCGGCAAGAACATCCCCCCATTCTGCGCCGCACTCAAACTAGCCCTCCGTTCCCTAGCCGCGCCCTCAACAATAGCCATCAAACTCACCCCGCGCCCCGCATCCGTCGAGTGATGTGCGTTCTGCGCTCGCGATGTAGATGCTGACGGGCCGGCTGAGGGGAAAGGAGTAGGCGCGGACCCGCTGGACCATGTTGCCGGCCCCGAAGCTCGACGCGCGCCTTTGGTGCTCGTAGCGACCGAGCTCTCGCGCGATAGACTCGCGCCTGCGCCTGCGGATTTAGACGCCGGCATCGATCCCCTCGCCAAATTGCCCCTCGACACCGGCCTTGCGAGCGTCCCGTTCCCGCCCGTAGCCCTCGACGCCGTCGACGCGCTCCTTACAACCGTCACATTCACATCTCCATGCCCATCTGCCATTCTCCTCGAATCGGGCGTGACGGACGCAGAGCGCACTGTGCTCGCGCGACTCGGTCCGGGCGACGGGGCGGCACCGCGGCCTTTGACGCTGCCCTTCTTCGCTCGCGCGCCGACGCCCGCGACTCCGCCGTCGCTCATCCATCCCGCTGCACCCGGGTCCTCGCCGACGAGCGTATTCCTCGACCTCCGTTTCTTCAACTTCGGTTTCGGCTCTGGACGATGTTGCGCAGAACCGGGACCGCCCAAGGCAGGATGAGCAGCTCCAAGCCCAGGCCGCGGGTTAACTTTCGCAGGCGCACCACCCGCGTATGAATCCTCGCTCGCGCGTCTGAACCCGAACCGCGGTCGATGTGGCGCAGGCTGCGTAGACGTGCTGGGCTCCGGCTCCGAATCACTATCATCTCCCCTCCCCCTCCCACCTCTCCTCAGATTCTCAGACGTCCGCGTCTTCCACTTCCCGTCTTTCTCTTTCGCGCCGTACGGCGAAAGACCGGCGTTCGAGCTCCCGCGGAACAACCGTCCAAAGAGCGACGACTTGCGCCCTCTTTCCCGTTCGCGCTCTTCCATGACGACGGGCATACTCTGCGATACCGAGACCGTAGAGCCCGAGTTCACGCGGTTGTGCTGCGGTCGGAATCCGAAGCGTTTGGTGCGCTGCGGGCTCTCGTCGCGCGGTGCGTCGGGCGCGATGGTGACGGTGGGCTTCTTGGCCGGGTCGCGCTCGAACGGCTTGTTCTCGACTAGTTGGACGTCGCGCTCGTCGGTTTCTTCGTCTGAGGGCTCGGAGTCGTGGAGGTCTTGCGAGTTCTCTTCTGTGATGCGGCGTTCCATGGGTGGATGGGCGAATTCGGAGATTTGGTGCGCGGGTGGGATGTGGAGTTGTGGGGAAGGTGAGGTTGGGCGAGAACTGTAGGATGAGCGTCAGTACTGGTATGAAGGGGAGGCATGAGGTGCTTACGAGGTGTTCTCCCCGGTTGGAGAGAATATCTGCGATGCCGATTGAGATGGGCCGACTGAGGATAGGTCTGAACCTGCCTGCCCGTTCGGTTGCGGAAGAGGCTTCTCCGGTGCTACAACTCGTTAAATACATATGACTACGCTGAAGATGAACGCAACTCACACTTGTCCTTCTCGAGCTCCTCCAATGCTCTCAAGCCCTCCTTGCCCATCTCCCCCCACACCCATCCACACTCCACCATAGCCTTACACCTCCTCTGCAACCCCTCCCTGACCGCACTGACCCGCAACCTATCCAGCGCAGCCTCCTTGGACGCCAGCGTCGTCTCGCATGCTTGCAACTCGGCCTGAGCAGCGCTCAGCTTCGTGTTGGCCGAGATGAGACTGGGAGAGTGCGAGCCGAGTGATGAAGATGATGCTGATGGTTCTTGCGGGAACGCCGGGGAGATGGTCGCTATGAACGAGTCGCGCGTAGGCTTTTGGGACTTGGAGATCTTGATGAGACGCGTTACTCTGGTGTATAATGTAGTCAGTGCACATATTCAACGCGCGGTAGACCAGGCTTGGCAAGCGAACAGCCTGATACGCAAGAGAAGCGTAGACCAGGCACTAGTGCACCCCGCGGCACCGATGAGATGAGAAGCTAGATCGGCTCTGACAGACGTCATGTCCGCCTGGCATCGAAGTCGGGCAAGTGGCGGATCGCGTATCTCAGCAGAGAAACGTAAAGCGCGCGACGGCGCCCGAGGGCGCAACGGTCGGCACCCACCCGGCGGCGAGGCGGCACCGCGCCGAAGACAAGCGCCCGTGCAGCTCACAGGCTAGCACCAAGTACCGCCGCGTAGCCGCAGACATTGCAGTCAAAGGTGCACAAGGATGCAAGCACGAAGACAGGGGTATAGACCAGACCAAAATATACTCACAGAATATCCCGATCCCGAACGACCCTCCCAACATCCTCCTCCGCCTCCCGAATCTCCTCCAGCTTCATCCTCCACTCGTCCACCGCACCCGCATACCGCCTCAGCGCCTCGTCCGCGCCCGCCAGACTGCCCGCTACGCCCATAATACCCCGCGCCGTGCCGGGCGGCGCCGCACTGGCGTACGCAGCCAGCGCGCTCAGTGCCGACTGCGCATAGACGTCGACGAGCTGGAGCAGGTGTTTGTGGTACGTTTGTTCGTGGGAGGATAGACTGGACAGGAGGCGCGAGTCGGGCGCGCGGTGCACCATGCTCGTTGGTGGAGGTTCGTGGTCAGGTCGGGGCGCCTCGAGATGTCAGACCAGAATTAAAAGTCAACGTCGACTTTCGAATTCGGGCTAGGCCCACTCCGTAATGAAATGTACGCGTAGAGTGTGGTGTGGTGCGAGCAGAAATGGGTTAGGCGGTATGGGCCTGTGCAGGCCTGTACGGCAGGTGGGGCTCGAAGTCGATGACGACGTCGTCGGAAAGAACTAATTCTCGGATCCGCGCGCCGCGAAGCTGTCATGGCGCATGATAGCTTTGATTCGATCATGGCATGTGCTATCAGCTCGGAGTTTACGAGGCCTTGACGCCGTCATCGGCGGGGAAGTACAGGTTTTCCCCATCACTTGGAAGACGCCCACCACTTGGAAGGATGGCGATGCTTGCCCAATACCAGATCAAACCTCATCGTACCTGTTGCGTATGGCGTGTATATGCCATATGGTACGCTTGGTGCTGCCACAGACCATGTAACGCGTTAAAACGTACTGTATCCGCAGTTTAGTCGTGGGAATGGCCCAATCACAAGGGAATCGGCCCGCACAGGGGCCGATACCGACTTTCAAGGCTTCAGCTTGGGTATAGATATCCTGAGTGCCTTCGAGAACCCTCATGTAAATTATAGCGGCCCCAGCTCCAGCGGGCCTCACTACATTTATGACGCAGACCTGTCCTCCCTGCGAACATGTGATCACGTGACCACGTCGTCGACCACGTCGTCGACGTCGTCGTCAACAACGGCCAGCTCCCGAACTACGAGAAGCTGAGGTCCGAGGCCTGTCGTGGTGTGTCTTGAAGTACTATGGATGCTATCTGTAGCGAGGGCACAAGTTTGAGCGGCTGCTTCTCCGCAAATTGCAGCCCTTCCAAGTGGTGGTTCTTGACCCACACACCCCTACTGCGTATCTGAACAGCCAGCCCATATCGATACGAGATATCGATTGTGAGTCCTCCAGCAGTCTATAAGGTTACCTCCAGCACGTTAAATTATGGCAATCGGTTCAGCAGGTGCGTAGATATCGCCATCTCTTGTGCCCTTCCAAGTGATGGGGAAAACCTGTACTGCGGAAATGTGGAATAGCATCTATATTCCATACACAGCGTAAGATAGGTACCTATAACAGTCTACCTAGCTATGATACGATGAGTTAGGGGATCTTGCCAGGTAGAGACACGTTGAACGACGACTGGCGCTCCCACTCTATACATACCGCTCAAAAGTAGAAGGCCATGGCGCTAGCCCAGCTATCCTGTGCGAACTTGAGCTCATTGTGAGGAATACACCGACATGTGAAGACTCACATTGGAATAGAGAACACGGTCCGGGAACATCATGAAGTCGGTCTTAGGGCCGATGCCATGCGTACTCTCGAGGCGCGTGGAGAAGTATGGAAGTTCGGACTTGATACCGTCGAAGAATGGCAGCCATGACCCATCAGGACGCCTTGGTATCGCTACCTCTGACGGTTGAGTGACCAGCACACCGGTGGCCATATGCGTCCTCTGAGCTTCGGGGTTGAAGTTGACGATCTCGAGGCAGAGGCGTTCCTGTTCGTCTTTGTACTTGAGCAGTGCGGCCCAGCCACAAACCCAGCTGAAGCAGAATCAGCACATACTCAGTCGACATGCACGGCAGCTAGACAGGAAGAACTCACATGCGCTCGACCGAGCCTCGAATCTCCAGCACGCGCGAACAGCGCGACAGCCACTGCTCGTAGGGGAGGGTCTGCCCGTTATGACGCTCTAGTAACCCCAGTAACGCATCGTTACGAAAGATGTAGACCAGGCTGTACTTGAAATGCCAGCTGGACTCCCTCACCACGACGATACGGTTCCGCACATTGCCCGAGAGCGCCCCAGGAAAGACATCCTCGCTCCACGATCCGGAATCGGGGGAGAATATTGCACGGCACATCATCGGCGTCTCGTTGTTCCTCCGCACGTTCCACATCCAGCGAGGCAGCTCGAGCGCGATGCTCCGGTAGAGAGGTTCCCGACTCCTGCTGTCGATCCGGTAGATCCATAGACCATCGTGCTGTGCTGCTTCGCAGTGCATGTACCCGTGACTGTTCGTGATCATGAAGGTGTCGGGCGCAAGCCAAGTGAAGCCCTCAACTTCGTGCGGATGACCCAACCCGGGAGGGTGCCACCGAGCGTGAACAGCACAGGCATCGGTCAAGAGTTCATGACCGTCGATCCTCTACAAGTGCCCAATGGAATCTGTATGAGCGCAACTTCTAGAGCCAACGCACACGTGCGGTGCTTACCGCGACAGGCTTCCCAGTTTGCCAGTTGAAGATCGCGACGCGGTTATTGCCCGTGTTCTGAGTTCGCAACGCGTACAACTTCCCGCAGACCTCTATATCCACCATGATATAGTTGCCATGTTCATCGACCCAATTGTCGCTCTCCTCCCATCTCATCAATATGGCCGCCTCGCGCGCCTTCGGATGCGCTTTGGAGTACCCGGCAGCGAAAGGATCAGACAGGCGAACAGGGTATACCGTCACGCCCTCTCCCGGATCCGGGTCACTGATCTCGTTATAGTGCACGAGAAGGAGAAGGTCCTGCGCTGAGTCGAACGCTACGGCGTTGATCGGTAAACCGGGCCTTGTCGAAGCAGTGAGCCACCTGATGACGCCGTCCATATCGACGGGCTTGCCGCAGTGCTTCTGGACTGCAGAGATGTGGTAGAGTATGTCTTTGCTGGTCGGTCCTTCTAGCATGAATTTCCAAGAACGACCCGGGATAGGATCGCGAGGGTATCGACGACGAGAAGGGGGGACAGCGACGGACATGAGTTCGGTGTGGGGGCTGGTCTGGCAAAAGAGGTGGAGTCGATAGAGGTATGATTAAACCGTTCGAGTATATCGGCTTGCCATGATATACTCGTGAGTATCAAAGCCCAGCTAGGTGGTCACAACCGTACCTTGAGGTAGCTGGAGGCCCATGGACAGAGCGTTTCCATCGCAAGGAAGCCCTGAGAACCTAAAGCTGTATGGCAATAAAACAACACCCTTTGTTCATGTTCTCGTCCAGATCAATGCGTCGCGAGGTCAAGGTCGCTCGCTGACATGAAGAGGCGAACTGAGTCCTCCCATCTCTCATCCGCGCCCAGTGTCCTCCGTTCGGAGTCCATACATGGTGCGCGGAGTCGCCACGATTGTTGCAGACGAGGGGGGGATCCTTGCGCATTGCGACACATTGATTTTCGCGATGCACTGTAAAGTGCGCATGTGGACAAAGCATGGGAAAGGGAAATCTATGTTCAAAGGTGGTGGTCAAATTCGAAGGAGTGGGTCAATGCCAGGTCACGCGTCGCGTCTTGTACCGGTCGCGGCATCTGCCGCCGATGAGCGCTCGATAGCTTACCCCTCAGCCCTCAAGAACTCGTCTGCGCACCATCATGGTTGGTTTTGTGCGAGATGCAGCAGAATGCCTCTATGCTTCACGTTTCGCTGTACGAGTACGAGAAGGCGGATGGATCCCCAACCCTCAACCTACAGTACTCAAGCATACTACTATCACGCCAGAATACGCGATGGGTGGTGGTATGATCGGATGCTCCATGCAAGACAACAGTTTTACATTGTGATGAAGTGTCCGGTATGTAGTACATATACGTGGCTCCGGCTCATTCGCGAGGAGGCACGCGTCGAAGCGAGTCCGTTTCAGATTGTGTAGATCATTGCCTAGCCTGAGTTTCGTTCGCCCGGTCGAACCGGTGCTCAGAAATTGACGGGGAACGCGATCACATGAGCTAGAAAGACGCGTGGATTTGTCAATGGAGCTGTCGTAAGCCGTGAGCAAGATGTGTCACAAGCCGCGGCGCGCGCAAAGTCGCGCATCGGTCCCAACTTGCTTGTCTACCGTCACCATCTTCCCGATAGGTTCGCACTTCACCTTCAGCAACCCGTCGGGAAGGACTCTCGTCTCCAAAACCCTAGCCGACTGCCTACCAGAACTTGCTGGTGCACGGGCACAAAAGGTCGGTGGGAATGGAAGAGGACTCGGAGAGGGTACTATAGCTGCGGATTTCAGTCTCTCTGTGAGTACCCTTGCTTGAAAAGCATTCACTCTTACTCACCTTCGCGTGTGGGCACAGATACTATGTTTCATGACACTGGACTTGGAGTGGCAGGTGGCTGCACTCTAGCCCCTTGATTCTCCGCAAATGGAGATGGATTCACTGTATTCCCTTGGAAACCAATTCAAGACTCGATTGCCTTGCGATGTGCGCTTACGGGGCTCACTATCGGTAAAGATACTCATCTCCGCTTCGTGTGGGGAGTAAAATACGGAGGGCTCGTTGGATGCAATTTGATACATAGTTTGTACATCATCTCGAGGACCTGCGGTGTCCTTATGTCTTCATGATTCATCTGGGGTGGTACCAAAGGGAATACCACTTCCATCACTCATACTGAATGTAGTGCGAGATGTCGACGTCGCAGATAAAGATGCCAAAAGCCACGAATCGGCCTCGGACCGGACACGCCGCGTTCGCGCGCGCGAGCCCTCGTCAGGCAGATGACGGTCTATCGTAATCTCAATTATGTTTCTGCGTAATCACGCTCGACATTTCGCAGCACTCGCGGGGCTTTTCCTGAGCACCGGTAAGGGTGGCGCGTCGAGTTGCAGGCTTTAATCAGGTGATCGTCCTCCCCCCACCAACAAGATCACCGATAAAGCCTGCAAGGGAGGCTAATCATTGCCATCCAGAACTTGTTGATGCGCCCATGCCAACCCGTGGCTGACCCTGATACTGCGCACCCGCTTGAGCCAGATGTGCCTGCACAGGTATGTACCCCGCCTTCCTCCAGCTACCCGTCTGGAATAACGATTGGTTAGGCTAATGCGCGAAGAAAGAGGTGAGCGTAAGCTACTCACCCGGGTGTAAGAGACGCGGTCATGCCCGAGTACGAGCTTGATGTCCCATTCGATAGGAGCAGCGATGGGGATCAACCGATACGGCAGATTAGTCCACAGCCAGCCGTGCTCGAATATGCTGTCCGGACCATCCGCGACGGTAGTACCACTCCTGACCACAGTACCGGGCACCAAGCGTGGATCGAGGCTCGCATCGTCGAAGTCGGCCACAGTGACCTGCACGCTCTGTTCATATTCATCCTTCTGCGCTATCATCACCTTGGACCCGCATATCTGTCTGTGGGGATGTCAGTTGTGCACTGAGAAGGGCAGATGAGGGTAAGCTTGTGACTTTGAAGTACGCACATATCAGAAGCCAGAGACACGGTTTTGTTAGGCCAGCTGAAGGCGCGAGCGATGCATGGAAACGATGCCCCGTTGGTAAACTCATTCCAGCTCAGGGTGTCCCTGTTCCGGTCTCGCAAGAGCGATACCATGTAATCGTTGCGAAGCACGTAGAAGACATTGCACCCAGGGCGTTGGGAGACATCCTCTCTGACGACGGTGACACGATCGTATGCATTGCGAGTGAGCGCTCCAGGGTATATGTCCTCGCTCCACGACCCAGTCACGATTTCCATCGACTTATCGCCACCGACGGAGACACGATAGGTCTCTTTCCAGCGGGGCACTTCCAGGACGAGACTGCGAGAGAACGGTTGTTGAGAGTGGCCGGAGAGCTCGTAGAGGTACAGTCCGTCGTATTTCGCGTCGTTTTCATCTTGCGAGATGCAGCCTATCATGATGACATTCGGTGAGATCCAGGCAAAGTGGTTCACGTCGAGCGGGTGCTCGACGAGATGCGAGGCCTTGGCGTCGGTGTGTATCCATGAACCGTCGATCCTCTGATATCGCACTTTCATTAGCAAGCGGCAAGACGGTCTGTTTGTATAGACGAGTACGCACCGCGACTCTGTGACCCGTCACCCAGTTAAATATAACAACGCGTTGATTGTAGGCATAGCGGACGAAGAGCGCAAAGTGAAGACCGCAGAGGAAGATCTCGACCGCCAGACTCTCACCCTTGCCGTCCGCGGAGTCCTTCTCGCCCCACTTCATGTTGATTGCGGCCTTACGCGCACGCCGGTGCGCATTGCTAAGCCCATAAGAGTTAGGTATGACTGGATTCGACAGTTGAACGGGGTAGACAGTAACGCCCTGAGCACCATGCTCGTGCGGTTGGTCGTAGTGCACCAGTAGCAGCAGATCCTGAGCGGAGTCGACGTCAAGGTTCTTGATGGCGATTGAGTCGCGGTAGTGGTGTGCCTTGAGGAGCCAGGAGAGGTCTAGAGGCTTCCCGTGAGCCGCCTGGCGATCAAGGATGGGGCCAATCCCTTCTTCACTTTCGAAGAACTTAAAGCGGAAGGAGCGCTGGGGTGCACTGAGTTGAGGGTTTGGAACTGAGTGGCTGTGATGACTGGAGTGAGGGTGGCTACGAGACATGACGACGTGTTGAGTGACAGGGCTGATGAACGGACGGTGGTTGCTGGATTTTCGAATCTAACGAGCGTTCATCCTTCCTAAGTACCACCTTCAGCGTTGACAAGGAGTCATGGCGGGCAGAGCGTGTGGTTACAGCCCCCCACTTGTGGGTGGTCGCAGGGGAATAGGTCCAAGTATCGAGAACTACAAGGACAAAGCGTTGCCGTCGCACGAAAGCCTCGCGTTTCTTATGAGCGCTGAGAAGCTTCCTGCAGTCGCTGCATAGCATCTTTTGTTTGGAAGGACGAAGTGGCTGTGCGAAACCGTTCATGAGAAAGTTGGATCACGGTCTCTTGTTCGTCGCGTGAAGCACCTGCACACGTTCGTCTTCGAATACAGCACGAGGCTGCAGGAAGCTGGTCTTCATCCGAGCCAGTCAGCCCTACAAGCATGTCGCTCGAAGGAGGTGACGTCTTCGAGGCTTGTAACGGGATTTTGCGCTGAGCCTGGATAGTTTCCTTCGTCACTTCCACAATGTAGCCTCCTCAGGGCGTATGTGCTCGAATATAAACCAGCACAAGTGCAAGGTCACAGAGACTGTGCTACGGTGAATAAACAGGTAGATTGTCGGTACACCGAAGAGAAGAGTTATTGGACATGGTGGACGGAACGAAGGTACGCTGGACGCAAACGCGCGGCGATGCTGCGGCGGCCTTTGCCGATCGCAGCCTGAGTGACCAAACCTGAAACATCCATCAGCCAATCACGTATCACTCGTGCACAAGTACTGCTCAGTGAATTGTGTTCTGTAATCAGGAAGTTGTAATGAACTAGATACAACGAGCGGACGATGGTGATCAACTATACAGTACAATAGGTCCTTAAGTACTGTACTGTGACGTCGCCTTCCAGTGTCCCGGCCACCTGCGAGTCCCATCGCAGTTACTGATCAAGTACCGCTCCTGTCGAATACGCTACTGGAGGAAGCTCGACCTGCGCTGGCAGGACGACGGCATTTGTCCACCAGTTATCACTGTTCGACTAGTTGATTGAGCGAGTATCAGCATGGATGGTTGAGATAAAGCCTAGGGTACTAGGTCACTCACTCGCGTGTACAAGACCCCATCAGCACGCAGGAACAGCTTTCCATTGCTGCCGATTGGCCCATAGATTGGGATCCTACGATACGGAAGAGCGCTCCAGACTGAATCATTCTCGAACATAGCGACATTGGTCGCACTGCCCTGCATCCTAACATGACCAGTTAGACGCGGGTCAAGACCTGCTTGGTCGAAGTCCAGAACTGTGACATTTCTGGTCTGCTGGGCGTGCTTTGATTGGGTCATCATGACCTGCGGTCCAAAAACCTGACTACGGGACAGTTAGCAAAGTTGGCAGCGGGAAGCATGAGATTGCAGACGCACATTTCCAAATCTACTGAAGCGTTCATTCTGATCGATCCCTCGGCGAAAGCCCGCGCACACGTCCAACCCCATTGTTCCCAAGGTAGTTGCTGTCGATTATGCTGTGCAAGGGTCTGAAGCAGAAGATCGTTGCGAAGGACGTAGAAGATATGGTATACGTGTTCAGGCTTGTTTCCCATACACTCGTCATGCACGACGGTGACGCGCCGGAACACGTTGCCAGAGAGGGCGCCGGGATAGATATCCTCGTTCCACGAGCCGGTCTGGATGGTGAGTTCCTTGTACACTGCCTGATCGCCGAGTTTAGATTTCCAGCGTGGAAGTTCGAGCATGACGCTGCGCGAAAGGGGCTCTCCCTTGTCACCACTCAGTTCGTAGATGTATAGGCAATCCACTGCATCTTCGCAAGTCTGTTGTTGGATGCTACCAAGCATGAAGACTCGAGGTGTGATCCATGTGAACTGATGCAGACAGAGTGGAAAATCTTCGACAAGCATCTTTGAGGTCGCGTCAGAATAGCGAGCGTCGGTGTCGACCGCCTGTTCATCGTTGTTAGCTGGTGGTGCTAATGGCACAAGGGTGGACCTACAGCGACTTCCTTGCCGGTTTTCCAATTATAGATCAACACGCGTGGGCTTTCGGTATAGAGAACGAAGAGCGCGAAGTGATCACCGCACAAGTGCAGCTCTACTTCCAACGAGGGCTGTCCCTCGGCAGGGCGGTCGCCATCCCATTCCGCAAAGATGCTGGCTTTGCGTGCAAGATGATGTGTCTGAGATACCCCATGTGCAGTTGTTGCGCTTCGCGATAGCTGGACAGGATAGACCGTGATACCCCTCGCTTCAGGGTGATCAGTCGGCTGTTCATACTGCATAAGCAATAAAAGGTCCTGAGCCGAGTCGACTTCAAGGGTGTCGATCGTGATAGTATCGTGATGGCGCCTGGCGTCGAGCAGCCAGGCAAGATCGATGGGCTTTCCGCATGCGGTCTGACGGTCCAGAATACTCTGGACACCGCCTGTATAGCTCTTGCTGAATCGAAATGAGCGAGGGGATGCCTGAGGCAGCGTCTTTGCCGAAGATAGGTTCCAGCGCATTGGCGGTAGAAAGGTCGGTGGTCGAGAGGGCGAGATAGAAGAGCGGTTGGGAGAATGGCAGGTCGACTGGCTGAGCCCACGACCTTTTGAAGCCTACGCAAACAATCGACTATCGCATGAGCGTCGTCCTGTAGGGCTCATCACAAAGGAGCGATACGACCGATCCGAGCGATGTTGAGCAGGTCTGTGCACGAACAAAGCTACCGTGTGTTCGAAGATTGTGTCGTAGGAGAATGGTATCTTTTGTTCGAAGAAGGTAGTCAACGGATGCGGTTCTTTGCATTGACTCGTGGACTGACCTGGGAAAGCGTTACACGAGCCGTTGCGTCCGCAGGCACCGCCACTCGCAACGGGCAGGGTTCTCGGTGGTGGAAGGGCGAAGAAAGACCATGCTCTCTGCGGCAGTACAGAGCCCTCCCAGAGCACAAAGGCCGCAGCTACCCATGGGCATCCATGAATTTTCGGCTTTTGCGCTTGTCCGTCTTCGGGCATGACGGGTTGTCCAACAAGGCAGAGCAAGAACCATCCTCTTCCACTTTAGGATGCGCGTGCGCGAGAAGGGCCCATAAGCATGGCACCACGTCCGGTGTATGCACGAAACTAGTCTTGTGACAGGCTCTATTATTGTATCGGGTAGCATGAGCAAGGTAGATATATAGCTGGTCCAAGGTGGTGGTTGAGATCTGAGAACGGAGTGGTCAATGTCGCGTCTGGCGCGCCAACTTGGTCACACCCTCGCCAGTTCCGCCCGCCTCACGTGCACGCCCGCCCCGGAAGTTGGTGCAGTCGACTCTTCCTCGCCGGTGGACTCCGTGACTTCCCCGCCGCTAGCTTTGCCTGACATCTCGCCGGACTTACCGGCAGCGGGCTCAACGCTAACTCCGGCCTCTCCTTCACGCGATCCAGGCTCAGAAGAAGAATTATGCCACGGGCGCCTTCACCTTCAGCGGCAGGACCCTCTGCCTCAGGTCATGCGCTCCGCCAGTGCGCCACGGCTAGACGTGATGTGACAAGTGCACGGTGATATTTACGAGAGACGGTGCTCTCTGATCGAGGTGATGATCGAGAAGAAGTCGGCCGACGTCGCGTCGCGCCTCAAAGCATTCGAGGCATCTGCCGGTAAACGTCGACAGGCAAACGTTCGTACTGGCAGAGTTGACTATCAGATGTTCGAGGTAGTACACGTAGGTAGTACAAGTGCTGCTCGGCGAACTGATGATGCAATATTACATGGGTCTCAAAGAGTGCGGGTATCGTGGATGCCCAACATATAGTAGCCTCCAAAGTTAGATGCGTGCATAAATGCATGTAGGCGGCTGGTCAATCGCCACCCAGCACACGTCTGGGCTCAGATAGACTGAGGGAGTCCCCATTTCCCAACCTTGATGAGTTTCAGTCAGAGTCATGAATGGCTCAGATGAACGTATTAGCGCACCAGAGACGAATAAACGCAGCCAGTACGAAGGAGGAATTGGGTTGCAGTTCCGGGATGGGTGTAGGTCAAGGTGCGATACACCATTGTAGTATATATCTGACCTTGTTCGAATATATCGACCTTCGGCGTGATTGGGGCCTGGTCCAGTAGAAGGTCGCCAGGTCCGGGGTGGTCGAGGGGATTGAAGTGATTTGATTCGATCCGCGTGATATTGCGAGCGTCGTCCCGCAATACAGTAAGCACCATCATACCGCACACCTGTCTGAAAGACTTCGTGAGTACAGCCAGAACATCACAGAGGGAGATGAGACGTACATGTCGCTGAGATTCGAAGGATTCTCGAAGACGGCTGCACCGATTGTAGGGCCCCAATATTCCCAGCGCAATTCCTGTCCGTCGTAAGATTGCAGGAGGAAGTTCACAAGCAGGTCGTTCCGGAGCACGTAGCGGATATTGTAGATGGGCTTCTCATCGTACGCGTAGTCTTCCATCAAGACGGTCACGCGCTGTGTTGCATTGAAAGATAATGACCCGGGATATACGTCCTCGTTCCAAGAGCTGGTCACGAACTTGAGGAGTTTGCGACACGCTTCATGACGCCAGCTTGACCTCCAGCGAGGCAGCTCTAAAGCAACGCTCCGAGAAATTGTCCCTGGTTCTTCCCCGGATGCTCGACCTTCGCCAGAAAGCTGATAGAGATACAGGGCGTCCTCAAAGCTAGGGAACTTCGGGTCACGGTCCGCTTTATCCAGATGAGCCTCGGTTGAAAGAATTGCGAACGCATCAGGAGAGAACCAGGCAAATTGTGTAACGTCGCCTGGATGAAGGGTCTCCAAGAATCGAGTGTCGCTGCGGTCTCGGTCACTGTCGATGGTCTGGAGATACAGGGTTCAGCATATAGAAGCCAGGTATCGGAGCAAAAGCACGCACCGCGATCATCTCACCTGTCTTCCAGCTATAAATAACCACTCGCTGGCTAACTGTGTAACGGAAGAATAGCGAGAAATAGTCCCCGCAAAGCTTCATCTCGATCTCCATCGTGTCATCAGGGCCACCATCTGGCAGATCGCTCTCCGTGAAAGGTATGTCGATCATCGCCCTGCGTGCTTGCTCGTGTGCGTTCGTAAGACCGTTTCCGGGATTGACGGCATGATCGAGTTGGACAGGAAAGACCTTGGCACCATTCCCATGAGGAGACTGCTCGTTGGCATTTGGCTGGTCGTAGTGCAAGAGGAGAATGAGGTTCTGATACGAGTCGAGTTCGACACTGTCGACAGGGATGGTGTCCGGAAGCGTGGGAGCGTTGAGTAGCCACGTAAGGTCGACGGGTCTGTTGCAGACAGCGTACGCATCAAACTTCTGCTCTTCGTGATGCGAGAAGCGGAAGGAGCGAGAGTGCGCGGGCATCGGTGTGGAGGTGTTGGAGAGATGGAAATGGTCGATAGTTGGCAACCTCCTCAACAAAACCCTTATATAGGGTATATAGGGTCGTGGTAGACCACATATGGCGCGGCGGTCCTTCACATTGGGTCAACGGAGGCAAGACCGGTCATCCTGTGCAACATGAACAAAGCGTCCCAAAGCCAAGCCGCGTCGCAGCCACATCGCGATGTCATACTTGGCTGTAGAGAAAACGCATGCAAGTTCCATGAGTGCGCGAGAACTACCCGCCTGGAAGTTCTGTTACAGAACGACTTGAGGGATACACGAAGACCAGGAGGATCAGAACAACCGTAGGTCGTTCAACGTGAATGCCTAGCAGCGACAGCTCAGCGCTCAGCGCTCAGCCTTCGGTAGTATTTTTGTCAACAGTAGCACAATAGAGGTGACAGCGGACATGGGACAGGCGCTTATGCGGCTAAAGATGGTGGTGGTGGTCCGGAACTAAGTGATCAATGTCGCGTCGGTAGCGTCTCTGTCTCCACGGCATTGGCCGACCGGTCTTCACTCCGCTACCAAAGTTAGCGGGTACTTTACTATACCTCTCAGAAGTTGTTGTAACCTCTCGCTCGGTTGACTCTGTTCACTTAGGTGCGACGCTTGTCGGCTGGCTTCGCGATTTAAACGTCACAGAGGATGATGGAGCTTTCCAATACGATTCGTCGTCAGGTACGAAGTACAAACAAGAAGCAAGAATACATGAACTACTACTTAGGCAAAGACCCGACCACTACGAGAGACTCAGTCAAGGTGATCAATGCCCCGCGCAGACAATGCGCGCGCGATAACCTCCACCAACTCATCACGGCTCATGAGGTCAAGAGCGCGGCGGAGACTAAAGGAAGACGCATCAGTCACAAGCTCTCATGTCTCAAAAGGGAGGAAGAGACGTACGGAATCGACTGTTTGGGAGAACGACGGGCGGGAGAGTTGGCGGCTTGGTTGATAGCATTCGACACTGCAGCGCGCGCCGTGGGTGCGGCACCTTCTGTCGTTGCGGTCTCGGCGCCTTCCTCCCCAGTCGCGCCCGTCTCGGCAGTTGCGCCTTCCTCGCCGGGCGCGCCCTCTTCAGCGGTCGTTTCTGCGCCTTCGCCAGTCGCGCCAGCCTCGCCCTCAGTAGTTGACGCAGAAGGCTCTTCGGTAGCGGGCTCTGCTTCGCCGGTAGATTCCGTAGCCGCCGGCTCAGTCTCACCAGTAGCACCAGCTTCGCCGGATGCCTCGGTCTCGCCCTCACCAGCAGCCTCAGTCTCGCCAGTTGCCGTTTCCCCCGCGGCCTCGCCTTCGCCGGCGGCAGGCTCAGTCTCGCCAGCAGCGGGTTCAGCTGCCTCAGTCTCGCCCTCGGCGGACTCGCCAGCAGCAGGCTCAGCCTCCTCCTCCTCCGCGCCCGACTCAGCAGCAGGCTCGGACTCAGCCGTAGGCGTCTCGCCCTCACCCTCCGCGCCCTCACCTCCAGCAGCAGCAGGCTGCTCCGCCTCAGGTTGTGCGGGAGCCGCAGCGGGCTCTTTGATAATAACTTCTGGACCGTACCCGCCTTCGCGTTGCGCGGCTACTTCTCTGTTGAAGGCGTATGGTAAGAGACTGAGGGGTAGAGAGGGAGATTGAGATGCGACGTACCCGAATGGTGAGCCGTAGGGGCTCGGTGCGCCGTATGGAGCCGCGAGGGCGGGGCCGACATGGGAGGCGACGAGGGTGAGAGCGGCGAGGGTCGTTGATGAGACGAACATGATTATGAGTTCAAGGAATGTAGTGGGGTCGTAAGAAAGAAGCAAAGAGTTGCAGAGAGAAGTCGTGAAGTGAAAAAGACGTAGAAAAGGAAGAAAGAAAAGGTGACCGGCACCTGACGACGATGAGCAGTTGAGTGAGAACTAGCTGAGGGAACTGGGAGGGAGGCACTGGGGTATATATGTGCGAGGGATGGTGGCGCGGTCGGGCGAGCGGGATACATCAGATGCGGTAGAGGGTACTCCGCAACCCCAGATCGGACGGGCGGGGGGCTCCATTGGGCTGTCCTGGGGCATATGCGTTCAGCGCTTCAGCGCTCGACGCTCGGGAAGTATCATTCGCGGCACACCCAACGGTCAAAGGGCGATCCTTCGCCGTCTAGATTAGTATGAAGTGAGCGCTGAACAGTCAGCTCCTTGCACAAAAGAAAGTGAGCTCGCAAAGACAGCAAAGCTCTCTTTGCCAGTAAGAAGGCCAAGCAGGTACGACTTCGAATCAATGCCGTATCCAGTCCTATGATGAAGCGTACTGCGCCGGACGCGTCGAGCCCCGGAACAGAAAGACAGCTGTATATTTCGCGTTCCATCGTGACGTCGGTCGCCAGGCATGCTTCAGAGGCGTTGGTGGACATCAAGAGGGTGATGATATCGCCGTCTGCCAGGCAGATGGCTGTGTACGAGCCAAACCGCAGCTGCTGCACAGCCTGACTAATGATCTGTGCAGATTGCGTCGCTGGTCTAGGCGCGCATGAGACGTCTTCGCAAATGCTTCACAAAAGCTATGGGTGTAGCGTAGAGGTTTCAATATCATGGCAAGACGAGTGGCCGCTGGATGGTAGGGATGGCGGTCAAAGCCAAAATGCGTCGGGGTCGGAACCGACAACTATTGATGGGATACACGTGGCTGATCGGATCAACAATCGTCGAGTTGTGGCACAACGTCTTCTCGTGTCTTCACCACCACTCAGCTCGCCCATGCGAGTAGCAACTTCCAAGAACACACTCCGAGACAAGTGCTGCAATGAGTGTCTTCTGCATTGAGGCGCGGAAAGCTGTCAAGTACGCCGCACGTCGACATCGATCAAATGATATCGGAGCGCGCTCAGTGGTCCCGGCTCGCCCGGACCCCGCATTCTGCCTCCAGAGACCTCTGCATACAAGAGCACCGGGTCAGAGCGGGCTCACTCTCATCATTGAACCTTGCACTTTAGCGCAATTAGTACGCTCTGGACTACGGATTCTGCAACCGGGACTGGCCTCAGACCGCGGGTACGTGCTGAGTGCGGGGTTCGCGACCCCCGCTTTCGGGTGCGTTCGTAGAGTTCTTGATGTATGAGGGTGTGCGGGGTCGTACCATCTGGATTTGGGATAGGATATAAGACGGCTTAGGTCTTGAGGGTTAGAGCACAAGAGCTCCTACAGCAGCGACTCGACCGCCACACTCAACGGCATCACTCCCTCATCCTCATCCGAATCATGAACGCCGCACTTCTTCGGTCCTCTGCACGGGCCGTCCGCGGCACCCGTCTTCCCGCCCGGTCGAGGTGGATGTCGTCTGGAGGGCACGGCGAATACAACGTGAGTGCCAATGAGTCTGCAATGAAGGGCAGGCGTTGACGATTCGTGCAGCCGATACCCATCAACCCGAACAACCTGCGCGCATTGAAGTTCAAGTTATACGGATACATGGGCTTCGGCTTTGTGTTGCCGTTTGTCGCGAGTGGATACCAGCTGTGAGTTCGCCTTGTTGAGAGGTGAAGGCGCAGATGCTGATGAGAAGTGTAGATGGAAGGGCGGAGCGTTCAACGCACCGAACTAGATCTGGTGACCTTAATCAAACGCATGTATGCGTCTGTACTATACCCTGTCATGTATCATCAGTCTCTCGGCTTCTGGAATCGATATTACTTGAAATTTCTGCTCGATGGCGCAACATAAGTCCTCGAGAGACCTCTGTTTAATGAGATAATCGGCAGGGAAGCCTGCGATTCGCGCAACGATACTTGCGACACACGGACCGGCGACCATGCACTTGTATCGCAGACCCGATCAAGCTGACAGTCGGGCAGCTTGTCTGCATGTCGAAGATCAAAGAGTGGGCCGAAGTGTAAACCAGAGGATCCAGTGGCAATGATCTGCCGATGTGTCTTCAGATCGCCTGCAAGCGCCAACGGCCCATTTTCATTCATTTCCTCTGCAGAGTCTATATCTTGCATCTCCACGCCACCTATAAATCCACACCAATCCATCTACAACTTGCCCCGATGTCTCCTAAAAGCCTCCTGAACCCCAACCCCCCTCCTAATATCCTCCGCACACCTCTCATCAACCTTCCGTCCCTTCCTCGCCAGCTCCTCCACCTTCCCCTCCACCTCCCTGGGCACACAAACGACCCCATCCTCATCCGCAACCAATATATCGCCCGGTCTTACTTCCACCCCAGGCAGGCCCCCTTCTCCGGAGTTGACTACAAGTGGTACTTGCACCTCCGAAGCGCGCGTGTGGGGCGACTGGCCGACGGTTGATGTGCCCAGTGCGTACAGGGGGTACGACGCGGCGATGTGTTCAGACGTATCGCGGATGCGGCCGTGCACGATTGTACCGAGGCAGTTGCGGGATTGGGCGCCGAGCGTCATTAGCCCGCCCCATACGGCATTTTGCGCGCCTATGTATCCACCAGTCGCATAAGCACACACATCGCAAAGATAAGAAGGAGAGGAAGGGGAAGAACGTACTAGCCGGCGCAGCAACGAACGCCACACACCCACTCTCAATCATATCCACAAAATGGCCCTGCAGTTTCGGCGCATCTTTATTCGTTGCCAACACCATCTTGACCGTAAACGCCGGCCCGCACAGGCGTTTGGTTGTTGGTGAGGTAGAGATAGGGTGCAGGTCGGGGATGTGGCCGCCTGAGAGGTGGCCGAGCTTGATGAGGGCGTCGGAGAGCTCGCATGTTGAGAAGTCTGCTAATGGACTTGGAGAGGAAGACATCGTTGTGGTAGTCTGGGTGAGAAGTGGAGGTAAGTAGGTGTTGAGAGAGTGAGGGGTGGAGGTAGACGGAGATGCGGCATGTGCCGGTGGACATGTTTTCACGAGGGTGGCGATGGGTGTCGAGCGAAGAGGTGATGGGCGGAAGCGGAGGACCGCTGTGGCGCAAAGTGTGAGCATGATATTATTTCGGTAAAATAAGAGCAAAGTAGTATATCCCGCTTAGCTCAGTTGGTAGAGCGCGTCACTAGTAATGACGAGGTCAGTCGTTCAAGTCGGCTAGTGGGAATAAGTATTGTCCGTTATATGTTTTTCTTTGCTCTTCGCTCTGCCTGCTTTTCCCTCTGATCGGTCGGCACAGGTTGTGCGAAGGTCCGCAATAAATGAGACAGGCAACATCCCTTGATATTCTGCCTGCAGCGCCAGCCTCAGAAACCTCTCCGTACAAAAGCTGATGTGACGAACGCGCTTGTCACGTCAGTTCGACTCGCGAGCCGCGCGCGCGAGTACAGAGTCGTGTTCACCGCTCGCCACCACCTGCAACCTTCACCCCGTCCTCCACTCCCGGGGTCCACCCCACCCCTTTTCTACTGGAATCTTCTCACAGGTCTCTGCTCGCGATGTCAGACCCATTCTACACGGACTCGGCCGAAGTCCTCCAAGACTGCCAAGCGCACAAGGACGACCTGTCCTACCTGTTCGACTTCGAGCGCGGGTTCGCGCCGCAGATGCATAGGATATGTTACAGGCAGTGCGTATCCCCCTCCATACTTTACGAATATGTTGTGCTCAATGAGGAATGGGTGGGCGTGTAGGATGGCCGCGCTGGAGAGGGACGGAATGGCCAGTCAGGAAGAGGTCGAGGCGTTGAGGCTGGAGTGTAATACCTGGTCTTTATTGCAGACTTTATGGCGGTACGCAACTCCGTACGCGCCCATGTGCTATACAAACTGAACAATACCACAGAGAACGCAAACAAGACCCCCCAACCATCCCCCCCGCCCGCACCCTCCTCACCCAAAACCCCTTCACACCAACAAAAACGCTCATGAACTCAATAATCTCCAACTCGCCCATCCTCTCCGAGCTCTCGAGCGTGAAAGAATGGCTGTACGATACCGCGCCCGACCCGGGGATGGTGGACGCTGCGGACGGGTATTGGCGGTTCACGAAGCATCGGATTGTTCATGCGCTCAGGACGCGGAGCGAGACTGGAAATGTTGTGAGGTGTATGGATCCGGATGCGCCGGAGAGGGAGGATAGGGCTATCGCCGCGGAAGATGCCGTGCGTATTCTTCTCCCTCACGTGTCCCTCTATGTCATATTCATTCCTTGTGACAGGCATACGAAAACCAACTGGTCCGAACGCTCTACGCCCACGTCCGAAAAGGCGACTTCGAATCCGCATACGAGCAATGCACACGTGCGCGGCAGTCCTGGCGCGCGGCGAGTCTGCGAGGCGCAGAGGCGTTCTCGTGGCCGGCTATCTGTACGTCTTCTCCCTCTCATAAACGCGTGATGTGTGATTATTGACAATGATTGGTCTGGGTCTGTATAGCGAACCTGTCGTACGACCCCGAGAAAGAGTCCGAAGACCCGAAAGGAAACAGACGGCGCGCGTTGTGGAAGGCGGCGTGTACGCGCGCTGCGTTGGACGTACGTCCATTTCTTCCCCCATTCCTTCCCCCATATACCAGCTATACACATGTACTAATAACAAACCACGCCAGATCCGCCTCCCAGACTCCGAACGAGCCCTCTACGCCGCCCTCGCCCCCTCCTCCCAAACATCCACCACCCTCGAATCCGCATGCCGAACATGGGAAGACATCCTCTGGGCGCGCATCTCCGTTCTTCTCGAGGAGAAAGGCAGCGCGGAGCTCGAGGCGGTTGGTGGAAGTGTTTGGGAGCGGGAACGCGGTATTCCTCCTGTTGATGTGGAGGAGGAGGACGGGGAGGACGAGGAGATGAGGGAGGCGAGGTTGAGGGACGAGGTTTATGAGGAGCTTGCTAGTCTGAATTCGGTCGCTGTGGATGACGGGTACGTTCTCTCCTCAACATTCCCTCTACACCGTCAAGCTAATTCGCAAATAATCACAGCGCCCCAGCCGACCACCCATTCCGCATATCCCAGCTGCACATAATCCTCAACAAAACGCCGCACCTCCTCACAGACTTCGCAACGCGCCTCTCCTCCCACCCCCTTCAAATCGACACCTCCTCCCCGCAGTACCCCTCCCTCACGCGCTTCTTCGCGCACCTGTGCCTCTTCATGCGCATGGCGGACGAGGAGCAGCACGTCAGCCCGTTCGTCACGCAGGTCATATTGGAGGCGTATCTGGGCGTGCTGGAGCGGGAGGGCCAGCGCGGGTTGATCGCGATGTATGCGGGGGCGTTGGGCGATAATGCTGTGGATCGATACGCGCATTTTCTCGCGGGACTCGAGTTGTCGCTCGACCGTAAGGCCCGCGGCGATACGCTCGCAGACGCAGCGAAGTATGGATTGGACACCGTACGCGTCGCGGAGAAGACCGCGGAGCTCACGGTGCAGCGGGCGTTGGAGGCGCTCGGTGGCGGGAACTTTACGGGCGATTCGTTACCCGACCTCGATCAGACGGAGGAGGAAGGGCTCGAGGAGAGCGGGACGGAGGAGATGTTGTTCCGCGCGATCGAGTGGACGACGTTCGGGGACGAGATGGCGGGGTTGGCGGTGAGGCATGTGTGTCTTGCGCTGCGGTACTTCCTCAGTACGTATCGCCACTCTCTCATTCCCTCCAACAATGGATCGCTAACATTATGTTGTGATTATAGATGTCGGCAAAGTATCGATCGCGCGCAGGCTCTACCAAACCTACCAGTCCCTCTCCCCGCCCCCCGCGTCGAACTCCTCAGCCACATCCGAGCTCCAAGCCTACATCACGCTCTTCAACGCCTGGGAAGTCCTCGCGCGCGCACGTGCGCACGCCGATATCATGCAGATGCAGCTGCGGCGCGAGAGCCGCGCGCAGAGCGTGCACGATTATCGCAAGTTGGTTGACCGTGCGCGAGAAGTGGTTGTGGAGGATGTGTTGCAGAAGGACTGGGCGGTGCTTGGGGAGGAGGAGTGGGAGGGGGACGCTGTTCCCGGTTAGCTCTCCTTTTCCCTTTCAGTCTAAGCATGATAACTGATACACGTTAACAGACCGCCAACACCTCCTCGCCCTGCACCGCCTCCGCCTCCTCTACATCCCGTCCCTCCTCACCCGCCTACACACAACGCTCCTCGCCTCGCGCCCCTACATCCCCGAGAACGTCAAGCAC
This sequence comes from Peniophora sp. CBMAI 1063, assembly GCA_900536885.1. Taxonomy (NCBI): domain Eukaryota; kingdom Fungi; phylum Basidiomycota; class Agaricomycetes; order Russulales; family Peniophoraceae; genus Peniophora; species Peniophora sp. CBMAI 1063. The sequence continues at coordinate 51,273 of UWZB01000201.1, read as the reverse complement.
GCGCTGCAGCTAGCCAACGTGGTCGCGGACGAGCGGTACGGGATTTATCTGCTGCTGAGCGAGATGGACGGGGCGCTGGAGGCGTATCTGGACGGCGTGGGCGAGTGTTTGCGGGTCGGGGTTGAGGGGGGCGGGGGGGATGTGCTTAGGGTTGTTAGGGCGCGGAGGGGGTAGACTCGGTTCACTCGGAGATGGGAGTGTGCGCTGTTGATGCGCCTTTGTTACCTTTTCTTCGATGTTGAGGTTTTGTATGATGTGCTCTCAATAATGCGAAGCCGTGATATCTATGAGAAGATACTGCGCGAGAGCGAGTGTACAAAAGCTGCACGTTGGCACCCTTTGCAGCGCCGGAGAGGCTGTAAGGTGGGCGGCCCGCGGTAGGCCGACAGCGTTTTTGGCGCGGTCACCTGATGGAGGCGCGCGACGCGTCATGACGTGTCGGCGCGAAAGGCTGGCGTCGAACATGCCTGTGCCGGGAGCTGCTGCATTCGAGGAGTCTTCTCAGAGGGTTACAAACTTGTGGGCCGGAGACTTCACAAAATCGATGACCTGCCTCGTACAGTATACACGTCCAAAGGCCTCTATCTGAATCACAGTTCCATAGCAGTACTCAAGTCCGTCCGTTCATCAACAAGCACCCCTACGAACCTCCTCGCCCACTCACACAGCGCTTTAGCCTCCTCATTACCCGCATCACTTTCTCCGCGCAGCACGAGTCTTGGAACGGCGTACCCCCTCCTCGTACGCTCCTCAAGCACAGCGATCAAACACGCCCATCGTTCCTGCGTGCTCCTCCCATCATCCCCCCTCTGATCATCCGAGATGAACACGAGCGTCTCGAGCCGCGGTAAGACGACCTCGCCCGTACATCCGAGCGCGAGTAGCCATGCTTGATACCCCTTCGCATCCCAACTCAAACTGATCTCTCGCAGACCTTCCATGGGCCTCAGCACAAGAGCCGTATCCCGCGGCCCGAACCAATCCTCCTCGCAATGATACTCCGCGGGTAAACATGGGCCCGCATGCAACGCTTTGACCTGCTCGATGGTGAAGTGGGAGAGCACGCGCGAGGTGTAGAGCGGCATTGTGCCGCAGAGGGATATGATGTCGCGGTAGAGCATGCGCAGCTGCAGGCATCGTGCGAGGGTTGAGGAGGACGTGAGCGTGATCGTGTAGTCGAGATCGCCGTGCACGAGGCCTAGGACGTCGCCGATGTATGTAGATGACAGAGCTGAGAGAAGCGTATCGAGGCCCGCTACGCCCTCGGCGCCCGCGAACGCGTGGATCTGCACCGAGGCATTTGGCGCGCGGATACGGCCCCAGAGCGCGAGTCTTTCAGCTGGACCAGCGAGGCGCGCCGATTTGAGAGATGGAAGCTCGACGGCGCCATGATGCGCGCAGGACCAAGAAGGCGGACCATGCGCAAGCGAGAACGTCAGCTCGAGCTCTTCAAGGCGCGGCGTACTCCTCAGAAGCGCGAGAACCGACGACGGGCACGCGCCAGGGCGTACGCTGTGCAATACCAGCACGCGCAGAGACGGCGCGCAGAACGGTATGAGCGCTGCCCCATCGAATACGAGTCTTTCGAGACGCGGCGCGTTGAGCACTACAGCGTGTCCGAGCCCGTGCTCGTGTGCGTGCCCGGGCGTACGTTCGTGTTTGTTGATGCGGCCTTGGGACGGGACAGGCCCGTGTGGCCCCGGACCCGTAAGATGCAGCTCGCGGAGGATGGGGTATTCTCTCCAAGCCGATAACGCCGAGGCCGGACCTCTCAACGACCTCACCCTGCACGCATTCCGCCTCGCGATCTCGCAATAACACTCGAACCTGCCGCATTTCACATGCGTGTTCAGCGCTACAGTCCGGAATGTAAGAGGAGCCTGGGGAGGACCGTACCGGCTACACGTCCTACAGCACCACCATCGCCGCGCAAAGTCGAACTCTAGAGGTGCGCCTTTGGACCGGAGGAGGATGGGCTCGAGCGCGCGGGGGAATGTGTGGATTGTGGTGCCCCAGAGGACGGCAAGGGATAGAGCTGTCGTGCGCCAGTGCGCGCATACGTGCGTTGTGGCTATCCAGCCTAAGGATCCTTTCTCGTGTGCGGTGTGCGAGGGTCGCGGTTCTTGCTCGTCGAACCATGGCGAGGATGGGGAGCACCAGGATGGATGGGATGCTGTGGGCGCTAGGGTTAGGGTGGGGACCGGGTTGGGCGCGGGTGCGGCGGGTGTGGGCGGGTCGAGCGAGGCGAGAATGTAGAAGAGCTCGGCTAGGATGTCGGCGGGGAGAGTCTGGGCGGTTGAGAGTCGCATTGAAGATACGGGGAATGAGTTGGTGGTGGAGAACATCGCGAATGCTATATCTAGCGAAGCCGTTTCAGCATCGAGAAGCCCGCGTACAGTTTGATCACTACTTACCACAGTCTTCTCGCCTTTGCTCGGCAAGCTGATAGAGAAGATAAAGAGAGAGGTCAGAGTGCTGAACCAGGCAAGCTCAGTCTCATACTTGTATCACAACACATACCGTCCCAGTGACGCCTGACTTCATTCGAACGTAACGCGCAATCAGACACAGATGACTGGACGCCACAGCCGAACAATGTACTCGGCACTACTCGGCGGAACCAGCGCAACTGGGCGAGTACCGTACACTGGTACCCTCCCGGTTGACGACTTGTTGACTTCGATGGGTCAGACGCGGTCACATGAGATCATTTCCTGACGACATGGGTCAAAGTCATGATCATTCGTTCACCGTATCTGTACACATCGCTCATTCCGGGCTAGTCTGTCATAGAAACGGAGGCCACCTTCCCAGGGTATATCTCTAAAGGGGGTCTAATACCGCCTCTTGAATGTCAACGGTACGCGTACCGGTCTATCTTGGTCATCAGCTCGATGTTCCCAGGCGCGGCGTAGGGTACGCACGTCGTAGTCAGACCAGGTGTGCTCGCAAGCACCCTCGCCTTCCTCTCCTCAAAGCTCTCCCCAGCGAACTGCGGTTCATCCTTGATCTCGACCTTATACTGCGATATGAGCATCGTGAGAATGGCGATCCCCTCCGTCTCGAAGAAGCGCCTATCACGTCCGTGAGCATGCGGAAAGACCGCGAGGGTAGGCCGTAGGGCTTGAGCGCTTACCGTCCGATACATGCACGAGGTCCTGCGGAGAAGGGGACAAAGGCGTCGCGGGGCCAGTTGGGGTCGAGGAAACGTTCCGGTTTGAAGGCGAGAGGGTCGGACCAGTAGCGCGCTGATGCCGATCGGTTAGTTGGGGGATGAGATGGAGACCAATTGGATGCGTACGATTGCGATGAAGGGCGGGAGTGTTGATGACTATACGGGTACCCTTTGGTAGTGGCAGCTGTCCGCGCTCACCGGTCACGCTGGTCACGGTCACCGAGGTATCTTCCGCGCTCAGCTTCGGGATACCAGTAACCTGGCCATGGATTAGTCAGGTTTCACGGTGAGTCGCGATACCTGCACACACAGGAGGTCTACGTAGATGTTCAGAAGTCTGTCATATAGCCAAGAATGTCAAGCAACGCACTGGAGCCGCAAGGTCTCGTAGAAGACGGCCATAGAGTAAGTAAAGTTGCCCATTTCCTCGTACGCCTGGAGGGTGTGTGAGCATCTATCCACCACAATACGAGCAGCGGCACACACAGGAGGGTTCTTCGGGTCTGGCATCAGAGTCTTGATCTGTGAAAACAACTTCTCCTGCTCTTCTGGATAAAGCGCGAGGTATGCAAAGCAAACTACAACCGGTCAGAGCGTGCCGAATTGTATCTGTATGAAGACATACAGCATAAGGTATGTGCGGTCGTCTCGTGCCCAGCAAGCCTGAACTCAGGGTAAGCCAACAGGACTGCAGAGAAGTGACAGGTCCACGAACAGGAAGATGAAGGTATTGCCAACGAGTTCGCGATCCGTGATCTTGCGCGCCGAGTCGAGAGAGTCTTCCGCCGCGGCGTCCATGAGGCTGCTGAACAGGTCCGAGCGCTCTTCCTTCTTCTCGGCCTGACGACGACTCTCAATCATTTCGAACATGTATTTCTATTCAAGATCGATCAGTAACGCGTGTGATGGCCGTATGCAGCAGAGTCATCTCACATCGAGTTCGTCGTAGCCGTGATAGACTCGCTCGAGCCTCTTGCTGAAGCGCGTTGCCCAGCGAGGAAAAACAACGCGGAAGAGAATATCTGTGCTCATGATGTGTAGCGACTCCTTGAAGGTCATCGTGTGCTACCAGACGGAGGTCAATTGGGCAATAGCATACTCTATACGCGCAATGAACATACCCCGGGCGGTATCTGCATGTCGTCCGTCCACGAAACTCGCCGACCAAAACCTGCGACGCCGATGACAAAGAGAGCAATCTGTTTGTTGGATGAGCAATTGCTACCTCTCGCCCTGACATGTACTGACCGGAAGTGTCACGTCGATGCAATGATCAACAGTATACTCTGGCGCATGTTTCCATACATTCTCAAACATGTCCAGCATGATCAGTATCGTCTCATCCCACACGAGCTTGTTGTTCTTCTACTCGAACATGTCATCAGCAACATACAACGCATCATAGTTCGGATATAGTAACCTCCGAGAAAGCCGGCGCGGAGATCTTACGATAACGCTTCCATTCATCGTCCTCTGAGGCAACGATATTCCCACCGAATACTTGCAGAACCTTGTACTGGTGAACAGGCTTGGGAAAGCGTGCGCGGCTCGTCGTTATCTCCTAAAAAGCTTGGGTTCAGCGAGCTGTTCCTATGTTGTGTCCGACGGAGGTCACTCCCACCTTGATAGCGTTGGCGTCGGCAAACTCGACGAATGTCTCAGTTGAGGGGAAGAGGGTGACCTATGGATGATGGGTCTAAGGGGAGCACGAGAGAGTACTAGGGTCGATGCGCGTACCCTCGTGAGCGCATCCCATCCCTTCTCCTGGAATGCTGCAACAACGATGGTGAGTTTGTCTGATGGCTGCGCATCTCATGATACTGCACTCACGGTCATGACCTTTGCGAATGGCCTCCCCCATCCCGCCTCTATACCTACGATAGACATTGGCGATGAGGCTAGCTGGACTAATGAACTGGCGGTATCCGGGGAAGTTGCTAAAAGCCGATATTAGTATCACGCCGTGCGAAGCAGGGATGAGCTCATCGGCGCACGCACCCGATAGCGGCGACCGCCCGGCGATAATCAAGCAAGCGCTGGACGACGTATAGCCCAGCGACAGACAATGCTAGAGCAGTGACTGCATGCATCAGGGAGAGGAAGTAGTTGTGGTGGGGCCACTTCGGGTTGCGGTACTCATACTTGAGCGAGGGGCGACTTGGGCTTATAGAAATTAGTCCCGAACCGTCCGACGGGCTTACCGACGGTCTACCGGGACCCGCTGACGGACTGGAGACCAGGGGATGATATACACCACGACGTATTGCTTGGAACCTGGCACGAGTTCGCAAGCTATAAAAACACATGTATCGTCGCATGGGCTGTATCACCTTCAACAAGTATAGTACACTTCCGCAAGATGGAGTACATTTAGATCGTTCACTTCTGTTCCAAGTCCGTATTCCTTCACGCTCAGATATAGATTGGGAGCTGTGAGCCGCGTCAACGAAAGGCCTGAGATGGAACAGATAAACGAGAAGCTTACGGTAGGGTTGAGCCCGTCCCAGGTGGGATTCTTGACGAACTTCTCCTCTTCGATGAGGAAGTCCTGGCAACGAACATCAGCTTGGCAAATCCCGTGGAGTTAGCGGCCACATTGCAACGCACCAACGGCATCTCCACCAGGCTGCCCTTGACGCGCGCGAGGTCGCTCTTGACGCGTTCAAGACCGATCCCAGGCACGACGTGACCCGTAACGACCTTGGGAACGTACTCCTCGTACTGTTTGTTGTTGCGCACGAGGTCGCTGGGAACGGGCTTGAAGAGATTCTGGAAGATCGCACGGTTCTCGTGCGCGGTGCGACGCCAGAGCTCTTCGAACTCATCACCGAGTGGGTCAGCGACAAGGGCATCTTCTTCCGTCTCAAACTCGTCATCGTTTGGAATAGGTGCCGCGCGCATGAAAGAGTCGACGTGCTCGTGCGCCTTCTGCGGGATCTGAGGCTTGATGAGACCGAGGTGCTGGCGGGTGAGCTTGCGGCGTAGCGACGCTGCGAAACGCGCGGCCATGTACGGCTTGCCGTTCATCGTGGTCTTGATCATGTCCTCATCTTCGACGACGAGTGCAATCTCGGAGTCACCGTCGCCCTTCTGGCTACGGTCGTTGAGGTTGGCGGAGCCCATCTATACACCGAGAGTTAGCGAAAGCCCGTAGCCGCCGAAATGAATGAACTCACAATGACGCGGCGATCATCCACGATCATAAGCTTGGTGTGGATGTACGAAAGCTCGGATACGTAGCTATGCCGTGGTCAGTCTGAAGCTCTATTCAAGTGCAGCAGAACGAACCTGTCAAGCTCCTCCTGCTCCGTGCCCAACCAACGCTCGTCCGCAAGCTCGGTTTCATCCTGGAGAGCATGCTGACCAACGGTGTCTGAGACGTCGTCGTTGCGTCTGCCTGACTCTGCGCTGCGTTCGAACCGCTCGATGATATCGACAGCCTCCTCAGTGCTCTGCGGCAGCTTGTACGTCTTCTCCTCAACCTTGCTCGTGTCGGTCACGACCAGACCGTCCGTGTTGGCCTGATTGATCTTGATCTTGACCTCCTGCGGCTGCTCAGGGTCGGCGCTATCTCCGACGAACTGGCGTGCGAGTGCGACCTGCGCCTGGTTGAAGTCTATGCCGGAGCGCTCCTCCATACCCTTCAACAACGTCTGCTTGGGCGCATTGATACGATCGTAGACGCGCAAGTTGTAGAAGCGGATGTAGTCGGTCGGCTCGAAGCCCGCCTTGCGAATCTCTTCATAGATGCTGTGGCCGCCGCGGTTGATGGTCCGGTATTGACCCGCGAGGATGATGTTGAGCGAAGTCTCGTCCTTCACGTCGCCCGCGAAGGCGGGAACCTCAGGAATGATGACGATGACCTGTGGCGTTCGTGTGAGTATCGCGCTTTGGACAGGGTAGAATGTGAACTTACATGGAACTTTTCCCCGGCTTGAGCCGCCCGAACGATGCGCTCAACGAGCGCCGCGGCTACGGTGTTCTTCACCACGCCGCTATCTTGAGTGTTCGAAATGAAGAACTGGTTCTCTGTTTGATGTGAGCCGGTGTAGGGCGGGAAGAAACCCTATGGGCGTACCGATATAGATGAAGTGGTTCGCCTCGAGAATGAGCTGCTTATCTGTTGGACTGTCATCAGCAACCTCATAGAATGAGCTTGTGCACCAGTCCTTACAAGCGTTCTGGATACTGTGCTCCGTCAACACGCCATGACTCCAGTCACTGACGCTGCGGCAGACTTGCACACGGCAAGAGCCCTGCGGAGCAAGAGGGTAGCGCTCGGGGTCATCCTCAACCTCGTCGTCGGGGGTAAGGTGGAAGCGCTGGCGCCAATGCCGGCCCATCCCGTGCCACCGCTCAAGATGCGGGTGGCGCGCGACGGCCTCGTTCGGCGCGATGTCTACGCGATGCGGCAGCGCAAGCCAGTCATAGTGCTCATCGTTGCGGTACTTGCGCTTCTTGACCTCGTTCCAACGCTCGGTGAAGTGCTGGACAATATCAAGGACGACGTCGCCCGTGAGGGTCATGTGGACATCGTGCCAGGGCATGCGTGGTGATGTCGTGATGTCGATGGTTCCGGATACGAAGTTCTTGACATCTTGGAAGTCGACGATGCGGGCATTGTTGTAGTCCTGGCCCGGGAAGAGCGTGCGGCTGAAGTCAGTTGGGTGCACATCCGCCAGAGGGTGCGTGTGCGTGTCCCAGCGACCAAAGCAGATGTCCAGACCACCGATGCAGGCGCGATGGTTGTCTACGACCACGACCTTCTCGTGGTGCGACCAGAACTCGACGTCATCTGGAAAATATTGTTCAGGACGAGTGCAACGCATTGTACCGCAAGATGAACGTACCCTTGGAACCGATATGATCGGGATGGCGCATGCACGCAATATTGGGATGAAGTGCCTCGAGGGCATGCTTCGTGTGCGACGACGACATGCTCATTGTTTGGGTCACTTCCTTGTAGACGATCACGTAGATCTTGACGCCTTGCTCGGCCTTGCGCTTCAGGATCCGGTCAAGACGCCATTCTGGGTGGTCCGCAGGCGGGCGACGAAGGAAGAGCTCAGGTGTGAGCCACCAATCCTACGGGATCTAGTAAGACATGTTGCTTTCAGGGGAAGTCCTATGGACATCACGACCTACCAGGATGAAGATGCACTCCTTAGCACTGTCGAGCATCTCGGACAACGCCCAGAAGTAGTCACACCCATCGATGTGCCTATGTGTGCGTCAGAGGCGCGCAGTGGAACACGATACGGCCACGACTCGCCATTTCACGAAGTTCTGAGAGCGTTCACCCGCAAAGGACAGGAAGCGATGGCTCGCGTTGATCTCAGCGCGTATCTCGTCCTGACGTTTCTCTTCGGGATCATCGTGGCGACCTACAACAACACTGAGCGCTGCCCTATATGATCGTTATCGCTGAGCTTACGATCAGGGTTAAGCAAGCCTTCGCGGTAGTCAGTACACAGGTTCTACACAATCGAACCTGATGCAGCGCTCACCGATAGTAGTAGCCTCAGCGTGCTGCAAGCCCTCTTCGAGCTTGTCCGCCAGCTTGTGAAAGAGGCGCGACATGGTGGTGGAGAGGAGAGCTGTAGCTGATGCGCTCAATGCTCTTGGCAACGGGTAGACGCATCTTGGAAGTCGTGCAGCTGCGCACGGCCCGCGGGGCTATAATCACCGTTGCTGAACGCGGTTGGAGTTGCGTCACACGGTGTTCCTGCCCCTAAACGCGGCATTTTACGTGCAAGGAACCGCGGATAGAATACAGAAGTATTGATAGCTACACTTGTCGATGAACGTTTGATAGCACAAGTACATGTTACAGCAACAGTTTCAACTATGGTATTATCGAGACTGCGTCACATAGGAGGACCAACAGGCATCGGTGCGTCCATCCCTTCGCCCTCCTTTGCCCCAAGCACGTCTAGCATCGCGATACGGTTGAACATCCGGGCAGATTGAATGGCGTTTGGCTGTCCTGATCGCGGGTCTGCGCCGCCCTCCATCAGTACACGCACGACTTCTTCCGAGCCCTTGAAGACCGCGCCGGCAACGGGAGATTGACCCTTGTCGTTCTGGCGGTTCGCGTCTGCACCGTGCTCTAGCAGCATCTTGACAGTTTCGGCATGACCCGAGTATGCCGCGAGCATCAACAGGGTGTTACCTACAAAAAATGTCAGAGCCATAGCTTACTGGGTAAGAGTAGCCCAGAATATACTCGCTCACCTTGAGGATTTGTGAGATTGGGCGGGAGACCGGCTTCGACTGCGCTTTTCAACAGCTCAGTTTCGCCGTTCCGGGCTGCGTCAAACATCTTGTGCGCAAAGTCAACGGTCTCTTGTGGTAATGAGCTGGGCAGGTCCATGTTTGAAGATAGTGTACACGATAGATGTGATGCGACAGTAGGTAAATGGTGAGAGAGAGGTGTGAACGCGATTGAGCTGCGCGCGCAAAGTGGCGGCGTGGACGTGTGCATGATGCGTCATGCGACGGTGAACTGCCGCACTTGCTTCTGCCCGCCATGGCTCTTGACGTGGTCCTGACATGGGCAAACTCATGTACTTTGCTTTCAGCCGCCTCGACGAGTTCGCACTGTCACTCAGACGCCAAATATGCCCATGGAAGAGCATTGGCGCCGTCACTACTCGAATAGCCTCAGACAGCCCCATGAACTGCTACGAGAGTGGCTGCAGGCTCGCACTGTACCCGTACATCGCTCACCTCGGCCATGAACTACTCTCTTTCCGGCTCTTATCCAATGTCCCTACAGGGTCGCTGGCACTCTGATTGATAGTCCCGTTGACCGGATCTGTGGCCCTCAAGTGGCGAAAATCACTCGCGCCGTAAAAGGAACTTGAGGGCCTCGTTGGTGCAAAACGCAGCCTGTGGCTCGCCACGCTTGCGGCGCTGTGCCGCCTTTTGACGCTGAGGGATTTACGCCATTTCACGACGCTATCTCTCCTATTATCCCTGATAAAAATGAGAGCTGCTCAAAAGGCTGAAAGCGTCAGCCGTGGGGCCGTTGCTGTCCTCCTTCTTCCGAGCGTCCTAGCTTCTATCTTCCTAGGGTTCTGCTAGCAACAGAAATGGCAGAGAAGCGACCTTCTATTGAAAGTGCCGTCGACGTCGAGGAGAAGCGAGTGGTGCAGCGCAAGGCCGTCCACGCTTCCGGATGGTTGCTCGCCACGATGAGCTTCCAGGCGCTCGGTACGCAAGTCCTCGAGCCTGCCACGCCCCTTTACTAACCACACTCACCAGGAATCATATACTCGGACATCGGTACTTCTCCCCTCTACGTTCTGAATGGTATCTGGCCAGCGTCTGGAGGACCACCGGTTGAAGAGGACATCATTGGAGGCGTGAGCGCCATCGTATGGTCGCTGACCCTTGTCCCGCTACTCAAATACGTAAGCACATTTTTTTGTCCAACCTTCATCACATACTGACCGTCTTGATAAGGTCTGCGTCTGCTTGCGCTTTGGCACCACCGAAGGCGAAGGTGGGACATTTGCCCTGTTCCAAGGTCTTTACCCATCAGCGGCTTTTGAATCTGCACCGACGTACGACTCCATGATCGCAAACGGCCAGATCTCTCGACGCCGTCGGCGGACACCTAGTAGCCTCCGATGGACGCTGCTGATATGGGTATAGTCCACGATTCATTCCTTGTGCCAGAGAATCCAGCATCCTGATCCGATTTCTGTAGTCCTTGCTCGGCACAAGCTTGACGATGGCTGACGGGGTGTTGACGGCGGCCGTTTCTGTTACCAGTGCCGTTGGCGGTATCGGTGAGTATCTCACGGTTCTGCCATGGGGCTACATCTGAACGACAACATCATAGCTGTGGCCAAGGAGTCGGTCTCCAGTGACATTGTTCCCATCTCCATTGTGCGGCATCTAAGTTCAATAGCACCTAAAGGCATACTGAACCCATCTAGGCGTTTCTCGTCGCCCTGTTCATCGCCCAACCTTTCGGTACCAGCCGCCTTGCGTTTTCTTTTGCGCCGAGTGAGTCGTCTCGCCTTCGTTCACCAGCCGCGCATATGCTAATGGGACTTGATAGTCACTTCCGTGTGGATCCTACTACTGGGCATAACGGGCATCATCAACATCACAAGGTATCTAGCGTGTTCCGCCTACCCATGAGCCAACTCTTGTACTCACTATCTCTGGCAGCTCTCCTGGTATATTCCGTGCATTCGATCCTTCACGTGCGATCCTTTGGTTTGTCCGTACGAAGAAGTACGATGCGCTTTCGGGCGTTTTGCTTGCTGTGACGGGATGCGAAGCCCTGTTTGCAAAGTGAGCGCACGTCTGTTCCTCTACGGGCACAGCTGACGAACGATTAGCTTGGGCCAATTCAATGCCTTATCCATCCAGATTTCTTTCGCAGGGTTCGTATACCCTGCACTCGTTCTTGCGTACCTCGGACAAGGTGCCAAGCTCATTGTGGACGGCGACAACATCATCCAGAACGTGTTCTACACTAGCGTTCCAGGTGGAAGCGACAGCCCCATGTTCTGGTACGTGGCATTCATGACCGGCATCAGGTATTGAACTGACATCGACATCAGGGTCATGTATGTCTTTGCCATCCTGGCAACAGTGAGCGCCACCTCCCCTCGATTTCGAGCTTCGTACTGACAGGAGCGCAGCTTATCGCATCGCAAACGATGATCACGGCTACATTCAGTCTCGTGCAACAACTCATCAACTCCAAGAGCTTCCTTCCGTGAGCGACTTTCCAGTATTGCCTTTACCTGCCGCTGACCGATTGCGCCAGGCTCCGAATCCACCATACGTCCGACAAGAACCAAGGACAAGTGTATATCCCCGCCGCCAACTGGATCCTAATGATCGGGACCATCATAATGGTCGCGGCCTTCAAGAACCTCACGCAGCTCACCAACGCTTACGGCTTTGCCGTGTCTACGGTCATGTTCACCACGACAGCCCTCGTCGCCATGCAAGTCGTGTACGTGAAGCAGAAGCCTATCGTACTCGGCTTGTTGCTCTTCTTGTTCTTCGGCTTCATTGATGGTGAGTGTATCCACAGCTCTGAAGTTGTACAAGTGCTGATAATTCCCGTAGCCCTCTTCTGGGGCGCATCGTTGCGCAAGGTTCCCGAAGGTGCTTGGGTTCCTCTCATGATCGGTCTCGTCTTGTGAGTCCGCACAAGTAATTACTGGTCAACACGGCTGACATCTCTCCTCAGGTTGAGTGTCATGGTGTTCTGGAACTGGGCCAAAGGTCTCGAGGACGCTTTTGACAGCAGGAATCGCCGCCAGCTACATGACTTCATTGTCGGAAAGGACGAGACGGCCCTTGATGGAAAGGTCCAACAAGATATTGTCGATGACGACGCCATCATCGAAGATGAAGAGGCACATGATGACTCTGATGCCGCCACGCTCTACTGTCTTCCACCTGTCGCGTTCTGCGGAGACGACAAAGGTTCGGATGGACGTCGCGAACTTGGTCGTGTGCCTTTATTCGCGATCTTTCACCGGATGGCAAATGAGAAGGGCGTCCCGCATTCGTTTACTCGTACGTCCAAGGCCTTCCTGTGCGCGTATATCGTACTGAAGGGCACGTCAGGCTTCATCTCGCAATGGCCCGCGCTACCAACATTCGCCGTCTTCCTAACAGTGCACGTTCTGCCTGTTGCGCATGTCACAAATGTGGACCGTTACGTCGTGCACAAGCTGTTCGCCTTGCCTGGATTCTACGGCGCAACCTACTATCTAGGCTACCGTGACGAGTTCGGCGTCGAGATTTCGGAAATCGCAGGCAAGATCAAAGAACTGGAGGCGCGTCTTAACCCTGGTGGTGTCACCGGCGAGTTAGGGCCACAGCTCTCAGCACTGGCGGCTTCACATACTCACATGTATGTCCATTCTCGGATATCTTCTACCTTGCCATGCTCACCCCAATGACAGCGTCCCGCACTACGAAATCCTCAGTAGACCTCTCGGCCATAGCAAAGTCGCTGCCGTCGGGAACTACATCAGAGCCTTCTTGATCGAGGACGTGTATGCGCGCCTCCGCATCATGTTCCCTGAAACGATGAATTGGATCGCATCGCCTGATAGGTTCGTCGCACCGATCTCAATCGTCGACACTAACTGAAAGTATGGACAGAATCATACGCATCGGAGTTACTGCCCGTGTCTAGGCTATCGACCATGTAATTCAGTTTTATTTCTTAAGGTTATACGAGTAGCA
>UWZB01000201.1:15717-31992 GCA_900536885.1 Peniophora sp. CBMAI 1063 | reverse complement strand
CATCGGAGTTGATCCCAGTGATCCGCCCCCGCCGAACGTTCGGTTTCTCCCGCCGCATCTTTTCCTCCAACCTCCAACCGCGCCTCGGGATCATGTTCTCAGAGGAGAGAAGCGTCGCAGAAGGGCGTTTGCCGTGCTTGTAGTATCCGTTCTCAGAGCCACGCCTCAAGTCCGGAAGCACGGAGCTCTCATATTTCCAGATGGTCGACCGCAGTCTGTAACACGGAGTGCCCGGCAAACACGAGGTGGCGCTGTGATGGGTCCTTTGTGTTCATTTTGTAGCTGTGGCGCGCTCGTAAGTTGGGGCCCTCGCGTATCAAGTGGACCAACCAAATGCAGGTAACAACGGGCCACGATGCATGACTCTGTCGTGAGCTGTCGTCAGGGCTTGCGCGCCCTTTCGTGCGGTTACCGTACACCACGAATCTGCTATTTGAATTGTTGAAACCCGACTCATCTAGGCGATATTTGACCTGTGGTCGCCGAATGCCACGACGGACGCCACCTTGCCGACGTCACGGTCTTTCCTCCATATCAGCCTACTGTGCCATCCAACTTTCTCCGCTTTCCACGGGCGCAATCATCGACATAACAGCTTGGCGAACCGCTGCCTCCCAGACTTTGAGTTGGTGCTCTGGACGGAATACTCGGACCAACCACCCGCCGTTTAACCGAAGCAGTGACGCCAGACAATCTCCGGCCCGCACCACGCTTGGATGCGAGTGGCGTGGCTTCGCTGCGCATGTGCAGAGAGTACCAGACTCGCACCCGCATGTATGCAGCCTTCCCAACTTCTGAGCTCCCACTTGACTCGCTTCAGTGGTAGATGAGCTTGGAGAACTTCGAAGTCCCGCTCCCAATGTCGGACACGCTAAAGCGCTCACTCATTTTTGTTTATGCTCAAGTCCGAGAACCCCAGTCCGCCGGTTGAATCGCACTTCGGTTGACCGAACGCGGGTATCAATGGCCTCACTGTGTGCACGACGGTAGTGTCTGACAGCTCGAGGGCTTCATCGTGTGATCTTAGGGTGTGCAGACGGCTTTTGACAGCGCTCTCGGCCCTGCCAGCCTCAGATCGTCCAGCGAATGATGACCGGAGACGCTGCGCTGACTCTTTCGACAACTCATTTGCCGTATGCGATACTCCGAGCTCGGGGAGTCTATGCGGCAGTCACCAGAGTTGTGAGAGATCTCACCGAGTGTACCGCTGGCTGTTGGTGCGCGGTGATGCCCATTCGCTCTTCGCGAAAGCTGACAAGGGCATGTCTGCAACCAACTCGGTTTTCTGCGTGCGCTGTTTCGGGAACAGTGCTCCCAGGCTGATGGCACACCCTATAGCGCCTTCGTGTCGGCATGCGGCACTTTAGGCTAACCCCGATTTGAGACCCAGGCTCCGACCTCCGTAAGCGGCCCGTTTGTAGCCAGACAAGGCCACGTCTCGTACCTAACGAATCTTACCGCCCTGAACAGATTACGGATGAAAATTCGCAACAGCGAGCGGTCGACTACACGAGAAACATGTGCGTTGCGCGCTGTTGCGCGATTGCGTCGTCGTGAGGTTTGCTGAGACAAGGTGCGTATCGACAATAGATGACCGTCCCTTCCCTTATGCGTTGAGGTTCACCTACGGAACCAATTTGTACACTGTTCACGATCGATCGCGCTATATGCTACAGTGCATTTCGCCTCGATTGTATTGCAGGGCTCAGATGGAGCGCGAAGCACCAACACCTATAATCACCATGTACAACCCAAAGTCTGGACCCAGGTCCTCACATCCACATACTGAACGCGAGGGGTTCCTGACAGGTCAGCGTCGAAGAGATCAACTTCAGGAGTGCTTGACTCGCGGCGTTTCCTGGTATAGATGGTCTCGGAAGGAGCTCTGCGTTGCCATGGACAGATAACGTTAGGCTCGACATCCAAGGCATCGACTCTGGCTCCGCCTTAGACTGGGCTACATCGCCCAGTAGCAGTGTCTCGGCGATACTGGCATCTAGATGCGGCTTAAGAGGTTCCGCGCCAGAAGGCACGATGTACAACTATACCGGCGGTCGCGTTGGAGAGCTCTATCGAGCTCTCTCTTGAGCCTCTATGGGGATAGTGTACGGGCAGGTCTAGCCTGTGCATACACTCTTCACCGTATGGCGGATTGTCCGGTTTACGGCTCTCACCCACAACAGACCGATGACCCTCGCACTAGCATGACAGCGAGCGCACACGGCTATGCGCGGGGCTCAGGACATCGATGACAGATCGAGGGTCGCGATATGAACCGTTAGCCTCGAAGAAGGTGTACAGAGGGCGGCGAATCCAGCATCTCGCGAAGTGGCTACAAGGCGTATGGTCGAGATACAGCGCTGCGGAGATATCTCATTGGCAGGAAGGCCCACCGAAGTTGTAATCATATGCGAATGCAGAGTATACTATTGTCCACAAAGTAAGACAGGGCGGCGAAGTGTGCCAAGGTTCGTAGATCGTAGGCGCCACGTCAGGAACTACACCTCGAGCGACATCTCTGGACTGGGTTCTCGCTCGTGGGCGCACTGCCGGTCTTGTGGAATGCGACGTCCTCTTGTCCGTTGGGGTGTCAGACTGGCCCTGCTGTGCCGATGTTCGTCGGACTTGGTTCAAGAGTCTCTATCTGATCCAGAGTCTCTGCGATATCCTTCAATCACTCCGGCATGCCGGACAACTGGATGAGAGTATCTGGCAATGAAAAGGGAACACCGCAATCCCTTGGCCAGGATCCGCATCTCCATTCTCGGCGACCGCAGCCGAGTCCACGTACCATCACGACGCACGCCCGCTTTGGGCGCACCTTCCACACTCGTATACGCGGATCTGCCTGCAAAGCAACCAATCAGTCTCGAGATGCGCGACGCCTCCCGACTCGGGCCACAGAATGTTTGTGCAATCAGGCGCTGACGTCCGCGGGATATCGAGGCAGAACAAAAGAAGGAGGGCGTCTGAGATGAATGAACGCGCGCTCACCGGTTGGAATAACCGGATAGATTCGATGCGGCGGCGCCTTATCGATTATCATCAACACGGCATGGAGAGCCTGAGATAACGCCTGGGGTCATGGTCGGAGATGAAAGTACACAACAAAAGCAACGACGCCATCGACGTCGGAAGGCTTGTGGTACTCATTGGTGGTAGGAGCGAGCTCATTGTCATCTACGAGATGAAAGGATCATCAGATAGCGTCGAGATCGGCAAGTATGCAGGCACTACCTAATCCCGAAGTCATCATCTGCGGTGCTGAGCCTGTACGAGGCACCGGGTCAACCGCCATGTGAGTGACGATACGTGAATCTTGCTCAGGGTAATATGCTCTTCCGCACAATGTAGCACTCGCATGCTGCGGTGCAGACTGTCCGTTCCTGCAGACAATGAGTATTTCTATTGGCTACCGCGCCAGCACATGTATGGGCAAGAGATCGAAAGGAGGAATGGCGGATGATGATACCGACAGAGCCATACATCAAAACTCCGCGACCCCAAAGACGGATGTGCCGCTATCTTTTAAGTCATGGTATAGAGATACGATAGTTACAGTTGTGCGTGCTTGAACCGCGACAGTAGCTGCCGCTCGGCCTAGTATCACTCCCACCAAGAGATTGCACCAAAAGACCCTGAGAGCTGTGTCAGTAAAGCCTCTAGTCTGAGATCGCAACAACGTACACGTCTATCACCGTGAAGAACGAACATCGAGTTTGAACATCTCGACAGACACCGTGCTACATGACAGGCCCTACAGCAAACTGTGTGCCATTGATAAGATTCGGATTACGCAGTAAGAGCGCCTATTCAGCCACTTCGCGCCTTGAAGTGAATGCAGGCTCGTCAAGAGATCGTGTAGCAATAGAGAAACAGGGTGCGTGCCGGAACGAAACCCGGCGCGCACCGGCCAAGGTCGTATGGGTTTACGCCGCATCTGCGTATAGAAACGCTAGCATAAGTCCGCAGTATACTGCATCGTCATCACTAGAGTTTACAGCGAGGGAAGCCGAAGTATGGAGCATTCAGTCGTCGCCGTCAGGAGGCAAGACGCGTACGCCCACGCGCGCCGCCGCATTTCGCCGTCGCCGCGATGGCTTCACAGGGCTTCACGCGTTCCAACTCGCTCTCAACGATGATGGCCCTTGGCGTCTCTGGCTCAACTATACCACGAACTCTGTCAACGGTGAATGGCCCATGCAGAAACGATATTCCAGTCGACTGTGCATGATCAGTCAATGCCGCTGAACATCGTCACACCCGCAACTGGACCAGCGCTCCGCGGGTTGCGCATGCCCGAAATTGGTTCGCGCCATGGCTCGGAGGCCGTACGGGTGCCGGCGCAGCCCTTTCGTTTCACGTAGAGCCGGTCGTCGTCTTTTGTGGGACTGGGCCGCCGGGCTGAGCGCCGCCGTACACGTTCAGGGTCTCTTCGTTCCGGCTGAGGCCACTGGCCCGCGCCGGCCTTAAGGATCTTTACACCTCTTCCTGTTACAAGTCGCACGACGTTCCGACTATGAACACTCCTTCTTGTTGTATCATTCTCCTTGTGCATATCTATCTGTTGAATGACTAGGGAAGGTGTTGCCGCGCTTCTCCGGAATGTTATTTGGTTTTGCGCCGCCTCTCCCTTCGTGCTGTGGATGTCCATGCATGTCCGTGTAGCTTACAGAACGATTGCCCTATCTTTTGACGCTTTGTCTGTTGCAGGTGATAGTATGCACAGTACAGCCCGGCTGAACTCTACACATCGCCTGTTCTGACTCGACACACATCCGTGGTCGTCGCATCATTGGGCCATACGCGGGCAGTAGATTGCCGAGGAAATGACCCGCTCACCCTTAGCGAAGACCATGACGACCTTGGTAGCGTGGAAGGCATCGGTGCGCGCACAGCATCGGGCTACAGAGCGAACATCTTGACATCAGGTCCAGGCGTGTTCTGAGATTGCAAGCGCGCCGACATGAGCATGTGGGCCATGGGCTTCCCTCCATTCACGCCCGCCGACAATGGGTGACGCGAGGCGACAGCGCTGTTTATCAAAGAGAGGCACTCGTGCGCTTGCGGGTATACGAGCCATAGGCGCCGTAGCACAGCATCTGGGTACGAGGTCTCTCGGCCATATGGCGTGACCGATTTACATGGCACTGGATGGCCGGACCGTGGCACAGTCTACTCCATGTATTGGCATTCGCATACACAGTACAACAGACCGCGCAGGGCATGCAAAGCATCAAGCGCTACCTCTCTTTAGCATGTCTCAGGGGCTCTGGACATGCATACGCGGTGAGCCCTTGAGCTTTCATTAGAGCCTAGGTCTAGACCTTCGATGATGCTCTGGACGGGCTGTCCATTACAGGGCATCACTATTAGACCAGAGGCAGAGGGCAGTCCAAGACCTACATATTCCATAGTGTGCTCATAGAACAAAGGAAAGAGCTGTTGTGAGGTCTGAAAGGCGGTTCAGCAGCCTTAAATTAGCCAGAATACGTATCCTCGTGGCAAAGTATTATGCGACGCGTGCATCATGATTCCCAGTGAACGTACAGGCAGCAGTCGAGTCCTATGTAGAACGTGCGTCTTCATGCATCATAGTCTGTTCTCAGCTTCTCTTAGATCATGCCCGTGCCCACTGCTGTATTCACGCATGTCCGCTGGACGATCGCATACATGGCCTCCGAGTCTGCGAAACTCACGTGAGCGTGCAGGGCCTCTCCGCTTCATCCGCTCCTTCGAGCGGCACTCGTTGGTCTTCGTTTGACTAGAGCGTCCATCGGCCGATTCTACATCTCTCTCAAGACTCTCAAGAGCTACCGGCCTAGACGTATCAGGGGAACCTTTGCTTCGGACGCGTTTCTATCAGTGTCCGAACACAGACAATTCTCCGGCGGCGGCTACAGTCGTATGACAACAGAGGTGTAGACGTTCTACGTACGCCGCTACATCCACCCTTTAGGTCAAGGGGCGCGAGAGGGGCATATGGTGCCACGGCGCACGATTCCTGCGGGCGCACCTCTTGTGGCTACTGTTCTGCTGGTCTAGGCAAAGTAACACCGCCTCAGGGTATGGGGCACCGCTAGAACGAGGTTCACAGTCTTTCCTTTGTCTCACAGTACCGTTGGACGCAAGGCTACGTTCTAGTGTTGACCGTTGAATGATAAGATTGTATGGACATGTGTCGATGGACAGCCGGCTGGCGTACGCGTGTATCGTAGCACAGTCGCGATTACGCGATGCTTTGTTTGCGCTTGCGCGCCTCCGCCTCTTGCACGGTGATGGCGCCGCTGTGCGCCGCTGTTCGGCCTCCACGCGAAGAGACCTTCTGCTCGAAGACCGCCTCTTGAAGTGCCACAAATGTCGCGCCACTCGTGTGTAAGGATACGGGCACGGCGGGCACAGACTTACTCAACTAAGAGTAATGGACGGCGATCAGGCGCCTAATCTTATAGAACACCGCGTGCCCAGCTGCGTGCCCTTCTTATAGTCCTTGTCCCGCTTTCGTTCTTTCCTTGTTGTCGTTCTCTCAACTCCCTCCCGTCGCATTTGTCGGCTCGGCGTGAATCGCGCCTCTGCCATACCCGGCGCCCTCCGCGTCTACGCCGCCCCTTTTGTCTCGGGCCACCACTGCTTTGGTTGAAAGCCTCGAACGTCGAACGCACGCCGCGTGCCACACACGATGCTTGCCACGCCTACTATTCCGCACTCGCATTTTGGCCAGTCGCAGCCTTTTGGGGCGTTGCCAATGCCAATGGCACCCCGTGCGCTGCCGGTGTCGCGTTCGGCGACACTACCGGCGCCAACGCCCATCCCATTCCACCCTGCACAGGCGCAGACTCAACGCTCTTCAGGGGTAATAGTCTTACACCCGAAGCCTCAACCCCAGGTCATACACCCACTGCCAGCCCGTGCTTTGCCAGCGCACGTCCTACCCGCATCCCATACTGCATCATCACCCATTCACCCTTTGCCCGCGCACCACTCTCCTGCTTCTGCGCACCTTCATACATCGCAAGTCATACCTGTGCCAACGCCGCGCGTGCCAGATGACGGTGTACGGCGCTTGTCGCACCGGGCTCCCGTCATGGCCCACGCATCATCGATGTCTGCCCTGCACCATTCATCAAAGACTCATCCTCTACCAATACCACCTGTCGGCAAGCTCGCGGTACAGTCGCCACCCGCTAGTGCACATCCTCTACGCGACGTCCCTCCACCACTCTTGATCCCACTCCCGCCGATTCCTGCTTCGACAAACAACATCGTATCCGTCGCGCACCCACAACCGACAGTTCCTCTCTCCGCCCCTTATCCCAACAGTCCGGCGATCCCAGCGACAAACGAAGTGCCACTGACGCCTACGTCGCTCACACACGCTTTGAATACGCTCTCCGATCTCCTCCTGCCTCATTTCGGGCACCAGGTCCGATTGCTTGTACACGGTGGCGTTGTTGCGGTGCTCCACAAGGATCTGCGCCACAGAAGGGAGACGCGGGATGTCGACTACGTCCACAGGTACGCAGAAGACTTCCATTCATCTTACAGGTCTCCTCGCACCCGCAACCCTATCATAACCCTGCAAAGAGTCAAACTTACCGGTTTACAGAGCATTTGAGAACGATTACCGTGCGGCATGCGGTGGACGCGCGGGAGACGTGCTCCGCAATGCGATACGAGAGACGGCGCAGAGATGCGGTCTGGGCGCCGACTGGTCCGTTCCTTTCGCTCGCGTCCAACTAGTCGGCAGAAGACTCACCATATTCAGGTGTAACTCTGGGCCCGACGTAGCGCTTCCGCTGGCCAGCGAGTACGTGAAGGATTATTTGCCCGTGACAGAACCCGCTTCTGACTGTTATCGCGTTCACAGCAACATGCAGCGCACGTACGACCCCATTGCCACATCCTCCACCACGCTGTCAACGGACACGGACGAACGCGAAGTGTTCGCAGCTCCCGGGCTGCGACTCGTAGCCGTTGATTGGGCATGGGCACTTGCGCTGAAGTTTGTGCGATATGCGAAGCACGACCCGGATGATGTGTACGTCTTCTCCACTCCCGTTCATCTCCACAGTCTACCTCTGAGGTCCACCTACTGACCTTGCTTCGCAGCTGCGCCCTTCTGCGGATGCTCTACTGGAAGAAGCAACGTTCGTTCACGCCTAGCCATCTCGAACAATGGATAACGACTGCGTGCTGGCCCATGGGGTACGATCGCTATCCAGCACCTGCGCGAGCGGAGCTCAGCGACAGGATAGAGGTGCGTGCATACGGTTCTGCACTTGTCCGCCCCATGCACCGTCGAGCGACATCTGTGGCACCTCGTTCTGCGCGGGATTCTGGAACTCTAGTGTAGTGTTTGCTCCATCTTCGGCGCCCTGGAGCACTCACGAACCTCCGGTCGTTGGACACTTTCACGCGGATCGTTGGCTCTTGTACCTCGTTCGTGTCTCCCATCTGCTTCGCGAACGCGCCCTGCACCCCTCAGCGACGCGGTCTCTATACGTGCAACGAGGACATCCACTCCCTTACTGTCTCTACCTGTCATTCCACTCGCATGCTAATGTGTCTCTTGACAGGATGCACTCGCACGCGCTTATGGTCCCGAGTGGGCTGCGAGGCGACGCGAACACGCTCGCGAGAAGCAGCGGCGCCGCTCGAAGTCGCGCAGCCGATGACCAGCTGCCATATTGTACTCACGCTGATTTCTACCGATGCAAAGTAGTGGTCCAGCAACCGTTCATCCCGTTCTCACTCCAACTTTCATGTTCGCTTCACCAGACTTCTGCTTCTCTATTTGCACACATTGTCCTGATCGTACCTGCATGCCATCCATAGACCGCCTCGCTTTGTGCCATCCGTTCTCTCTCATTATTTACCCCACCCCACCCCACCCCATCCAATCACACCAACACCATCCCCGCAACTGACTCTGCTGTTGACAGTACAGTACATTCCTGGCTCACGACCTCACGCATCTGCACGCATATTTGTATCGTCTCTACAGCAATTGTACACCTAGAATACATCATCACATTCATGTCTACTGCCACTGGCCGTGAAGGCCATTATTGGCAGCCACCGGTTCTTAAGTAGGTTACTGTCTAGGGTCGCTTCGTCGGTATACCCGAACGCAGGTGTGCGGGGACTAGCGCGACGAGATGTGGTGGCATAGGCCCTATTCGATCCAACGGGGCACGCTTTGCAAGCGCAATCAAGTTCAGCCGGGCCTCGCGAAGTAGGGCGTCTTCGTCGTCCGTTACAGGCTGTGATGTCGTATCCACATTCGCAGCACTCGAGTCTGGCGCCTTAGCTGAGACCGACACGGAGGAAGACGCTTGGCCGGAGGCAGTGGCAGTGGCAGACAACGCCCGTCCGCGTTCGGCGTCGGAGCCCTCTTCTTCCTCTTCTCCACGCATGACGACGTCTCCATCGCCATCCTCCTTCTTGACCACTTCAACTTCAGCCTTCGTGTCTTCCGTAGCCACCTTGACGCCTGCAACAGGAGCTGACTTCGCTGCGGGTAAATCACCAGCTGCCTGGCGCTCTGCCACTTTGCCCAACAACGCGCCGACATGCTTCATCGCGCGGAAGAGCGCTTCGGCGTCTCCTCCAGCTATCGCCGTATCTCCGTTCGTGCCAGCAGTACGACCCGCCCACACCTCCTCGGCAAGGAAAAGCTCTTTTGCGTCTTTGATCAGACCGGCCAGATCAAGGGGCGCGCTATTATCGAGCTCGCGAAAGGCGGACCAAAGCGTCGGTAGTACGTTCGCACTCGCATGAGCAAACTTTCCTAAGAGCGTAGGCGTTGTTTGCTGGCTGAATGGAAAGATGGGCCTCTCTAGTCTTGGTTCAGGCGCAGGACAGATCGGTCGTGGGTGTGGGCCAGATGCTAGATGGTGTGCGAGAAGCATGAGTAGGCGATGAGCGCCGCCTGTGATTCGATCTGCAGACTGTGCCTCTGTATATGCTGCCAAGGTCGTGCCGAGGGGGAGTATCGACGATGAAGGCTCCGACGAAGAATCGATGTCCATCCTATCCGCATCCTTCTTCACTGTTGTTTTGTCGTCCAGCTGCACATCCTTGGTTGACTGTGCGGTGGAAGCCGCGACGGCGCTGGACGCAGGAGTGGGCGGGGTCACAAAGCGCGCGATGCTTTGAAGATACGCAAGCCCTGTCGGGCCGCCGTAGAGAACCTCGTCAAGGTAGGCTTCAGCAGCGCGAGCGCGATCGCGCGTGAAGTAGGCCTGCTCTCCCGCTTCTTCGCCACCCCCTGTCTGGACGTCTCCCTTATCCAACTCTTTCTCGGGTTTGATCCCAGACGGTCGTAAAGTCACGCCAAGATGATCAAGAAGCTGACCCTCACTCATTGGGCGCACGCGCAACAACTCGCGCGCTAGAGGTCCATGTGCGTAGGCCCCGAAGTCGGTCGCTTGCAGAGGTCTTGGCTGGTCCTGAGGCTCTGGTTGTGGTACCGCAACAGTCTCGTCGGCTATATCGCGTTTCCGCGAAGGACCAGTGCGCGTAAGCGTCCAGTGTTTGTGTCGACTTTTCGTCGTCGATGCTGTGGGCGTAGGGATTTCGGCGGCCGATAGTGGTGGTGCAGTTACTGGTGGTGGGAGAGTATGTACACCTTCATCGGTTGACGGCGGGTAAAGAGGGCTGAGGACAGGGGCCGTGAAGGGCGCGGGTAGGAGTGCAGATAGGTATGTAAACGGATCCTCGAGCTCAGCGTAGTCAATACTGCCATCCGGGGCAATGGGTGGACCGTCGCGCTCGCGAGCCAAACGTTCTTTCTTCGTTCTATACCGTTTCCCTGTATCGAATGCGTGAGATGTGGATGATCTGGGCACTTGAACAAGCACCATACCTTTGATCTTGAGTGCTAGCATGGTTTCTGCCCAGTCCGAACCCGCCGGAAAGTGACCAACACCATACTCGAAACCAGGCAGGTGTCCGCCCTCCTCCAAACTCTCGCTCAGAGCGCCATTTGCGCCCTTCTTCTCCTTATCGTGATGCCCTCGCCCTCTTGCCTCTTTTTCCTTCTCCTCGGTGGCCAACGCCTCTGCAGCGGCGACCGCCGCGCGTCGCTTCAGACCATGACTAGCTGTAGCATCGCCGCTCACGCTCACGCTACGCAACCGATCCCTCGCTCCTACGGCTGGACTCTGTAGGGTTTCGTCGTCTTCGTCTGTCATAGCGTGATCGGAACCGTCGATGTCTATGGACCAATTTGCGTCGCTCTGTATGACCTATCATATAGCCGTTAGCATGTTGTCTGAGGGTTGACATGATAGGATGAGATTGGAGAGAGAAGGGGAATAGGCTGACGGTCGCGCTGCGACAAAAGATAGGGCGGTATCCGGAACTAATGCTTACCTGTGCAGAAGCCTTGTCGATGGCCTCAGTGCCCCAAGACTCGATGCGCTCAGCTTCAGTATAGTAGATAGATCCCGGCGGATTGAAGGCCTTCGCGTTGGCGAGGACTAGCCGAAAGTCAGCCTGTGGTAGGCGTCAGTATGAGGAGCAGATGAAGAATAGTAGACGCCATACAGCGAAATCCTCAAGTAACCGATAACGCCCTCGAGCAACCTTTGTGGTCATGGTACCAAAGTCCATAGGCTGCTTGACGACGTCTGTATAGCCAGGTACAGCTGCGACGTCTACCGGGGCGAGGAAGAATGCATAATCGTCTTTCCTGTACACAGCCTTAAATCAGCGCTGGTCCTTTTGCCCCTTTATCGCACAACATTCACTATCGTTGCAGACATGTAGGCTGAAGCGTACTTTTTGATCTTGGTGATCAATCCCATCAAGACTTCCTTCAATGGCTTCAACTTCTGCGGGCGCGGCGCTTTGCTCGAATTTATGGGCGAGCCAATTCCTGATCGGGAGCCTGACTTCTTCGCTTCTCTGAGGGCCTTAAGACTCGGTATCTTCAAAGTCAGCTTTGATGGACCGGGTTCAGGCGCAGACTCCGTATGTAGGTTAAGATCATTTTCAGCAACAGGAGAGTCGATGTCGACGTCGGCGTCGAGGCCACCATGCAGCAGGCGCGGGTCGATTGACATCGTTTAACGCTCTTTCACGCCAAAAAGACAGACGCAGAAGTTCTTCAAAAGCATTTCAATCATTGTCAGATAGTCGTGAGGTGGACGTAGGAGAAAAGCGACGAACCGTGCAGAGCTGCTCGTCGTGCGCGCCCGAGCGGCATTCGCTCATCCGGGAGCGGCCGTCACCCGCGTGGGCGACCGGCCCGAATGCGACCGGTCGGTTGCCGGCTTCCGGGCATCTCGGCCGTTCTTGCTTCGTTATGACCATTGTTGACCACAACCACGACTGTCTTCAAGCTAGTCAGTTCTTCACACTCAACGTCTCAGCTGCAGTCGGGCCCGAGACGATGTCAACGTCTTCTTCGAACGGGTGAGAGATGCCCAAGATGTCACCTGTGAACGCCTCTGTTCCGTTCATGCTCGGGAAGTTCAACTCCGAGTCCGTACGGTGCTGCCTTCTTTACCCGTTTGATCATCCCTTGCTTTGCAGGTTATCTGACGCTGAGAGTATGTATAAAAAGATAGGTCTCGTCACCTTCCGGGCTCGAAGAGAGAAGCACTGCTGTTTCTCGTCTCGTAAGCCTGTATTGTCTACGATGCTTCGAGCGGTCATTCACGGGCAGCCCCGTAGTCAAGCTCTGCTTCCTGGCGCCAGCCGTAGGTCGCAGCTTCTGAGGCCGTGCTCGAAGACCTTTTCTTGCCGAGCTCTGGGGCTTCCCGGTGCCTTCATATCGGGCTCCAAATGTGTTCGTCGTCGTTGCAACGGGTTCCGTATCTCCCCGAAGACATACGGGGATGGAGTGCTTGCATAACGCAAGTACGTTATTCACGCATTCCAGACAGGTCTAGCTACTTGCTAGATCCTGCGATGCATGGGGTACGGTGCTCCAGACATGCACTTCACAATCAATATACCCTGGAACGTGCATGTTGCCCCATAATCAAGATGCCTCACGTTCGGCAAGGCGAATCGTAGGCCGTCTTTCGAGCTAATCCGACTCTCGCTTCATTTAAAGGCGAGTATGGGAATGCGCTCTCGCTACTCGTCGTCATATACTCTTCGAGCTATCGCATGACTATGATTAGCGTGCCTTTGCGCTTGCCTTGCTCACAGGAAGGGCTCTCTAGCACACTTCCGACTTCACCGCAAAGCCGTTGGTGAGCATTGAACTATTGCATCACATTCATTTAAGTGATGACTACGCTAATGAAGAATATCTTCCCTGCAAGCGCTCTGTCAGGGAACAGATCGTATGGAGACGAACGCCACCGAGATCTTCGATGGCCAAGTCATCATTCGCGCCCCGCAGATCGTGCACATCTTCACCGTACAATTGTAGGGCAGCCGCCTGGCACGCTCATGTTTGATGGTACGCCCCGGCTCTTTGTAGAGTTCCGAGGTAGTACCTGACCATTTCTGGCAGGGATATTTCAAATAGCCAAGCTCCATGTCAATGCGGTGTTACGTGGGAGTAATCTTTGCTCGAGGAGTACTGTATCTAAACTCTCTTGACGAAACTGATGTGCCCATCCTTTGCGCCCGTCACCTTACATCGCAATCGTCAGTCGTGTGCGATCTCCATCGGGGACTGCATGCGCCTTCGGAGAAGAAACTAGCGTTGAGATCTCGCATTGAACAAGGCAGGTGCCAAAGTATTGGGTCATCCCGTAGTGAGGCTACAGTAACACGTCTAAGCTGAGCTTGTGCACGCCCTTCACTCGTGTGTTCTACCTTCACGCACTCAAGGCATGTACTCTGCTTACGAGCGACGGATGTCAGTCCGCGTTATAGTACCATCATCATTCTATCCATTTTGGACTTCTTTCGTGGGTAAGCCTAGCTGAGCATCGCATATCAGAACGACCGGGTAGTTAATGTTGCCGATAAACAGCTGCCTTTCTGCAATACACGGAGCGCCCGGAATACTCGCACTCTGTCATGTTCACCTTCGTTACTGCCGGGATGCTGGGGGACGTTCACTCTTCGGGCTTCATCGATGATGGTCTCGAGAGTGGATCTTGATGTTCCCGAAGGCCTCGGCTCCTTTGGTCAATTGACAATTACGACTTACAAGATTGTTGCTACGTATTGACCATTGCCGGCGCTGAGCCCTGAGCGCCAGCGCTACTTACCAGACCCCAGTGCCGCATTGGGCTTTGCCTGCGCTCGCGGAGATCTTGGGCATGATCTGCATGGTCCGATCGGCCGCCCAACTCCCAGTTATGGTCTCTACGCTCTCAAGGTGCAACCAAAAGTACCGCACTGCGATGTTCTGGTTATCGCCGCGTCATCCGAGTCGTATATAGCCTTTCGCTCATAACCCGCTACGCGCAGCTCTTGACCACAAGGCTACGGGCAAGATGGGTCTCGATAATCAACTTGCGACACGCAAAGCGGTCGTATCGTATGCAGACGACGCCACGGCCATCCCCTTGGTCTGCGATTCAAGCGGACTTCTTGCCTGTATCCTCCGCCGGTAGAGTGTTGTTCCCTCGAGTGTCAGCTGTTGCCATACGTTCTCCCACTCAAGCGTCCACTTCCTTCTCCTCTGATGTCAACTTGTATACCTTTATTGTACCTAGCGTGCGCGCTATATCGGCGCTCAATTCCCGCGAATTAACTAGAATGGGCAGTCTATCTGACCTTGGCCTACTACGTCCAGCAGGCGCGCAAGTTCTCGTGGCTTGGACCTTCATGTGCAGATGCTGTGTATATGTACGGAGCGACGTTCCCAAGGTCTACTCACTCATGGCCTATGCGTGGCCTTGCAGAAGCAGTTGTGGGCGCGGCCCCACTTTGCTGTGGAGGTACTATGTGGAAATGGACTCGGAAATGGACTCGGGTCCGGACAACGCCTGCTGGTATACGCGTGTTGAGGATTCAACCTCGCGTACCAGTGCTGCGATGCGCAGTGATCTAGTGAGAAATAAGCTATTTGATCTCAACGACCTGGTTGCCGCTGAGTATATGGGCGGAATCGACGTTTCTATGGTTGCTTTCCGTCACACCGTTGCGCAGGCAAATTCGACGCTGCGACGGGACAGTCCGAAATTATGTGTAGTGCATGAATTGCCTCAGTTCAAGGTTCGTTGAGCCGTTCGTATTGGCGTGCGCAAGATCTGAATTTATCATCCCGAGATCTCAGCCGAAGGCCCCAGAGTCGATAGCGAGCCCGTCGTAAAGGGGCTCAATATATGCATTTGATTTATGGAGTAGTTCCTCGGGTGCTCTCAATTGACGTCGTACTTAGTGCACGGCAGCTGCCGCCTGTCCCGGATGTCAATGTAGACCGCCCCGAACAAAGGATACTCGCAACCTGCACGAACACCGGCCGACAGTAACGCGCTTGATTCAGCGCGTGCTCAGAACTCGATACAGATGTTGTACACGTTATCATTCCCAGTTCATTATCGGAGGTAGTAAACGGGCAATTGTGCACAATGGAAAACATTCTGATGTTCGTGTACATGGCGGAGGGGGACGAACCAACATGTAACCAAATGCAGGGCGCGGGACACGGTTGCTTGGTTGAAAACGGCGTGGCACAGCCACATCTCCGGCCGAGCCGGCGAGCTCCGGCTTCGAAAACTCTGACGCTTCGGGCGTCCAGGGGCGTTGACTGTGGCTCGCCTCGTGTTCCCTACCCACAACCATGATTGGAAAGGCCCGATGCTGCTTCAGACTCGCCCGATCTGCATAACATCCGTGCCCGTTGAGCTGCTCGATGAGCAGGACCATGCCTTGAACATTGTTAGCGTTGGTATGCACGTACGTAGTGCGTCATATGTCGTTGCTGTTACCACTTCGGCGGACCTCGACTGGGCCGGAACCGCAATTAATCCAAGATACAACGGTTGCTAGCAGAAGCTGGGCGTCGGAGACGACGGACTGTTCTCGCGCCTCGATCTTCGGTGCCTCATGGTTGCTCTGCGTCTATTAAGGCGGCTCGAGCGCTGAACCAGGTGGGTTTCCTTTCCCTGCGTTTCCCATCGTCCTCGACCAGCCCTCGGTCGTTTGGGGTTCGCTCTCCACTAATCCTGTTTGGCTGTGCAACCCGTTCTTTTTGCTCCCTGGATGTTTTCCGTCGCGCCATAACGCCAATAAGGTCACACTCTAGTCGATATACCCTAATCCACATTCTTTGGTCTGCCCGAGTCTACACAGCGACTGCACCACTGTCCTTCTCTAATCTTGAATCGAATCTTGAAACGCGTCAAATACGGT
>UWZB01000201.1:0-15667 GCA_900536885.1 Peniophora sp. CBMAI 1063 | reverse complement strand
CCCGCCACTATCTACCTAGTCCGCTTGACGCCCGCTTCGCCACTCCCTGGAGCATCGTACCACGCCCCTTGTCTGTCACCATTACGCTTATACAACCGCCGACACATTTCTACACGATGAAGCGACGACGTTCTGAAGAACACGACGAACCCGAGCCACCCGCCGCTCAATCCAGTCCTTCGCGCGAGTCCGCGCACTCATACGAGGGAAATATCGCCGATACAGAGACCGATACCCAAGGCGATCATCCCCATGTCAGCTCTAGCAGGCGCTCACCTGCAGCCATACCGTCGGCAGGCGAGTCCTCTCAGGCCGACGCGCCCCCGCCGGCGAAGAAGAAACGTACACGCACTCTCACGACGCCTCATCAATCAGCGGTTCTTCACGCTCTCCTCGCTCAGGTAGGCCCTATTGCTCGCGCGTTTCATCGCCCGGACTACGTTAACCTAACATCATCGGCGTTTAGTCCCGCTTCCCGACAACGGCTATGCGCGAGGAGGTCGGTCGCGCCATCGGTCTAAGTGCTCGTAAGGTCCAGGTGTGTACAAGTACTTCCCCATGTCGTATACCTCCTGACGCACATTGTCCAGGTTTGGTTCCAGGCAAGTCTCGCTTCTTTGCGCCTTGTACGCGGGCCCGTCTGACCAGAAACTCCAATACAGAACCAGCGTCAGAAGGCTCGCCGCCCGCGTAACCAAGCGGGTCAGGCCGCCGAGCAAGCTTCTACAGGCGCCATACCTTTGACGAGCCTCCCGGGCCCTTCGCATCTCGCGCAGCAGCCATCGACGTCATCCACCGCGTTCGCCGGTTCCTCGTCTTACGGTGCCACTACCTACGGACAGCCCTCCGCCAGTGTCAGCGTCAGCCGGGCACTCTACGAGGCCGAACTAGCACTGCGCAACTCCGCTGCCGCGGCGCCACCCGCTAGCCTTGCGGGGCCTGGTGTACCCGGACCGAGCACGTCTCTCGCGACACCTCTCACCTCTGTACCACCACCCTCATTACCTCGCCTTCAAGCACCACCGAGCCCGGTATCATACGGCTACGCTGGTCGCGAATTTACGGCACCCTTACCTCCACCCCATCGCTATTCATCGCCGGAGCCATACGGACGCCTCCCTGGACCCTATGAAAGCAGACGCGCTTCGCCGGAGGCGCGGGTTCATGCCCCTCGCGACATGTCACTCAGCTTGCCACCTCTAACTCTTGATGAATCGCGCTATCCTCGAGGAGTGTCGCCTGGCTCGCGTCTGCCACCCCTCGACACGAGGCCGTACTCGCATACCGCGCCCCGCCGCTGGACCGAAAGTGACTCGATTCTCGAGTCGC
Organism: Peniophora sp. CBMAI 1063; assembly: GCA_900536885.1. Classification (NCBI taxonomy): domain Eukaryota; kingdom Fungi; phylum Basidiomycota; class Agaricomycetes; order Russulales; family Peniophoraceae; genus Peniophora; species Peniophora sp. CBMAI 1063. Next base: position 14,338 of record UWZB01000201.1, on the reverse strand, counting down.
CGCTTGCTTACACCGGTAGCTCGTCTTTGCGGCGGTCACACTCGCGTTCTCCACCTTACCCTCTACCGGGATATACCTCGATCGAGCGCCCTATACTCCCTCCGCTTCGCCTCCCTTCTCCGTCGTCGCACCCGCATCACCCCCTCTCGGCCACGTCTGTGTCTTCCGCCACACACCCTCCTCGCGGTGAAGACCTGGCGCCATCGCCCATATCCCTCCGCGAACCCCGTGGAACGATCTCCTCACCAACTATATCGCGCACGACGCGTTTCGATCCCGTCCGCGCCGCCATCAGCGACAAAGAATCCCAGAGCCGCGCGACCACTACCTCCCCTCAACGCCCTGGCAAAGAAGCGGGCACGCCGCCGTACGCCTCACCGCCCGCATAATTCGCTCGGATATCTTGGAGCTCCCCGCGTTGCGGTGACTGTACATACGCATACTCACGCATCTCACGAACAGTCGGCGCACGAACTACGATACGACTGCCACAATCATTCCCAAGGACGCTATCTTACAAGACACTTTATTGCCCACCTTCACTTCTCCCGCCCGCGCACGGACTTGTTTTCATCCTCATTCGTCTTTCCGAACAACCTACGGTACAGTCTACCTACCTTTGACATTTTGGTACTCCTCTGCCTGTGAACCGACATCCTACTACGGTACTAATTGCTCCACTTCCTACAAGGAGTTAATCCCGTCCTAATACTCCCCCGTCCCTGTGTCTCTCTACCCACTCGTTAGCAGCGCTCTCGCTGCCCCGTCTTGCGAACATCTGTCCCCCTCACCTGTACTCTCTCTTGTGTTGTTGTTGTTGTCGTCGAACCATAGTCGACGAACGCGAACTCGAAGTCACTGCCTAATTACTGTAGCCAATAATAACAAGCTTGTTTCCTCCATATGCGTCGGATGGTACGATCTCCCTCTCAAGGCTATGAAACGCTGGAATGAAAGCTCCGAGGGCGGAAGGTATTCCACAGGGCGTAAGGCACTTCTGGGAGGCTGAAAGCTTGTTCATGGAGCCGAAAGCGCTCACAAGAAGATCTTCGAGAGCAAGATTTCTGACCACAACGTGAGCTCCCAGGGGCATGTCAAAACCCTGTGCCATTACAGAATAACGACCGATGTTCGCGGGCACATCTGCAAGAATGTCTATAAGGCCACACGGACAATAACTCCGTGTAAAATTCACTGAGTCGCCGGATCTCTTGAGAAGCATAGAATTACCGCACTGCGTGCGCGCTCCTAGTCCTTAAACACCGAGATGTACACGATAGAGCGATCACCAGATCTCCGTTCCTCGCCATCTATACGCGGCTTCGCAGCGCGGCACGCAGCATCTCCTCGCGCGCGTTGGCCTCAGCCCGCATGCGCTCTGCGGCAAGACGCACTCGCATACGCGCCCTTGCCTCGGCGCGGGTCGGGTCGTCCTCCACCGCCACCTGCGCATTATTATCCGACGCCGGCCCTGGATACGACGGAGTTGAGCCTTGTGTGAACGTCAGAGCCGGAAGAGGCGCCGGAGTCGAAGCGCCAGGAGATATCTCTGCTTCTTGCGGGGCTGGCATGGTGACCGCACGTAGTGCACGCGCACTGCCCCCATTTGCACGCCGCTCGGCCTCGAGCTTCTCCAAGAGAAGCATGCGCCGCGCTTCGTTTGTCCTCGATGCGCTGCCACTGCCGCGCGCGGCGTCTAGGGGTAGGCGGCCGCCGTGCGCCGCACCCTCAGCAGGGGCGCTTTGAGCTGCTCCCAACACGTCATGACCTCGTGTTGCGGCGCCCAGTTCGACGTTCGCAGCATCCTTGGGAGGTTCGTAAGGCACATCTGAGAGTCGGGCAAGGAGAGTGGGTGGATCGTCCAACTCAGACGCCAACTCTGTATTGGGAGCCTCCGCTGCTGTGACAGACGAAGTCGTGCCCGCCGCGTTGCCGAGATGACTGTGTGCCGAGGAGACTTGGGTTTGTTCGCGCGAAGAGCGCTGCAATCTCTCAGCGGCACCTTTGATGGAGAGTGTAAGGACAGGTCGTGAGGGAACTGATTGGGTTCCGCGCGCGGGAAGGGATCGCGGGGACCCGCGGAAGTCTATTAGATCAACCTCGGCTGTAGCGGAGCGCAGAGCGGGAGTATCTGATGTCCTCGGGCTAGAAGGTTCATACGTCCGGCTTGGGCTGAGGGTGTGCAGCCGTGACGAGGGCGTGTACGGCGTTCTGGGGCTCTCAACGGGGATTTGAGCTGTTGGGCGAGCATTCGGTGGTAGAGTACGAGATGTGCGCTTTTGCTCGGAACGTGAATGTACGCGGGCGTTAGGGCTCGTGCGTACGTGTTCTTTACCCTTGCCCTTGTCGCGGCGACCATCATTCTTGTACGGCCGATGAGCCTGGCGAAGGGGCGGTGAAGGAGGTGCTGATGCTCGACGCGGAGGTACGCTGTCCTCGCGCCATAGATCCCGAGGAGACTCATCCGGGGATCGGTTGCGGCTTGGTGAACGGCGGCCCGAACGTTGAGTCGCAAGTACCGGAGGTGGTGAATGTGCCTCTATGGGAGACGGTAGATGCTCGTCATGCTCATCTAATCCCCATCTACGACCAACTTCATGTGCGGATGGGCCAGGCAAACCTTCGGGTATGTCATACTAGACATAATCAGTCCCGAGTACTCATGTTGTAGAGACTTCGAGACGTACCTGCACCGATTCGTCGTAACGCGCTAGCTCCTTGAAAGGCGAGCGCATAAATGAGTATATCTCTGTGATGCGTCAGGCAATGATCAAACCATATAGTGAGTATGCTCACCATGCGTGAAATGCTCGGCATTGACATATCGTCCGCCCGGCGAATATGGCTTGTCCATGTCAAGGAACTCGGCAATGAGCTTGACGGCACTCTCGGCTCGAATGTCGATCGACTTCATGAGGGAGAGCACGAATGTCACTAAGAACTACGCCGGCATCAGTGAAATGTTAGGGGGTTGCACCGACAAGGGCTACCTCGACGTCCAAGTTTGGCCAGACTTGCAGCTCGCGTCGAAGAAAGATCGTCGCCTTGCTAATCATGTCGGGTGAAGCAGAGAACTGCGAGGGCGTCGGGTACGGCCGATAGCGCGTGTGCATATTCGATGCGACATGCTTCGAGGTCACTATTGCTCCATATCACCATGAGAATACGGTGATGATGTATCCTAACACACCTTGGCGTACAAGTTATGGGTGTAAACCCATCGCCTTCGAGCAACCGCCTGCGCAAGGGCGTCTGCCTCCTCCAAATCCGCAGACGCAGCACCTCGTCGTCCCCAGACACGGTCGCGACGTGGTATACGCGCTCGTCGCACGCCGCTGCGATTCGCTTGTGCTTGGGGACGCGGAGATGTTGGAAGCGCAGGCAGATAGTGCTTGGAATAATCATTGTTGGAGCGTATGTGGTGTATCACGTATTCGCCAATACTTTGCGCGCAAAGAGGACATTTCCGCGACTGACCTATAACCATTTAGCTAGGTGCCGGTCAATCGGAGAATTCGCACAACGTACCAGTCCACACCATTAAGCATTCAAAGCAGAACTCGTGAGAGCAAATGGGTATGACAGTACGGTCGACGAATGCTTGCAAGCAGATAGTGCAATGATCCTCCTCAGGTTCTACGTCGTATGCGTCCACGTCTATGACCATCTCATCCTCCTCGATCTTGACGGGTATTCGACCCTCGTTGACATCATGTTCGAGCTTCGCGCGTTTGGAGTTACTTTCGACAGGACTGATGGGTGAAGACATGCAATAGCTGTAGTAAAAAAGAGTATAGAGGTGCAATCGAGATGGTCAGGATAATCTAGGGTGAAGGGTGGTGGTGGAAGCAGTCGAGGGCCACGCGCGCCGCGGTCCGCGCGGACGACGTTCACTTCGGGACCGAACCACTTCTTCCCCCTACCATCATGTCCGCAGATTCAGAGGATCACCACCTCGACTCTCTCAGTCGTCTGACTCTTGAAAACTCCTCGCAAGAGTCACTCTTCTCATCAGATAGGCTTGGAAGCGCATCCCACATCAATCGACTGCCCGTAGAGCTGCTTTGCCGCGCTTTCTGCTGGTTGCCACACTTCGACGCAGAAGAGATCGGGGTGACGCTCAATGCCCGCACGCCTCCGTGGGTACCCGTTATCCACGTCTGCTCCTCATGGCGCAGTGCTGGCATGCGATGCAAAGAGCTTTGGTCGTGGATTCCGCTGGGCCATCCTGAATGGACCAAGGTCGCTCTGCGCCTTTCTGATCCTGTACCGATCGCTGTCCGTATACCAGGGGAAGAGATATTCTTCGCGCGCTTTGAAGAGGACGTGTCTCCCGCTCATAAGCTTATGAAGGACGCGTTCGATACCATGGCTGATCACTGGTCGCGAGTGTGGCACCTCGATCTGAGAATGGCTCGCCCCGAATCGGCATATGAGGAAGATGGCGAGCTGCATACAGCTTATATTCGCGCTCGCCAGATGCTTTCTCCTTTGCGCGAGGCTCGCATGGACAAGCTCATCAGCGTCTACTGCGCGCGCGTTGACCTCCGCCTCGAATCTCTCTTCGATGAGAGTTGGTTGGCTCACGTACGGCACTTGAAGTTTACCGCTGCTTATATCCACGATGGTCTCCGTTTCTCACATCTACCGCTTGTTAGCCTGTCCATCAATCTTGCCTTGCATTATGTGTCTTTTTCTGAGTGGCTGTTGATGTTTGAACACCTAGACTCTTTGGAGATACTACGTATCTGGGATGGATTGAAGCAATCCCGAGTGAACGAAATATTCGGCGAGCTGCCGTTCCGTCGTGTACTGTTTCCCCGCCTCAAAGAACTGTCTCTCATGAGATCACCGCCCCTCATGGGCCTCTACTTACGATGCTTCGATATACCGTTGACGGCTCAGTTGGACGTTAGCTGGTGGGCCACCGATTTCGACGTCCCGCGAACGTTCATACCAGAGTTGCTCGTCGTTTCAGAATGGCCTGCAATGGATGATTGGGGTGACAACGCCAACACTCTCGGTCATAGATTGTACCGACTGAGTATACATCTGTGCAGAACCTTGTTGAATCACGTTCACAAGGTGGTCACCGACGCCCAACATCCCACCCCTTTCGACCCCAGTGCTTTCACGCTTCCGCACACCTTTGAAAGTGATCAGGATAATGGTGGATTGACGATGAATGGCCTTGTTTGGGCTCCGAAGTCGTCGACATTGGTGTGTATGTGGGCCAGAGGCAATCAGCCGCTGTATCAAGACATGTTTGGGGTGATAGGCTCCATGGAAACCTATATGGAATGGATCTGGCTCATCGATACAATGAGAAGCGCTGATGATCTGGCTGACTATGCAAGGAGGCACCCGGTGCCTGCAGCCCTGTCCTGTAGATTCGAAGATGATGCATATAAGCGCGCCGGGCTGGCGACCTTGACACTGGTTGCCTTACAACACGTTGACTTCACGAACCCCTTGCTACAGCCTTATTTCATGGCCCTATCGGGTCTTCTACTTGTGAAGGACCAAGACCTGATCACGGTCCGATATGATATCGTGATCCTGTTCCCCTTTGGACTGAAGTTGACGGAAGCGCAGAGGACGTACATCCTGCAGTTTAGGGTCAGGATGTCTGACCATATCGAGGGCTATCCATATGTGGAGTTTGAGGATACCGACGCGTACGCTTAGTGTTTGTAGAGTTGGTGTAGGCGCGAGATAATTATTAAAGCCATGTACGTAGTAACGATCCATTGAATCTATTGATATCCTCCCAATGAATCATCGAGTGCTTTCTACTTAGCTTCCATTGTGCTTAGTGCCCATTTGAGTCACGGCTTCTCATACACAGATTCAGATCCGCAAGTTCTTGAACCGCCTATCAGTTACTCACTTCGATCATCTTACATACCAGGATCTGTCGCAAGGAGTTGATCTTCGGCTTCAGGAAGCAGTTACATGTCCTCGTTGAGAGTTGACTTGCAAATCGAGTACAAGGCCTGCATCTGCCCTAATCGTGCACAGCAGGATCAGGCTCGATGGCGGTTTGCCTTGTACGACTGCCATCCTGACCAGGCTCTGACCGTGAATATGTCCCTTGTCCACTTTCAGATCCAGTGCGCCAACTTATCTCACGAGATCTTGACTTCTACAACGCCTATCCACCCACAGAGCCTGAGTCCAGGCCAATCTGCATGCCAGCATCGCTCGTGTACGAGTGTCCCCGTTCAGCCTCGTTTCGCCACTCAGATACCAACAACGCTTTCTCGCGATGCAGGCTATTTGACAGCTCACAGCGTCCAAGTCAAGACTCATTGTTGCATAGAGAAGTCGAAGGCCTTGCTTCTTCCGAGGTCGACTACCGAGTCGGGTACAAGGCGTGCTTGACCGGCCAACAGAGACGCACCGAGTCAGCGGCGGTCGTCCACGCACAGCTGTAGACTTGTGAGAGTCCTATACGCGTAAAGTGACTTTGACCCTAACCTCGACTCTCACCGGGCCCTACACCCCTTGCTCACCTCAATTCTCGCCAATCCCACCAGATCTTGACGTCTACAACGCCTATCAAGCAACAGAGGTCCATACCAGCTTCGCCTGTCAACGTCGCTCAGGTGGCGAGTGTCCTTCATCTTCAACAGCATGCGCATACAGCATGTAGAAAGGTTATATGACAGCTCTGAATCATCATCATGTTCCACAGCATGCGGCCCACATCAATCAACGTCGCTACAGTAATGAGTCAATGTTGCTGAAGAGGGACGGAGGCTTCTTCCGAGTCGAGCACAATGCAACATCGCCGTCATGAGTAAGTACCACATTTCATACGTAGCGACCAGACGACCGCGAGCGCGGCTGTCAAAGGCAGATCCGGTCGGATTCCGTGTATCTGACAGGCAGATGTGGCCGGGACGCCCGCGAATTTGATGAGCTCGAGTCGCTGTGTGGCCCAGCGCCCTGCGGCGAGCCAGTGAGCTCGGGAGTCTGAACTCTACCGTTCCGCTCTTGTGCGCGGTATGTATAGTTGTATTGCATGTGAAAGAGTACAAAGCGAGAGAGGGTCTAGACGCGGTCTGTTCTCATGGTCGCTTCTGTTGATGCGACGGGGTAACGAGTTGAACACAGCCGTTTGAGTTCGAGTCCCGACGGAGGATCAACGTCGCGTACACCGTTAACGGTCCTCCGAGCTACAGCAGGAGAGTCAGCGCCGGCGGCGCGACATGCCAGCGCGGGAGTTGTAGCCTGAGATGCGAATGTGATGAATGGGAACGTTGTACCCAAACTACCCAGTCTTCGCCTCACCATTCAACACACGCAACGCCACACGCATAACAAAAGAAAAAGCTCAAGATACGCGGTATACAGTACACGAAAATAAAACACAAGAATCACTCTTCATCGAAATAAAGTGGCATCTGAATCGGAGCGGGGTATACGCGCCCCGTAGGGCAGGCTGGGGGTGGTATGCGCGGGGTGGGTAGGGTTGAACAAGGTAAGCGGGTAAGTAGGCTCGAACACAGATCCGGGGCGGGGGTCAGAGGTTAGGGGGTCAGTGCGGGTCAGTCAAGACTCAAGACGTGGAGGGTAAGAGGAAGGGGAGGAAGAGGCGCGCGGCGCGAGTTGGGCGACGACCAGCGGCGGAAAGGGGATCTGGCAAGCCAGCAGGGGAGAGGGTGAGTAAAGAGCTACGGCAAGGACTACTCGAACATGGGTATGAACACGAATCGCGGTTGCGACGGGTAGGGCCCATTAGGTGGGAGAGGGAGGGTAAGAGCGAGGAATGAGCCCAGGTGAGACGGCAGTAAGGAGGGAGAGGGTCAAGGAAGACTCCGGAGCAGGGTGGGGTACAGTACAAGAACATAACCGGGGGACGGACAACCAAGAGCCGAGAACAGAGACGCATAACTAAGGGAACCAGGCAGGAGAGAGAGTAATCATCACAGCGTCATCCTTCATCCTACTCCTCCCCATGAAGGAGAGTAGATTGGGACTTCAGGGCTTAGGCTTAGATCCCGCCGTAAACGTCCTCGCCCGTATAATGACTATACCGGCTCCCCTCGGTCGGCGCCATACTCTTCCTCGACGGATCATCCATCGCACCCGCAGGCGTAGAAGGGTACAGCCCCGTATACGTCGGCATCGGCTGCGTAACGCCCGCCGCAGCCGGCGGCGGGCTGGCGACACGGCGCCCAGCATACGCCCTCAACATGTCGTCGGGGTTCATGCTGGCAGACGCCATCGGCATAAAGCTGCTCATGCTGCTCGCGCCGGTGCTGGCGCTCGTGGGCGGGACAGCCGGCGGGCTGACGGGCGCGCCGAACTGGGTTACGTGTGATGGGGCGCTCGGGTAGGACGGGAAGAGCTCCTCGCCGTCGGACGTGCGCATCATGCGGAGCGCGGGCATCACCTCGTCCATGCTGGGCCGCACGGGCGCGTTCTCGTTGCCCGCGTTGATCCGCGCGCGGATGTCCTCCGCGCTGAGCGGCACCGCGCCCTGCGTCTGCGTGGGGCTCATACTGCCCGACCCCGTGGTATCAGACCCATTCGCGCTGTCGTTGCGCGTGGGCAGCGGCGGGACGATGGCGGTGTGGTACGCGCGGCTCGCGACGCTCTTGCGCGAGACGCTGTCCATGCTCGGGCGCGTATCGGGGGCGAAGCTCACGCGGCTGACGCGTTCGGCTAGGATAGCCGACGTCTGCGCCGGGTTGCGCAGGCCCGTCCCAACGGTGCGCGCACTGCCGACCTGGCGCATCTCGTCCTGGCTCTGGCTCTGAATCGCCTGTGTCCCGCCAATCCCGATCCCGCCCAGCCCGCGCGCGCCGATCCCAGCCTGTCCGCCGTCGACCATAGCCGAAGCCGTGCTCATAGGCCTAACGCCGCCATACGAGAACGAGCTCATGCGGTTCCCGTTGCCGTCGACGGCCATACTGTTGCGCACGGCCGCGGCCGCGCCGGCGGGCGTGATGCTCGCCCAGTCCGGGTTGATGGTGCTCATGCGCGAGTCGACGGCCACCGAGAAGCGGCGGCGTTTCTCCTTCTCGACGCCGCGCTTGATGCGGATGTACGCGAAGGCGACTAGGGCGCCGATGGCGAGCAATGGTAAGATGACGGCGGCGGCTGTGGCGCCTTTGGAGAGGCCGTGGGAGGCGGAGGATGTCGAGGGCCCGTTGTTGACTTGGGTGTAGGCGGACGTGTCCGTGCTGCTCGACGACGAGTCGGACGAAGCCGAGACCGACGCGTTGAACACCGGCCCGGCGGGTAAGTTCGACTGGAAGGGCTGTGTGCCGGTGGCGAGGATGTTGAGGTAGAGCTGGGCGGAGCTCGTGGAGTTCCACCAGGCGGGCGAGAGCGTGGTCTCGTAGGTGCCGTATTTGTTGTACACTTTGCCCCAGGTGTGGATGTTGGAGGAGGCGGCGGAGGGGTCGTAGAGGAGGATGTCGACGTAGTCCGACGAGATGCAGGTGCTGTCCCATGTGATGTTGAACGACGAGGACGTGTCGATCACTTGGTTCGCTGTGGGCGAGATGTAGAAGCCTCCAGTGAGACAGGCTATATCCCTCGTTCATTGTCCATCCTCTCTGATAACAACACAATGGTCAACGTACAGTCTGCGCGGGGCACGACGGCCTTCTTGTCATGGTGCCCAAAAGCAGCACCAAGCCCAAGACGATATTTGCGGTCTTGTTTAACCATTTCTTATATTCTTTTCAATAAGCGAGAACAGATGCTCAGTCGACGGGCAGGTCCGAGTCAATGTCAAAAAAGGAATGTGTGCCGCAGAGGCGCGCGGCAGAGCGAGAGACAAGGGAAAGGAAGGGAAGGACGAGGCGAACGCTGTCGACGGCGATGGGAAGAGTCAATACGCGGCGGGCGGCGCGGGCGGGCGACGAGCTCAGCGCCCGCGTGTGAATTCGGTCACCAGGGCCGGATTTAGTTCATCAGTCCGGCTGGGATGCGCCTTGGCGTTGTCCGGGATGTTGATCCCGTACTATTTGCTCGCTGTCATATGCGGCTCTCTTGCTACAACCTGACAACAGAGCGTTAACGTTGTACGCGACGTCAATCCTCCGTCGGGAGCAGCACGCTGTCTCGAACTCAAACAGCCGTGTTCGAGTTGTTACCTACCCCGCATCAACAGAACAGACCATGAGAACCGACCGCGTCTAGACCCTCCCTTGCTTTGTCCTCTTTCACATGCATACAGCTTGCATTCTCTGCGCGCAAGAGCACATCGAGTGTGGAGTTCAGACTCCCGGTAATAGACATACATCCGGATACGGCGACACGGATGAACGATGCAGATAAGTCAGAGAATTATTCATCGGGTCAGTCAGTAGTACTCGGTGTACGGATACTCTGTGTCAACATCGGACATCCTGATGTTGAATGCCTGTAAGCTTTCCCGCTGCTCGTCGTCCAACTCCAGCCCGAACGGGAATAGGACGTGTACGGTGCACGGCATCGTCCTAGGCTCATCCGGCGATCGCGGCTCAGGCCTAAGTAATCGTTTGATTACAGGGAAGTACGTCTTCATGTAGGGTGTTGTCTGGTCGATACGATCCAGTGCGATGAGCGTCAGAAATGGCTGGTCAGCATCGACCGGACGTGGACTGGGAGATCCTGCACCAGGGAATGTGAATGCGGCGGGGGCCGTATAAGACGCAGCGTAAGCGTCGTGTTCACCCCGTCTTCTCATCGAATTGAAAGCCGCGGTCCATCCTCTCCCTGGTCCTTTACCGACGCTGGTGCTCACGCCAAATACAGATCGATGCACGTATCGAGTCCCGTCTGATCCACCGTGCGAGAGCCTGATGGCAGAGTTCTCCGGCTCCCACTGGATGTAGTTTATGGTGATGGGCAACCAGTCGTCCTCCTCCTGTGTCAGGGGATGAAATTTGAACGACGAAGGATCGAAGTGTTTTGAACCAACTGCATCTGCCGCAATGACCCGATGGATCTGGTGCGCAACGGCCAAACAGAGCTGTGCGAGCCATGTCATGCGCTGGTCCATCGTTGGCTCGAAGCCAAATGTCTCCACCAGAGGCCACATCTTGAATATATGCAACTGATCAGGTAGTTGGGCAGCGCCCGGGGCTTGGTAGTAGTGCGCCCACCACGAGGCGAGCACAGTAGTCCTGCTCTGTAAGGCGAATTGAGGCAGGTATGCACTGATCAGGAGAGGCGAGCCGGACAGAGTCAACGTTTCCAAAGACGGCAGGTCGACCGTAGGCAAGCTCGACCTTGTTGGCTCGGAGTCGGGTCCAAAGAGTTCATGATAGCGAGAAGAATTGATATGATCCTCGATGTCAAGGCGTGTCAACTCCTTGCATGAATTGACGACGGTTAAAAATTCCTCGAAAGAGCCGCGAAAGTCTGGCATGATTATCTCCAGGTTGGTAAGGGGCAGCGATAGGAAGGTGAGGTTCTTGGTGAACCGTACCCACATCATCTGAACGCAGCACACGCTGCGAGGCCACTCTATCCCGAGGAAGGATCCGTCGGTAAGGTCGCCGCCCTTACAGTAAAGGTCGCGCAGTCGGTCCATGCGCGCATTACGCAGCGGCGCAAAAAATGCGCGTGCGCGCAAGTAGAAAGTATGGAAGGGCCCCCCATCTTCTCGGGATTCTTCGTGTGGGATCAAGCTCAGTTCAAAGACACTAGCGCGCGACAAGTGGGGAAACGTAAGAGCCACCGCTTGTCTCACGACGTGGTCCTTTGTGGGTGCGGGGTGATCGGAGTCCATGTATAAACGTGGGCCGTCGGGCATGTAGAGAGCGATATCGACTGGGTCAGAGAGCTGAAGAGCCATCTCGGTCCACTTTGGATTCCCAAGGGGAATGATGGACCAGAGAGCTTTGCACTCTAAAGCAGCAGCGCGCCACGACGAACAAACGTGGAGGACCGGCGTCCATGGTGGGGTACGCGCATGTAGCGTTATACCGGCCTCTGGGTCTTCGAGATGGCGCATCCAGCAGAATATACGGCAAAGGAGTTCGAGAGGCAGTGCATCTATGTAAATCGGCAAGGATCGGTTTTGGATGGGGGCACCGGTGGAAGCCTGCACCGTCGAGATGTCGCGCGGAACTCGACAGGCTTCGTTATCGCTATTCGCAGGCATTGAAAAGACAATAAGCAGTATATTTCCAGAGAGTGTAGTATTCAGTGGACTGATCTCAACGGTGTCAAGACGTGCTGGCTGCTGCAAGGCTGCTGAACGTCGCTGCAAGAGACAAACGACGAAACGGGTCTGCGACACGGAATCCGGATTTCGGGCCGATGCTCCCCGCAGCGTTTCCTCGTTTGCTTCCTCGTCGCACCTTCCTCTAGCTTTGATTGTCACGGTCATGAGCTCGCCTTACGCAGCGATACTACGCCGCTCGTCAGCCTTGTCGTACGATGGCTTGGTGGGACCGTCTATGTGCTCGCCGCCCTATTGTCCGCGGCGCTTAGGTCTACGCACCCTTCACACGTGGCAGAACCAATGCGCAACAATGCACAACACCTAGGTGTCATCCATCAGTTAGCATCTGATCGGTCGGTCCTATTATTTGTTCGGCCGATTGGTCGCCTAGGATTGCGCTCCCCAGCTATTTACCTTTGCCTTGTCCCTCGCTAGGGGTAGGGTTCGGTGATGGCGGAGGCGGGAGCGGGCGAAGACAGAGGGTGCCGATAGATGACGCGTGCGCCTTCCGCTTTTGGCCAAAGGCGCGACGCGGCACCGTCGGCGCGGCTTCCCGAGCGCGCCCGCCGCGGCGCGTGTCGCCTCACACGTCGAGCTCGCCGTTCACTCGTAGCTCCCCATGTACTCGCACTCCGTTGGTGGGACCAGCACCCACCGCGCAGTCTCTGCAAGGGCCAGACAGGCTGCAGTGCCGATAGCTGGAAATATATAGTAGTAACTGTAGTGTATGGGAGGAGGCTAGCTTCGAGCTGTGTACTCTACAGCGGCCTAGACGGGTATATACAGAGAGCCAGTATGCTCCCGAAGATGTACAGAGTCTCAAATGTGGGTGAGAGTAGACATTGCGTCGAGGTCCGCCTCTACGAGTGTGAGCCTCGAGGCGTGATTCACAGGCGGACGTGACGTAATGCCGCAGGGTGCTTTGTTCGAGCCTGAAGGTACTGCAATTCGCCTTCAGGTCTCCAAAGTACTCCAGATAGGCTGATAACCGGCCTATCGGGACTTTACTGATATCCCAGCGTCGGACAGGGGAGGACTACTGGCAAGAACGCCGGTCAGTGACCGGCCGCCGGCGGGACTTCGATCACGGCCAACGGCAATCACCGAGCCTCCGCTTCGGTGCGTGGCCAAAGCCAGCGTCACAACTCCTACGCTCAATAGCTCTACGACAGGCTGTCCCATGGCCCTGAGATGAAGAGAAAGTATTGGAATGCCTCCCCCTCATGGCTCTAGGCCAAAACTGTGGCTGTGGAGCAGGCCCGTGCTCTCAGATGCCTCAATACGCCGCCGGAGGTCGACACGACCCTTGGATCGCATGGGCGCGACAACGTCTTCGCAACAACTTCTGCCTCCTGCCACAACCATACGCCATAAAATCGTCAATTAAATTGCACTTGCATATTGAAGTACTGCCTCACACCCCTCTAATTTTTATACACGAATATACGATTGTCACACATCACCAGGAGCAGACTTTGTGTAGACCAGACGAGGGCAGAGATCCACGTTTTCTGGCATCTTGTACCCCGAGCGCTCGGAGTATGAGTAGCTATAGTTCAAGAGAAATACATTTATGAGCATTCTGTCAGCTCAAATGGAGAGCGCTCTCTCTATCGAGCCTACGCAGTCCGATCGCGAAGCCTCATGCTGGTCAGATCATGAAACCCACTGAGGGGTCGCTGTCCTCTACTGTGAGAGGCTAGCTCCGTCAGAGCGGTACGCATAGTAGCAGAGAGCAACATGATTACCTTTTTTGCGGCGTTATCACGGATATAGGTAGAGCATCGCCCGTATCGAACACGACGATCCATTTACAAAACACATTCTAGTCCCTTATTCAAGAGCAGCCCTCGATAGCAATGCAGATAAATATGATAGGTCACTATCTCAGACATACATATGCTCTGTATAGCTTACCGTGACCCTGACAGTGAAGGAGAGGTGGGGAAGGTCAGTAAGGTCGTCAGTAGGAGGTAGTGGAGGAAAGAATCCGATCCCTCGATGCCAGCCTTGCAAGCAGAGTAGGAGCCTCGCACCCAATGTCATCGAGGATAGCGGCGTAGCGGAGAACGGCCGGATGTGCGGGGAGCTACAAGTGAACGGCGAGCTCGACGTGTGAGGCGACACGCGCCGCGGCGGGCGCGCTCGGGAAGCCGCGCCGAC
>UWZB01000200.1:3600-35558 GCA_900536885.1 Peniophora sp. CBMAI 1063 | reverse complement strand
CCCGCCGTAAGACATGAAACACCATGCACCAGCACCTCTACACTCTCGTAAAGTCGTTGTGCTTGACATCGGGCAAGGTGCGTTCGTCGCGTCTCGTCAGTCATCGCGCCATGTTGAGTGCCTTGTAGCCGGATCTAGTACAGGGCCTGGGACGAGCCAGTATGCCGCTAGCCAGAACACTCTGGTTGATTCTCAGGCCTCTTCGCACTCTGCGCTTCTACTAGCGTCAACACTTGTTGCTCAGCCAGCTACGTGTCCGAAGACTTACCAACAGTTCTTCTCTCAGTTAGGTCTGTCCGAATCGCTTCTATTTGACCAACCGATTCTTACGCTCCTTTGCAGGAAAACCACTACGTTTCATCGGGTGGGCCGTATCGACTTCAACTCGCCCTTCGGACGATGACTCCTTCAAGCCCGTGTCTTACATTCCGCCCCGATCTGTCGTTGACGCCATCACCGTGTCCGAGCCCCTGCCTTCTGTGGATGACAGAGGTACGCAGACCGCGCTTTTCCTGCTCTGCGATACGCTGATGATCCCTCCTCTATTCCTTCCCTCTGCGGTGCCTGCGCTCCGCCCGCCCTCCTTTCTGCCTCTATGGCTACCCTTGTTGAACCCCGCCACACGGTCATGACTTCCCGGCTCTGCCGCGCTGTTGTCCTACGCTCGTGCCGGCGGAACGCACCCTTGTGTAATTGTTGAAAATCACCGAAATGAATTGTCTTTTGTGGAAAAGAGGAAGTCCATGTCGCTGTTCAGTCGTGGGATGGGACGCGAGATGTGGATACCCAGTACACCGTGTCCATTAGAGTGTTTTCGAGCCGGGTTGTGCGACGGCTCTACTTTCTCCATCACGAGCGCCATTTTTACCCGAGCAGCGCCATCAGTTGCGCAAACATGCGGAAGGTACGGCGGGCTGGGCGTCGCGGCCGTCACGTCCGTTTAGATCGTGACAAGTCGCGTTCGCTGTTCCGCGGCGCGAGGCGCGCCTCGCGTCTGCCTCGCCTCTCGCCCTCATCTTCGTTCTCTTGCGCCCGGCGCGTATACCAACCATGTCCACTCACTCGCAACCATGGGACGATTATCAGAACCTTCAGATGCCTCCGTCCACCCAGGAGCTCTCCCGCACCTCCCGCTTCGAGCAGAACATGCAGTTCGAGCCCGCCCCGCTCTCGCCCGACCTTCCCCGAGCCACCTTGCACGATGTCTCGTCATATGCACCGTCGTCGGCACCCGCTCGTCGTATGTATGCTTTTATAAAATGCTCCGGCTCGCTTTCTCACCTTTTGGTAGAAGGTCCAAGCAACCCGACCCAATGGGATGCTCTCGTGAAGTACTACCCCGAGATGTTCGCACGTGATATCCGTCCAATGAACGCGTCTGTCCCGCCGGTACGGGAGCAGCCCCAGGTTCAGCCTCGCTATCAAGGTAAGCCTTACCTTTTGTGTTTTCTAGTAATGCTGTTACTGAAGTCGTCCCCATAGTCCCCTCGCAGTCATACCCATCTCAACCACGCTCGTATCCGGAACCTCGGCCCGCCTCCATGCACGCGCGCGCGCCGCCCGTCACATTTGCGGGTCTTCACGGTACGGGTGGTTATCCGCACCCGGATACCCGCGCTCCCAGCTCATGTATGCCGGCGAACAACTTCGGTCGGGCTGTATCGTATGGTCAGCCTGGCGAGCTCCCCGGCACCCCCTTCCAAGCACAGGCGATGCCACCACCCGCCGTTCAGGCTGCTCCGACTGCTCGTGGTGGTGTGGCCCCGCAAGGTCCTCTCGTTGGCTCGCAGACTATGCCAGTTGGTGCGAACTCGGCAAAGTCTACACCGCCAAACCTGCGTGATGGTTCCGAGAGAGCGCAGGTGCACTATCGCGAGATGCAATGAAGCATAACGTCGCGATACCCACCGGGTGCCGTTCGGTATTTTGACCTCAAATCGCACAGCTACCGCGCGGCAGGCCCATGGCTGGGAGGCACCCTCGGGGGCTCTCCGTGATACCATTCGTCGGTTGTCTGGGGCACTCTCAGAGTGCCTCCACGACACCATGTCTGGCGATAGCAGGCGATAGCCAGCAGCAGCATCCGACCGATCAGATCGGGCGCATCGGCGGCCATCTGTCATTTCCTCGGACATTCTTAGAATCTCTCATGTTTTCTGCACATAAACATAGAATTTTCCTTCGCATTCTCTTGTATTCACTCTCGGGCACCAGTGTACGATGAAAGCAATAGTATTGGATTACGATACTCGCCAGTTGAATGGCAGACAGTCATAGGTCGGTTCAGGCAAACAAACACGATACAGGTAAGACACAGGACTAAAACGGTCTAGGGTATATCACCGGAGCCGACGAGCTATGCGAGTACATCGGCCGCGGTGTTGATGTGGACCTCCTCCGCGTTGATCTTGCCATAGAGGGTCTGATCATCCAGGAGAAAGCTGTGCAGGACTCTGACATATGGTGAGGGAAGTACAAGATAAAGCCATGCAAATGGACATACTGCGAAATCTTGACGGGGTCGTTGTTGTTACCCTCGCGGAGTTGCTTGAGGCTGAAGTCGACGTAGGGCCAGAAGTCGAACTGCTCCTTGCCGACCTTGACTGCTTCGACGTAGCAGTAACGCTGTGACGAAATACGTCAGACAGTCATCATGACCACAGCGGAGACTGAGAACGCACGATGAAGGCAAAGCGGCCGAGCATGGCAACGGTTGGGGACTGCAGTGTGCGCTTGCGGCGGCTTGACAGCTGGTTGATGCTGAGGCACATCGTGAAGATGTCGATGCGCTTGCCCTCCGCGGTGGAGACGCTGTTCTCCAGCTGTCAGATGCACCGTTAGCTGCAGTCTGTTGTCGAGCAAGAGCGAGTCTGCTTACAATCTCCTTGACCTTGCCGCGCCCGTCGGTGAGCTTCTTCTCGACCCGGGTCTTGATCGTAGTGGCCTTCATGTTGTCCATATGAAGATAGACGAGGTTGTACTGAGTCTCGTTGCGCAGGCGTTCCTGATACACATGTCAACAGGAATGAAACAACGAAAGTCAAATGGGGTCACCCACGCATGTCGTTTCCTTCGGCGCATTGATGTAATTCGAGAGCGTGGGGTCGAGGATCGTCTCGTAAGCCTCCTCCTGGATGAATGCCTTTACAGGGGAGTGAGCTCAGGAAGAACAGAATCTTTGGTGCAATACGCACCGAAAGGGTGGAGTGAATGGCCCACGTAACAGCCCCGTCACTCTTGGACTTAGCTAGGTCGTTGAGCTTCTGCTCGATCTGGCACATCTTGATGAACGACGTGATCTCACGCTGGTCATCGTCGAGCTATGAATCGTGGTCGTCAGAAGCATGCTGAGTAAAGGGGAGACGACGAAGGTACCTGCGTGAAAGAGACAACGTCGTCGGCCATGTCACGGTTAAGCCGGGCGAGGCCTGCCTGCGTACGAGCCCACTGAGCGTAATCAGTGTGACGAGTGCGCTTCTGGCCCACGGTCACGCCAGAGGCCGTCGTGCCAGAGGCCGTTACGCCCTGGACACCACCCTCGGCAGGAGCACCAAAAGCGGGGGGAACACCAAGAAGCGCCGGGTCAATTGGGATGTTCTCCTGACCATCACCACCAGCGGCGGCGAGCTCATCGTTGGGCCCAGAAGAAGGAGGAACCCAGTGGAGTGGGGTTGTCGACGTAAAGCGAGACTGTGAGGCCATGGGTGATGAACGAGGAGGGGGGGAGAGAGGGTGTGCGGTCGCTGTCGGCGGCACTTCGACGTCTCGACACTTATAACGGGTTGCCAAGCCAAGGAGTCCAGGCCACAGCTACCGACTGGGGTGGCTCTGAGGTAGCGCATGTCGGGTAACCCGCTGCTCAATGCCCCTCGAATTTGATGAGGATATTGAGCCCGGAGCCTGTAAGTGCATTCCTGCACTGTTCAGCCCAGCATACTCCATCCGGTCATAAGAAGAAAGCGTACCGAGTATGCCGTGCCATATCACTGTACTACCAGAGATGAGTATGTTCACGTTGTACAGGAAGTAAGGGCCACTGTACAAAGCAGGTCAGAGCGGAGTTTCGACTTAGCACGTGGAGACGCCGGGTGCTCACCGGCAACAATATGCCTTCACGATTGAGATCTCTGTTCCGTCCCTCACTCTCGGTTATTAGGCGCAATGGTGCGACGTTCAAAGGAGACTGCTGGTAAGAAATGCCGCTTCATATTCAAAAGTGTCAACCGTAGACGAGACAACCAGAACTCTTTGAAGACGATCCCAACGATCCCGAGCGATTGAGATGCATTCCTTGCTCGCGGTTCTCGGAAAAAACACAAAATTCGCTAAAGAAGAACTCGATCTCATCACACAAGAAGAGCCGCGAGCACGCCAGATGCTGCGAGCAATTGGCAAATCAGCTCATGAGCGCTATTCCGGCACGAGACGGGAGGCGATTGGAGGATCCCGTCGCACCGATCGAGGCTCCTGTTGCAGAGGAGACGGCGCAGCTTCAGCCGCCCTCCGCATCGCGCTTCTCGCAGTTGCAGAGCAGCCCGAGCGGGCTATCACAACATCTTGGGCTCCTGTCTGTTCATGAGAATCCGTTCGACAGACTGGTTGAACGAGAGGGCGCACTCTTTAATGATGATGGGGATCAAATATTCTTCACGGCGGGCGATCAGCCGCGCGAGTTTCCTCAAGATACAGCTCTTGCGCGAGCTAATCTGCATCACGAGCTCGAGACAATGCGGCTGTACGATCACACATTGTTCGCAAGGACATCGTCGGATGCAGGTGGGACAGGCTCGCGTGGTGCAGCTCTCGACGATGGTGATGAGACGGGCGAGGACTCGACTCTAAGCAATACAGTGGCAGCTTTACGCGCCATGGGTAGGTTGTATAGTCGTCGGCGTAAGTATCAGCTAATGTGTCTGCAGGACTGGATGGTGGAGAGAGTGAAGCATCGGATGACGAGGACGGCGCGCGTGGGTTCGCCATCAACGCGCGATCTGAAACGGGCACATCCGTCGACTGGCAGCCGTACGGTTCGAAAGTCGTGCGTTCCAATTGTGCTATCCGGTGCATACACCGATTCATTGGGTGCTGCAGATGTTCCTGCTTATCATGGCATGCAGTCAGCCGCGATTGAGATTATCTGACGATCACATCCGCTTGATCTTATCGCTTCTCAAGGATCTCGACGTTTCCGGTGTTCCGTCGTTCAAAGCCTTTCGTGCAAAGCAGGTAAGTATATCAAAGGAACTTGACATTCAGAGCAAGCTGCATGTCTCTTCACTCGACAATCACTTCTACTCCAACGAACCTCATACACTCTTCAAACTTGTACGTCCCTTGTAAAGGTTCTGCCAGACGAGATACTATTGCGATTCTGACATACTGTGCTCCTCAGGATTGGGCCAATCCACTCGTCCGCCCGCACATTCACGTATACCCCAACATCTCCTCCAAAGGTGTTTCGGAAACATTTGAGGCTGAGAAATGGGTGAAGGAAGTTCCGTTCTCGGATCTGTCACCCATGTGGGCCGAGTGGAAGTCTGCGCCACAACGCCACTTCTTCGTGAATGAGCTCGCAAGCTTGAAGACTGGCCACGCAGTCATACCGCAGCGATGGATTACTTGTGATGGAGTTGACCATGTTGATTGTCTTGTTGTGACGGTGGGTTTAGGCGACAAGGTCCGTATACAACCTGAGTGCACGTCTTCAGGGCGGGGATTGACAGTTTGAAAGTTGCATGTTGCCGCCGAGAGCACGATACGGGTGGCTTGCAGTGCACTGCAGTACAACTATCTTGATCTACAGCTACAGCGCGGTGGTGTTCCTTTCGTCTGGGATGGTGGGCTGTCGGTACAATTGTTGAGTATACCAAGACTGCTTACCTCTCTTCGATAGATGCCTCGGCAGACTGGCCAAGTCGAATGCCGAACCCCCTTCGGGTGAAGGCTGATGGACGTCCAATGTTCACCATACGAGCCTGGGTTTGGGGTGATGATGTGTCTGGTAACCGGTCAAAACAGTATAATGCGCATACGAACGTCTACATCGCAAATGCGAGCCTCACATCAGCGAAGCTCAGGCAGGAGTATTTCGTACGCTTCTCCTCAACATCGCAGCATGCCTCTTGTCCGGAGCAGTTTGCAGCAACTGTCGAGGATATGTGAGAACACTGCTTTCATCTAAGCGTAACACACTCATCTCGTCTTGCACAGGCGCTCCGATCTGTGGCATGAGGCATATGACTGCCTTTTACGCACACCCATCTTGTATTGCATTCTCGCTCACGGCCTACCGGCAGACAACCCTCAGCAGGCCGAGAACTCTTCAGTCGTAGGGTCAAAAGGCAACAAAAACTGCCGCTATGACAAGTTGGGTGGGACTGAGGTTCAGCGCGAGTCGACTGAGGGGTATCATGAACATTTCAGTGTACGTGCACGGATACGGGACTGATATGTATGCTCACGGTTGATTCAGCCTGGCGAGCCTCGCACACCTGCAGAAACTATCGCGACGATAAAGGAGATGTACAACCTTGCATTTGACGGAAGTACAACAAAGCTCAAAGAGCTCCAGGCGGAAACCGGAGTGAAGGATCGCATTGCAGAGCACTGGCTGGCTGAGATCAGCACGCTTGTACAGCAGCAGACCAAGCTGCGGATAACTGATAAGCGTATGAAGGACCCACGATTGCACTCGAAGAAGACGTCAAAGGAAGAGCGGGCGGTCATACGAGCGGAGATCAAGGCGGTCATCGCACAGGAGGCTCGCGTGTGGCTATACTCGCAGCCGGCGCATTCGTTCAATGCACTCCCCGCAGACTCTGGTAAAGATGTGGTGCCGTCTACATGTTGAATCGTGACTCTGACGGTGTCTTTAGATCAGCGGCAGGCTATCCGTGCCGGTGATCATTACAACCAGCTGTTGGTTGTTGACGGTGAGATAGACCGTGGAATGCACAGTTTACTCCGGTCTCAAAGGCTCACTCCAGGGCTTAATCCTCATCAAGACTCGCCCATCGAGAAGCTGCATACCATACTTATCGTTTCCGATAAGTATATCTGGTACGAGACGACAAAAGGCTGGAACGTTGCCAAAGACAGCGACTTTGCCATCTGGCTCGCTTCCTCGTCAATTGACGGATTGACTCTTCCTCCCATTCGCGCCGAGTACATGACAAAGTACAAGAATTCGCTGATAGGAAAGCATTTCAAGGTACTTCAGCAACTCGCGATCTTTCATATGACAACAAACCTCTGTTCGGACTCACTGCTTCGGGTATGGCGAGCCACGGGAGAACTCGGAGCGCTGATGTGGTACACTGACATCAAGAACATGGATGAGTACATGGTATGTCTCCCAACGACTGATAACTTACTCTATCTGATTCTATGACAACAGAGCGACCTTCGGCAATGCATTGCGAACCTCCTGGACGCTTGGAGTGAGTATGACCCACGCAAGATCATCACGAAGATGAAGCTGCACACCGTCACGCACTCGCCGGATGATGCCCGGCGCTTTGGGCCCTTCGGGTTGTTCGAGACCGAGGTGTACGAGTGTTGGAATGCCATATTCCGAATGTGCAGTGTCCTCTCAAACCATCTTGCCCCGAGTCGAGACATTGCACAGGACCTCGTAGCGATGGAGTCGTTCAAGCACATTGTCAGTGGCGGGTGGTGGTACAACAAGGACGCGAAAGAGTTTATCCAGGCTGGTCGTCGGATACGCGAGCACATGTTGCGGTCTCCCGATCTACAGCGGCGCCTCGGTTGGTCCGAGAGAACAGCCTTGCCAGCCGGTAAGTGTCGAGCGTGTCGGGTGCATATTCGTCCCTCACGTCGGCATGACAGGTTCGGTCAAGCTTGTATCAAAGAAGGCGCGCATAGCATTGGAAACGGAAATCCTGGTCACGGGTATCAGTGACTGTGACGACAACATAGCGGCAGAGCTATACCAGTTATCCTTATCTTGGTGCCCTTGCAAATACGCGGTCAGTGCGAGTGGCGAGCCGTGCTTCCAAGGGTCGTGGGTTTTCTTCACTGCGATGCCAGCTGAGGTACCGGTCAGTACATCATGTCACACTCTGTGCTATTTGCTCAACCGGTCAATACCAATATCCAGTTGCCCGATGCTGAGGCAGACCACACTATGGAGATTGACGGTAGCGACACCGATCGAGAACCCACGCGCACACTGTGCGGCCGTATAGCCCATGTTGTCGTGCCGTTTGACCAGCAAATCGCGGAGGACGCCATCATCGTTGTCGAGTGCTTTCACCTTGGCAAAGATCGTGATGATCGTCTTGGAATGCCGATTCTTCACCGCTCGCATAGGACTCTGCTTATCAAACCTCACGTGAGTCTCGGAATACGCTGGTGAATGAACTGTAGTTTACCGTACCTTTGACAGAGCATCCTGTTCAAGTTCAATGCCCAACACGATTGCCGTGCTGGAGATTGCACGATTGCGACGCGCATGCAGCGGGTCCAGCAAGAACGTGTCTCGTTCAACCGCAATGTGCGGTTCGTCCAGCACAACAACGATGACCGCTTCTTGCTCAACACGCACACATTACACAATGCATCTGCCCTCCATGAGATCCTCCCGCGCCATCTCACGAAACCGGTTCCATACTTCGACCCCGCGGAGCGCGAAGCACGCCACAGCGAGTTCGCCATGCAACTGCAGGAGACGGGTCCAACAAAACGCGCGGAGACAGCAGCTAAAGCCAAGGCCACGCGTGCTAAAAAAAAGGCTGCCGCCGAGGAGAAGCGCGTACGCGAGGAACATATAGCTGCACGAGAGAGGGAGGCGGAGCGGCGGGCCGAGGCAGGTGAACACGAACATGAAAGCAGCAGCGACGACGACGACGACGATACTCGTTCACTCGCAGGTGATGGGGGTGCCTTGTCGGGCAAGGATGATTCAGATACATCTCACGAGGACACGGACTCGGACTATTGAATTAAATACACATCATGGATTTGCTTGGGTTGAAAATGCTTAGGTAAGTGATGGCACGGGCAAATGGCCTTGAAGGCCATTTGCCCGTGCCATCGCTTACCAAGCAACCGAATTGCTGTGCCCTCGGAACTCTGACGCCACGGAACTCGTCGGCCGGTAAGTTTAGATGGGGTATACATAGCGTGTCTGCAAATGTGGTTATCACATATATGAGCTGGTTTGAGCGCGCTGACGCACTGGGGTGGGGAGCCTGGCTTCGAAGGGTTGGCCGGCGAGCACACAAGCACTCATACGATCATCCGTGGAAGGTATGGGGACCGGGCCTGTCAAGTATCAGCTCTTTTCAAGGCTAGATGCAGCAAGTATATTACATACGACCGTCTGTAGGCAGGGCCCTTCATCTGAGGCGGCAGGAGATGAGGGCGGGGGGAAGGAGCATATCAAGTGTGCGCGCTCTTTTGAGTCGACGCGGTGATCGCCGTTTGGCATTTGCATTCCGTGCTCCCACACAAGAGCAGCGTCTAATCAAATACATCTCTCAACTACGCGCTTTCTGTGCGCACAAGCTCCTGCTGCTCCTTCGGGAAGGCGAAGTCTGGTGTTGCACGCGGCGGGCGGACTAGTGCCACAAAGGCACGCGCGATGACTTCCGCGCACCATCGCTACACGATACCATGCCGCGTTGCATGGCAGATACCCGTGCAGCACCTCTCAGCTGTGGGTTCGCCACGCTATCGGCAGGCAACCGAGTATCTCACGATAGCCGGCGCGCGAGCCCAGAGGTAACCCGCGAGCTAACGCGAGTTAGCTCAAGACCGCGATCGTCGCGGTACTTCGCAGGATTGGTGGTGTACGAACCCGGCGAAGCCTACCTCCGCGTCGTCGTCGCGTCGTCGCTCCAAGAAGGACGAGCAGGAACAGGTGACCGAGTACCTGGGCATGGATGCTCCCATGTGGCGTTCTCTAGTCTTTGCCGCCCTCGACCGTAAATATCCCCTCACTGTCAAGTGGGGTGATAAGGGCCGGATGCAGACTGAGATCCGCAACCATATGCACTCCATCGGTGCAGATCTCTCCAATGCACTCATCGACAAGCGTCTGGAGGTCATCCGCACCTGGCACGAGGTACTTCTTTTTTCGTTGTGGGTCGTCGATATATCTAATCGTTGTATTAAGAATCCGAAATCGCATCCTCAACTGTCGCAGGTGATGGCTCGCCTTCCGAATGACATGGGCGGCGACCGCGACAAACTCTGCACTCTCCACCTGCAGTCTCTCAGTCTCCAAAAGCTGACCGATTCAGAACGTCGGATGAAGATCAAGGTAGCTACTCTGCTTTGTCATCGTTATATATCATTCTGACAGTATATTCTTAGAAAATTGAGCTTCTTCAAGCGCAGGGCGACTGCATTCGCAATGCTGCGGTCTCGAATTTGAAGAAGTCGCATGATCTGGTCGAAGCGACACCTAAGAACATCGCCGAGCTCGATGCTCGTGGTAATCGCGACGACTCGCAGCCTGCCCGCGACGACCTGCCGCCTGCCCGTGATGATTCTCTGCCTGTTCGCGATGATGCGCTGCCTGTGCGTGATGATCCCCTGCCCGCCCCCGATGACCAGCCACCCGCCCCCGATGACCAGCCACCCGCCGGTGTCGACCTGCCACCAGCTCGTAGTGGCTGCTCGAGCCCGCTGCCCGCTCGTGAAGGGAGCTCTCATCAGTCGTCGGCTCACGATGCATCCCTTGATGTATCGCCGGCTCGCGATGACCACCACGTTGTGCCGCCCCCTCGTCCTACCCCATCGGACGAGGTCATCGATCTGGCCAAGAGCAATGATGAGGGCTCCGTGTCGGGGCGCCCTGATGAACCACCAACTTGATTGCATGCTGCTGCTGCCAGTTCTTCGTCGTCCAAATCGGCGAAGAAGGTTCCTCCAGAAGAGCGTGCAAAGGATCGTCGCCTGAAGCGCACTCGCTCGGACTCGGCTACGAAGGCATCATTGTTGCCGAAGAAGTCGAGGAAGAGTGAGGCAGAGATGTTCCTCGAGCATATCCGCAAGGATCAGGAAGAGGCTAGGGCTCGTGCTGACTCTCAATACCATTCAGGCCTCAGTTCGGCGCTAACGTGATTCGGGATGCAGATGCGCCGCAACCATCCTATGCGTGAGGATGATGTTCGTCCCTTCAACGATAACAGCCAACTGACACACAGTCAGGTCTGCCACAGCTCTGTTCTCCGAAACGTACCTCAGCCTCTCGCCGTCAAGGTACGCTCCATACTTGTTTTAAACTGCGATACGCTTGCTCATATGGGTACATAGCTCGATGCCTTCTCTGGAAAGTGTTGCTGGGTCCGACGAAGAAGAGGAATCGGCGGAGTCCTCTGACTCGGGCTATGCTTCGGAGACGGACTCGGACATGCCAGAGTTGGTTGAGATGCCTTAAGGCTGTGACAGGAGTCTGCGATAATCGGCCGTGCAACTCGTATGATGATCTCTCTAAATGATGTTCTTCTCGCTTTATACGATACCCTCTCCGTTGTGAACACTGACCGTGAACGACTACGACTGCCGGTATGAACCTACTTTTGACTAAATTGAGTTGGCTCTCGAACGTCTTACATAGTATATGCGAGTATATTGGGCTTCTAGCATCGCGATGAAGGCAGGTCCTGCGCCTTTGTCCGAATCGGCGCACATGAGGCGTCACGAGACGACACAATCCGTGCACAAGAACACTGATGATACTATGGTCTCGATATCGAGTTGAGCGCTTGCGCGGCCCCCGCTTTGCGCTGAAACGGAGCGCCTTTCGACCCCTGCTTACTGGTAGCGGGTCGTGGTGAGATTCTGCGCCACCAGATCTGGAACGGTCCTTCTATGAGATGGCCATTGGTGAAAACGATGACCCGCGACCTCCGCGGCGGCCCCGCGTGTTCGCAAGCTACATACGGCAACCACATTCAGATGCTACGAAGACCTCGTAGACCACGCGACCGCGGAAACCGTGTGTGAGCTACATCAGTATGCAATACATACTGTATCCCTGAAGAAGATGATCTTTGTTGTTACAGCGAATGGCCAAACAGAAGTTTTACCGCAGCACAGTGCGCCGCCCATTTCCCAAGATCATCAGGCAATAGACTTGCCAATACATCCGGACAGAGTCTAGATTGTATACTCGCTCCACAGCATGTGTATCGGCTCAATGAAAGGCGGCACGGCACTTCCGGGAAGAATGACTGACTATTCAATTGCGAGATGTAGATTCGACCAGGTAAGGTTCAGGTATCGCCTTCCAGAATTCTTCACAACAGCAACAATGGTCTGCATCTTAGATGCCAGGTGATTATATACATCGAGAAAGTACCGTGACGGACCAGATACGATGTCATTACGGGGAACCGCAGACTTCAGACCTCACATGCTCCTATCATGCCAACGATCTGGATATGTCACTTGACTGAGATGACCGAAACACGTTGGGATTCTCGGTGTCCTCGTCCACCGTGACATCGCTAGCGTGCACAGACGCGTAGTGCATTCGCCCATGGCGGCTAGAGCGGAAGGTTAACCCACACCCGGAATGCGCACACGCGAATGCTACGCAATCATCAGACAACTGAAGAGCTACCAGGAGACAAGAACTCACATCGCTTGTAAGGGAGGCCACTGTGAAGCTTCTGGTGCCTCAGCAGATTCCTTCTCAGGACAAATGTAGACCCACATCCCGGATGCGGACATGCATGTTCTTTAGTGAGCATCAGAATGGCACGAGGGGCAGAGACGTGGTACAGCAACACACCTCGATCTCCTTTGAGCCGAAGAGTATGATTTCTGAGTTCATACGGCCGTTCGAACGTTCTATTGCAATGGAAACAGTGCCGGTCATCGCGCACTCGGTTCTTGAGTTGTAGATGATGGTCGCCCGCGCTCTTGTCAACATGGAGAGGCACCTGGCTCTTCAGCAAGGCCGTGTAATCGTGCTTCGGCACAACGAGTGGGATTATTTCAGGAGGAGGCGCAAGCTGGGATATTGGGTGTGTTGGGGCTGACGATACACGGACGGAGCTGTTGGCAAAGTGCGGCCATGCCTGAGCTGGAGGGGCGAGGGCCTCGGGGAACAGTTCTGTTGCGATGTTACATCAGGGATCGAAGTCAAGCGCTACCGGCCACGGACCTTTGAGTATCTCTCGAAGGGGAGGCAGCGGGCTGAGGGTCGACGACACATATGAGGACATGGTGGGCGGAATGATTGTCTTGAATGATTGGATGGAGGAACCCTCCGCATGTGACAGTGGGAGCCGCAAGATGCCAGATTCATACGTCCACATATCCTCTTTTGTCAAGGCTGGTACGTAGAATCAGCGTACATATCAGCGCGGAGCTCAAGTGATATATTTCGCTCGTCATCGTCGACCCGTAAGGTTCAATTCGAAGATGACATCCAACGTGGGCCCAATATCTGAAGCAACCAGTTGTACTATGGGACAGCGACCTAGATTCTGCGAATACTAGGTACCTTTATCAGCGCGGACGGACTCAGCCTTGACGATACTTCGTTGCCAACGTGGATACACATAATCACCGGGCGCGTGTGCTTTTGGCCCTTCGGAATAAGAACCGTTTGCATCGCAACGTTGACAGTGTGTGAGTCTGTGTCTCTAGATGAGTGAATGCCACGGAACAATGCTCGCTTCGAGAGCGCCATCCGAGCTGTGGACACACCAATAGTTGATAGTTGTGGCCATGGACACAACATATATTTAAGTTCTGCTTGGCCTCGAACTATCCTGACTATCTATGCACTCATGCTGACTTTCCATTGCCATATGTAGATATTTGCAGTTTATTTCATTTTCTATAGGTTATTTTGCCAGCAACTCCCGTGCTTTCTTTGGTTCCAATCATCGATATGCATATCTTCTCTCGGGGGTAACCGAAACTCAGTGTGTATTCCGCACTCCATATTCCGGGGCTCCTGTCGATGTAGATCTCACGGCTCCTGTCTTCCCACACCATGCACAAAGACAACCGTCATTTGTGGGAGGTCGTGTTGCTGTTTTGAGATGCATTGCGAGAGTACCGACTTGGACGTGTCCTCAATAATTGAGCCAGGTGCCTCTCAAGCAGTATTGAATTTATCTGTGCCGGGAATGTAGAAAAATTGCTCTTCAAGATATGCAGCATTGGTCTCAGCTTATTACTCGGTTGGTATACATGTTCAACCGAGAGATTTGATGGCTGCGTGTTTCATACTGCTCATAATGCATTGCGACAAAAGAGTCGGTGCACGCATGGTCACATACTCAGTATAGACAACAAAACAAGTTGTAATTGTACACGGAGTAGACCTATACATATAGAGGGCGGATGGACATGCAACTAGCGCTTGGGCACCGGGGATCAAAGGATACGCAGAAGCAAAACGACGTAGGTATAGATAAGTAGGTAACAGGCAAAGCCAGGCAGTCACAGATCACGTCGTAACAAGACACCAGTAGACACGCGCCACGGGCAGAAGAAACCGGTCAAGGGTATAATGTGTGATGTACTGTCCCGGGTTATTCAAACATACAGAAGTCACGCCAACCAGTTCACGTACACAATGTCCAATCACCAGTCAACTTCAAAACCCGATGCTTACTCGCTTTCAATGAGCTGTCCCAGAACGAAGACCAAGTCCTCAACCATCGACACGGTCTCGCGCTGCTGCGCTGCAGTCTTGGCCTCCGTGATCCACCAGGATAGAGCGATGATCAAGATCGCTATGCTGTTCTCGCCGCCCTTGCATGTCGGTGCCCAGATATCCTCAGACGCGTCCTCAGACGTTTCTGTACTGCCGACACGAGAGAGTGGCCAGTCATATGCAACGCGACGTTATGATGGCATGGCAGCTGTATACCACTTCCTCATTGCGGCCCCAAAGGTATCGACGTCGAGCTTTGAAATCATTTTGAAGACCTTGTGGCGTTTTGTCCACCATGGAACTTGTGTTGGCCTGAACTTGGTGGTGAACCACTGCGACTGGTCCTGATCAAATGCAGGTCAGCCCGGTTCCAAGCAGTCAATGAAATGTCGTACATTCTTGTTTCAGAATCCATGGCCAACCTCAAAGCTCACCCAGCGGCGCAGAAGAAGCTGCCACTGCTCGTGCGCAGTCACCTTGCGCAGCGCAGTAAGACCCCTGACGGTGTAATCGTGTTCTATGTCGTCACCAACCATGGTACGAATATGGGCGACAATGTCCTCGAACCTCGCGTCCTCGTAGTTGAACTTTGCTGCCTCAGCAGGATGAGGAATGGCCAGGATGGACTTAGGAGCTATGGAATTGACCGGGGTCATGTCGGGAAGCGGATCGCGAGAGGGATCGGGCTTGCACGCTGAGCTCGACGCTCCGGCCAGGCAAGAACCATCAGTCGAACGACGGGCTTGAGACAAACGATGAACATCAGGCGAATGCTGAGCGTCCAGGGGGCCATTCACGTCGAGCGGGCGAAGACCATCGGCCGAACGACGGGCTTTAGACGGACGATGAGTGTCAGGCGAACACTGAGCGTCCAGCGGGCGAGGGCCGTCAAGCGAGCGAGGCGCGTCGGGCTCGAGCTCGGGCTCGGGCTCGGGGGAGCAAGGCGCGTCGGGCTCGGGCTCGGGAGAGCGAGGTGCGTCGGGCTCGGGCTCAGGAGAGCGAGGCGTGTCAGACAAGCGAGGGCCGTCGTGAGAGCGGGATTCCGTAGAAACATGTTGAGGGCGTGAATGAATGCGCTTGGGCTCCTTGCGGTCCTGGGTCACGTTCAACGGTGTCGGTGCAGTCGGTGCACGGTTCTTCCCGAGGCGAGGCCGATTGAACGAATCCATCTCTAGCACGTCCAATGCGACATGCACCTGAAGCGTACCGCGGCCTACGTTGTGCACACCGTCAAGCGCGGGCATCCAGTCCTCAGTATTGAAGTGATCGCCAAGGATTAAGCGCAGTTCATACTCGAGGAGTCGCATGTCGAAGCCGCCCTCGACCCACAGATGAACCAAGTCCCACGCGCAGTGTTCAGCCTTTTCAATGTCCTGAGAAGAGGAATGGGCATGAAGTGGAGGCGCCATGAATAAGTCGGCCAATGATCGCCCGCCACTTCGTTTGGACTCGGCAAGAGCCGACTGATGCAGGACATCCATTTCGAGAGCCAGCAGAGTATCGTGCGCGGTCGACTTGCTGCGTCCATCCTCGAGCAGAGCGTCGAATATGTAATCCCAAGCTGACATGAGTCGATTATCGCCAAGGTGCTTTGACAATTGGGATCCGAGAGCGACGAACGATAGGCCGTTGTCAACGCCGTCGTGAAGGATCTGCCACGCTGCAGGGTCTTTAAGAGTGGCAAGAGATCTGTCTTGTGCATCAGCATCATGAAGTTGATTGAGTATTCCAAATCAACTCACCGCGTTCTGAGATCACCAGATGCTCTGTCATGATCGCGCGCGAGCAATTTGTGGTTGGCCTCCCTGAAATCGCAATGTTAACAAATGTACACCGGAAATGGGATTTGGCACACCCTTCCCCATCACCCCGATGAACTGACTTTTGGTGGCAGTCGAGATCTAGAGCACTATGCGGATCCCTCCCTTCCTCTTCAGCAATGAATACAGCATCAAACACCGAGGCCCAGTCGCTGTACTGGTAGTGATCTCCGAGGGCAGCAGCCAGGGCGTTTTCGCACATTGGAAGAGTGAAGTCTTCATTGGTAGCCCAGTCATGCATGACTTGCCAAGCTGCGTCCATTTGTGCTTTGGTCGGCCCAGACCCACCGGGCTTCGCTCGCTCCGGTAGGTGAGTGTTGCACGTCCTAAATATCAGTGTTAAAGCAGTCCTACGCCATCGAGAACAAAGTAGATGAACGTGTAATCTGAACCAGCAGGCGAAGGCGACTTCAGTAAAGTCGCAACAGCGGCATGTGTACCACGCATCCTGCGCTGCTTCGTCGATCGGACCTGAGTCGTCCCGATCATACCTTGATTGCTTGAATGCTCGTCGGTGGACGACTGGCCACTCCTGGTGTCCATAGCATCGCGGTCAGATTCCTGATCGGCACGTTTCCTATAAGTATGTTCAGCGCGCTGAGATGGATCAGTGAGCCTCCTTTCAGCTCACTTCTTGCCTCTTAGGCGCTTCGACGAAAGGTGTGGCTTCTTGGAGCTGCTGTCAACGTGTGGTGCTTTCCGTTTTCTCCTATTTTCGAAAAAGTGATGAGAGCGTGTTTCACTTATTGAGACAGTACACACATTTCCAATTCGGACCGCGAGTTGGTGTGCTCCGAAGGACCCGTAAAGGCACGATGTTGAGTAAGCGCATTGCCTGAGGCAGATGAAGTAGGCAGTGCAGCGACATTCCGATGAGCACCCAGCAAGGTGCCTCCACCTTGGGCGGCAGCAGAAGTAGACGCAGCCGGCTCTGGGGATGATGCGGTGCTACAGGGCACGAGGTCAACTAGAGTACACGACATTGTCTCGCTTGAAGGCGCTCGCACCTTATCACTGTCTTTCCAGGGGCTACGCCACCGTCTCCTTCGCTGTCTTGCAAACCAGGCAGTTGATGCACGAGACCCAGGCCGAAGCGGGCAATGCGCTCCGAATCTAGGTACTGCGTAAGCGTTTTGAAAGTCGTTGAATCGTCATTATACACACTAAAGTATGCCTTGCAGTATTGTCCCCAGCGAGCCTCAAGCTGTTCAAAAAAGGTAGGGTCCCAGTCCTCGAAGCTGATATCAGTATCGGGGCCACCATACGCCCTAACAGCTGATATCAAGACGGGTGGTAGAAGCGGATATGACCTGGCATGTACGACACAACTTAGATCTCTCCGTTCGGGGATAGTCTCAGACCCCCAGAAATCATTAAGCACGGCCATCCAGATGACTTGCTGACGTGGGATGCTCCTCGGGTCAGGGTGTTTTGCATAACACGAGTCGCGCTGCAGGCACTGTGAGCGCAGGCGCATTACACGGATGAAACATGGAACATACAACTCCCTTTCAGCTATCTTCTCCTGCAAGATACGAGCAACCACTGCCTTGCGAACCGCCTCGGGGACTATTGCGACTTTGAGCGCGTAGAAGCATCATGACAGACGAAGTCAACTTACCCGTCTCAACCACCGGGCCTTGGCGCGACGCGCGCGTCACATTGTTACGTCTCGCGAGAACGTCGTGTACTGTCAGACAACGCGTCACCCCAGGCTCTCCAAGAACGCCATCCTCATCATCCGCCATAGCCCCATCGTCCTCCATAGCACTACCATCACGATGCTGTGTACCCCTCACCGTCTGCACTGTGGCTGTTACCGCAAGATCCTCCAAGCGGAGTTCCTGTAGACACTTCGTTTCCTCAACGAAGTCCCGAATCTCCACCGTCTCTCCTTTGTACAGCTCCTCGGCACGAGATTGAAGTACGCCATGTAAGGAAGAAGCTTCTTGCCCGGCTTGAGCTTCGGCTCTTCGCGAGTCTTGTAAGCTTGGTAGTCGAGCGCATCCTTGAGCTTAGCAGGGAATAGTTTGGAGTAATAGCGCCACGCCGGCTGCTTTGCATCGTATCTCTTCCATATGTCCAGCCCAGTGTCGTCTTCCGCGTGGCTTCGAGAAATCCTGTTAATACGCTGGTTATAGTTTCCGAACCATTCTTCAATCCTCTATAACGACATGAGTTTGAGCTGAAGTTCAAGTTGTGGACGCAGATGTACCTCAATGATGGGCTTCCACAATCCCGGCGGCCTGGCGCGACTCTTCTTCTTCGAAGCAGTAAGCTCAGGTGGGTTCTCCGCGAGCCACTCCAGGTACTCCTCCTTGCCTTCAAAGTCCTTGGGCCAGCACTCACGCCAGGTGCCTTCGATCTTCAAGTACATGCTGCGATGAGAACCTCTAAACTTCTGAGTCGCGTGGTAGTTGGGCACATTATCTTCGAGCAATATGAGCCGACCGCCCTTGAAACCGGCAAGATGCTGTCGGCGGGGGATGGTGACGTCCTCGTTGCCATAACCAGGAGGGCGGCCAGTCGGAACAACTTGCGCGGAGTCAGAGGTATCTTCGTCACTGTATTCGTGTAGACCACTGATGACTTCTTCTTTGCTGGGGCCTGGGAGTTGCATATTTGACAAGACGGTGTTATCGATGAACGCGAGTTAGTCAGAGGGGAGGCTAACAGCAGATAGTTCAGTTATCCAGGCGGAAGTAACTAAGTAGTCTTGAACTCGGAGCATCGGTGCGTAGCGCTGATTATCCCCACAGTAGGGTTTGCAGCGCCAACACACCGGGTACTGTACACGTCTCGGTACCTGCAAAGGACCGATGTTCCATGCACACGTCGGATTCTGTGGAGCTGAAACCAACAAGGCGCGCACTGCCGATTCGGCCACCACTTCTTGCCGACGGCCCATGCAGATTGACAGCACCTTCTGTGGTGGGACAAGGAGCAAGGGAAGTCCTCGATTAGTCGATCGGTCGTGTTGTGAATTTGATTGATGCTTGTTATATAGTTGTTTCAGGGCACGCTCCTCACACCCACTCTCCCCGATTCCTCCGTGTTACAGATCGGCTTCTTATTTTCATTTTCATTTTTCTTTTCATTTTCTTTCCATTTTCTCATGTTTTCCGCATTTTCTTCTTGTTTTGACCGCTTATGTCATACGATCAAGCTTCTTTTGATGGACTCTTAAGTAGTACGATTCGCATGTATCTTTACGATAGCTTGTCAATCTGTATACCTTTTCCAGACTTGCTCGCCGTTCTTACCCGCCTAGCGGCGGCCCCGAGGGGTCTCCTCGCGATGTCTAGGGCCGAACCCTGACAGTCGTCGTGCAAGCTCGACAAGAGTCCAGCAGTCTACCACAGTCATAGAAACCCAACTCCATGTAGAGGGAGATGGAAGATCAGAACAAGGATCGACCTGAAGAGGCAATGTTCAAATGTCAGCTAACATTGATCCGTATTTGCCTATCGTACTGACGACACCGTATCGGTACTGTGCGTTTATACAAAGTCAGCAAGGCCGTCCCGGGGTGAGAAATGGAGCGTTAAGATTGCCGCTTACGGGTGATGAATTGAAGACATCGCCGTCATACTATCTGCCGCCATCGTTGCCAGCATCGACACTTGAAGATAGTTTGGGTATCGAGTCTGACTCGTTGACCTTCTATCGACCTCAACATGAACACAACGTCTGTCCGAACGGATTCATACACATGATGAGAGAATGTCACGGATCGGCTTATTCATTTTCATTTTTCATTTCTTTTGATTTTTCATATGTTTTCTGGACTTGAACATGTTTTGATCGCTTACTTGATACAATCAAGCTTCTTTTGATCTTCCTTTAAGTAGCTTGTCTCGCATGTATCTTTAAACTAGCTTGTCAATCTCTATCATTTTCTGGACTTGCTCGTCGCTCTGGCCCGCCTAGCGGCGGCCCCGAGGGGTGCACCTACTTGTCTCAGGGCCGAACCCTGACATTTTGACAAGCTCATCTACCCTCGCTGCCGCCTTTTGAACGACCTTCTTGCTTTACTGAATTTATTCTCATTCTCTATCGACCCCGCCGCCTTCGTCCGCCCTCGCCGACCCTACCAACCGTCACGAACGGCCATGCCGTGTCCGCGACGAACGCGCCGTGACGCGAACGCGTTACGCGCGCCACCGCGACGCTGACTCAGCGAACGCGCGTCGACGACGAACGGCGCGCGCACCCGCCGTTCTCGACTCTCCTTGCTCTTGCCTTCACCCCTTCCTCGACCCGGTCGCCCGCTATCGGCGATGGACGCCCCGCCGCGTTCCCCGGCTGCCCGTACTCGACACGGCACGCCCTCGGACTTCTCCGACCGCCGCCGATAGGCGCGCTGCGCTCCCACGCGCCTCCCCGCACTCCCTCGACCCCGTCTCGCTCGCCCTTCGTCCCCCTGGCCTGACACGACCTCCCCGGACCCCCGCGCACGTAGGGAGATGCCCGCGCGAGTACCTCTCGCTGTGGGCATCCCGCGAACGCGATTTCCGGCGGCCGGGAGCTCGCCACGTCACCGCGCTTCGGCGTATCTCGGGGACGGCGCAATTTTCTTCGCCGCCCGCCCTTCTTTTTTCTCTCTCGAATCCGGCCGCGCCCGCTCACGCGCATCGACACCCCGCCGACTTCGCCCATTTCGACCTCCTCGCGCCGCTCAACCCCGCTCACGCCCCGTCCTCACCTATCGACCGAAGGCCACGCCACGAACACGCCGTTCGCTTCTCCGTTCCTTTTGATCCGCCTCGTTTTCGCCTCGTGTCCAGCCTCGACTCTCGCATCCCCGTCTCGACTCTGTCTCCTCGCCTCGATCCAGTCTCCGCGTCTCCGCTCGCACCGCCCAGAACCACCGCCATGAAGTTGGCATCACAGACACCGTGTCGCGCTTGTACGCGCGCACGGCCCCTCCAGAACCGTGTCGCGCTCGTTGGCGCGCACGGCCCCCTCAAGATTTTCCCCGAACCCGTTCCGTTCCGACACGACCTCCGATATCCCCGACGAATACGTGATGCGCGCGCGCGCCCCCGCCCCTCGAGCCCTCGATTTTCCCCCGACTCCGACACCCTCCTTCTCGACCTCCCGCCCCGAGCACAGGCCCTAGAACGTTCTTAGCAAGGAACACCCAGGCGCAGTGTTCCTTAGAGGGGGGATAATGTCACGGATCGGCTTATTCATTTTCATTTTTCATTTCTTTTGATTTTTCATATGTTTTCTGGACTTGAACATGTTTTGATCGCTTACTTGATACAATCAAGCTTCTTTTGATCTTCCTTTAAGTAGCTTGTCTCGCATGTATCTTTAAACTAGCTTGTCAATCTCTATCATTTTCTGGACTTGCTCGTCGCTCTGGCCCGCCTAGCGGCGGCCCCGAGGGGTGCACCTACTTGTCTCAGGGCCGAACCCTGACAGAGAAGTTCGTGTCATTGAGCTACCATGAAAGAGGATTACAAGCACTATTATCAGATACGACTGGGAGGCGGCATCTGGGACATTGCATGGTTCGAGTAGAGTGCCACTCATCGTCACAGACTGCATAGAAATGTGCCTGGGAAACATAGCAATGGTTTTCTATGTTCCGGCTCCTGTGTTCAATGCCTCATTCGGTCAAGGAGTTATTCGTGGCCAAGAAAGGCAGAGAATCCCTTCGTCCAGACGAGCGTTGACATCCTTGGACTAAGAAGTCATCTATTAGCTTCCCGTATACGCACGGATAAAGAGGGAGGACGGCGGCAAGTCAAAAAACGGCCCAAGATCTCCAGCCATGGCGCCCAGCCCGGGATCCACGACATGATCCCCTTCGGCGTATGCGTGTTTTGACATTTGCGACATACCTCTAAGCCCGCCGGTACTTCAATGCTGCGCTCAAAACAGCCATACTTGAACTCTTGAATAGTGTAATGCTCATTGCGGTGTTCTGCGTCAACAAGAGACGGCGGTGCTTGCCGGGTTTGGGACACGGTGAGCTGGCCTTCGCGCGAGACTTGGACATCTATGTCCGAGTTCTTCAACCCCGGGAGTTTGAATGCCGCGGTAACATACGGAGCCGAGGGCGGTGAATAGAGTTGCATTCTGGTAGGTATCAGCAGTGTATCTGCCTGTTGCTTGGTACACGGACCGAGGTTTACAGATGCAGAGTAGTTGGCCGCTAGCCACATCGCGCTCGTGCTGCCTTTTGGCAAAAGCATTTCTGAGGTAGTGCGAAGCAATAGTACGATCGAATCTTTGGAATATGCACTCCATCTCAGGGTATTCGTGAGAGGGGGCCAGGTCGAGTGTGAAGACGACCCCGTCTCGACGGGCGGCCACCTCGTCTTGGAAGCTCATTCTAGGTTTGGGCCGGTATTGCAGCAGCGCACCGAAGCAAGAAGTATGTGACAGACAGAGCTATTTATCTGAGGGAATCAAGCCCTGCGCCAGAGGGAGTCTCCGCCGAAATAGGGTCAATGTTCCTCGAACGACTTGCCGCCCAGATTGGGAACCAACATCGCGTCTGCTGTCAAGAGGATCAATCGAGTAAGATCATACGAGGGGCTTCGCTTGTCTCGGCAGCATGGTGCACAGAGTGACAGAGTTAAACACCGAGGGCGCAGATGGATGGACATATTTGACATTTGAAGATTGCGCTCCGTAAACGTGGTACTTGAATTACATCTGCGATTCTGTCTGGCAGGACCAAACAGAGACACTGCCTTATCGATTACCCTCTGCCATGAACCTGTGCACTCCTTGAAGTCTGGCCACGTTCACGAGGTGCCGCCAAGGAAGGTACACTGTAGATACAACAACAGACCTTGCCAGTCAGTGGCATGGAAAGCTACGCAGGTTGAGACGGACGACGCACTTATGTCACGACAGGCACTGCGTGGCGACAGTCTCTACATCGGCCTGAGATTGGGGTACATTGACCAATGACGAACTTGTATCGGGTTCCTATAAGGGGGACGTCAAGACGACTGCCAGACCGCATCGCGTCTATCGTGTGATAAGTCTCGGTGTTGATCAAAAGAGCGAAGAAGAACAGTGCTTATGAGTCTGTCCGCTTTGCTGAGATCATGGGCCCTTTGATGCGTTGCCATAGAGGCTGGTCCGCAGCCAGGTCTGCAACATAATTAGTAACCAAGGTCCCGTGCAAGCGGAGGTAAGGGACTCACAGTATCGGTAGCGGTCGGGTATCGGTTGCGACCAGCAATAACGGAGTGAGGGACGACGAGCATTGGAGTAGAATGTAGGCGGGCAATGTTCAGCGATAACATCTCCCACTTCTGCGCCTAGTGCTTGGCTGTTGGGCACCTCTCCATCAAGGCTCTACGCGACGAGTGCCAAAACACGCCCCGTGTACGGCGGAGCAGCCAAAAGCCTTGACTGAGCGCAATGCGGAGTCGTGGTGTTCACTGCTGTCACTCTTGATGAGTGATTGCATTGTGTCAGCACGTACATCTCGTTGTGGCGTCGACATAACGAACATACATGGTGTTACGAGTCATCCCTGACTCGTTGATTTATCCTTCTGCATGGGCTTGAAATTTGGCGCGGATCCAGCTCGTGAAAAAAGGAAATGGTCTCCCACGCATGCCGCCGACGCGACTTCTGTCTCTCCCGATCATGTTTGCGTTCAACTCCCCATCCCGTCTATGCACTTCGTTCTTTTGGATCATGCCCTGTCTCATTACATGGTGTGCTTACAATATGCCTACTGATAAATTCCGCGGGACATATGAACGTCATGGAGAGATAGTAGCATGGAGGAGAGGTTATGGCTGACTTTTGGTGTGCCCCCATCCCCATGCAATTGCCCGAGTGTCGTTTGCTGTCACCATCCATGTCTAATCAATCCTACAGGATATACTTTGTTCGAGAATATCATAACTGAGCATCCACTGCCAGCATGCCGTGCGCCTTTTCGTAAGTGCAAGCACTACATCGAAGGAGGTCACCACACGCCGTCTGTGAGTGTTCAGCTTTTACCCGACTGTATGGTCGCATGCCTGGAATGGGATCCGTAGCGCAGCAGCTTCCTGCAGTGGTCAAGTGCTCGCGGTGCAATATACTGGGACGCCGTGGGGGATGTGGCGTGGTGCTCGATAGTGTGGGATGTGTTCGACTGTTCCAGATTCACAGCGGTCGGCTATAGCTGGTGGGCTGATACTGGGTATGCGCATACCCTCGAACAACACGAGACGCTCTTCGCTGGACAGGCGCCGTCGAGATCATCTCTTGATTTCCTCCATATGCCCGATCTATCGTTGATGTAATCTATCCAGACGCCAGGAAGCTATCGCGGCGCTACAGGACATGGGATTGAGTTTGTGCATTCTTCACCTGAAAGGTCTAGATAGGGGATCTCAGAGTGTAAGTAGGATGTAAGAGTAGCCTCATGATTTCCGTTGCCTGAAGTATCTGACTTCAGTTGTAGGGTGACCTTCAAAGCTAGGATAGGGGCGAAGCGGATATAGGGGCGGTATACGCGAGGCGCAAGTTGTCAACTTTTGGGACGGATGTATACCGCGGTCGTGGAACACCCGATTCTGCACCCGGAGGAACAGCCCGCGCGCGGTATGGGTGGTGCAGCTATTATTCTGCCTCGTGTGATCTGTGGTCAAATCGAGGGTCGTTCCGTTCATACGTGTATAGATACACCGCCAAAACGCTTCTAGATGCAACGAGGGTCGGTCAGAGTACCTTGAATGAAGGCTGAGATCAGCCCGCATCAAGATAGCCGACAAGGGCTCCGCAGCGTAGGGTGGTTTCATTCGTGCAAGCTCCGGCGACCCAGCCGTACACGATGTTGCATCTCCGAGATCTCGGTGCGCTTGACGCCAGTCTGCGCTGAAGGCTCCTCTGGGTGTTGAGCCAAGGTGGCTTGCCCACCTTGTCCCACATCGCTCGGCTCATCCGGTCCGCGCTGCCCGCGTGCCCTGCCCGCGTCGGTGCGCAACGCTCGAACTGTTGTACCCGTTGTACATAGGTCCGGCGTGGTTACATACCTCTAGAATGCGTAGTAGATACTTCACGGACATGTAATAAGTAGATTCTGAGTGGTGTCCGATGTGTACAGTACAGCGGGGAGCACACGGCCGTGATCTGCAGGGAATATCAAGTCTGAGCTGTGGCGCGGCGATGCTGCGCGCGCAAAGGTGCAAAGCCGCGACTCGCGTACTTGCCTCTCGCCGTCATCTCAGCGCCGCGCTGCCCAGTACTATCGGCCCGGCTCTGTTGTACATTCACATGAAAGCATGGGCCTGAACCGTAGCCGTGAGTCTAATAGCAATGCTGCTCTCAGCTAGTACTCATATAGACAGACTTCCTCGGGCTTGATACAGGCGAGGCGACAATAACCTGTCAAGTGTGTCCCCGAACAGACGGACCGTGTAAATTGAGGCGCAATGTCGCTTCTGTACATGCTGCAGGGCCGATACACCAGCGCAACGCCCGTGAATGGGATATTCGCCATAGCACCACTCGCATTCATCTTGGCAACGACTTTGTTGAGGCTCCCATGGCAGCATCTTCTACCGTGCTTACACGAGAACCAGGAGGGCCCACGATTGAAGAAGTGTATGGAGCCCCATATTCAACCTTTTGTACTCTCGGCTGACGCTTGCTTGACCAGGGACGATGCTGATCTGATGCCTGTATCCCCTCCACCCGTGGTATCGAGCGATCCACCCATCAAACCCGCTTCCATTCCCCAGGACCACACCTTTCCCTTGACCGAGAATCCAGGTGTCTTCAGCGCTATGAGCGAAGCACTGTCCGAGTCTGGCAACGATCGAGAGCACGCTTTCAACGACCTGTGGCACGGTTTCAGCATCGGTGGCAACGAAGTCGTCGTGGATGTATCGACAAGTGATGATACCAGCAGTCTAGATGGGATCGGGGTTGGACTGATGGACGAGGAGCCTCTTCCCGGTGACGATGCCGATGAAGACGTATCGCTCGGGCTGACTGAATCTGCTCTGGATGCCGATGGTACGTGGGCTCTGCTTGTGACTTCGCAGATCACTCACCTGTCTCGAAGGACCGGCCGGCGTTGGTACCTATAAACACCATAGGCTACCAAGCCCAGAGTCTCCCTTGTACCCATACCCATCTCGAGCTGTGCGTGCACCTCGGCTACCACGCTTATAGGCTGCTTACACCCAGAGCAGCTTTTTCTCACTGCAACATTACTCAACTCGCCCCGACTGTGTTTCTCGAATGCTCAAAAGGATGCTATACTGCACTTCTGCCGTTGCATGGGTGGCAATGATGTTCCGACCTTGTCGGCGCTAGAGAAGTGTCAGAAGCTGATCGGGCAACTTATCGGCTCACCAACTCAACAAGCTATCGGCGGGCAGACGGGCTCGGTCTTCTACAAGAACAATCCTGCTGCCGCACTTGCTAAGGTATTTACATCGTTATGGTGCTATCACGAGTACTGATAACTCCCAGGACCATGCGAACCCGATAACACGCCACGCCATGATTGATCACCCCGTGGACCGCGGAGGCGCCATGTCGCAGACTCATGACGCAGACAAAATGCTCATGGAGGCGCCATCACAGCCTTCTGTGGATGTGGCTGGGACGATCTACTTCGTTGACGAGTTGCTCCGTCTTCGCAACGGGCGACTCTTCATCCCAGATAGATTTATCTACATGAATCCCTCTCCACAACCAGCAGATGCTGACCCGCGAACTTGGGAATTGTATGCGATTGGGAGAACGGCCGCTCAAACTGAGGTATATGTGGTGAACTGCATGGTCCTGATACCCGTTCTCATCATGTACAGCTTGGTGTCGCTGTTTCGGACTCGCAGACTTTTGTTAGCACTTCCGAGTTTGCGACAGGATATGAAGCTTTGAGAGACGAGCTGAGACCGATCTCCTTCGCCCGTGTGTTGCTTGAGGTTTCCCTTTTCGTGTGGCTCATTGCCCCGCAGCATCGTCGGTGTGTTATGGGAAACGAATGCCGAACGACCTGTGTCGCATCTCACGCGGCCGTGTCGTCCAACGTGTGCCCGTCATCTTGTTTGTCGATGATTGTTCTGCGAATATCACGACACAGTGGAACAAGAACCATGTTGTGTACATGTCAAATGCGTTGCTTCCTCGCGAAATGCTTGATAAAGAGTTCAATGTTCGCTTCGTTTCGTC
Organism: Peniophora sp. CBMAI 1063; assembly: GCA_900536885.1. Taxonomy (NCBI): domain Eukaryota; kingdom Fungi; phylum Basidiomycota; class Agaricomycetes; order Russulales; family Peniophoraceae; genus Peniophora; species Peniophora sp. CBMAI 1063. The sequence goes on along the minus strand of UWZB01000200.1, from coordinate 7,931 downwards.
CTCTCCATCTGCAACACCGGCCGAGCTCACCCGCGCCGTTAAGTCATCTCTCGAGTAAGTTCATACTATCTTCATACATACGCCACAGTGCTCACAGCCTCTATAGAGAGGCTGCTAAAGAGGGTATCTGCACCTACGATTGCAAGTATGCGAAGGAGGTAGTCCTCATACCATGTGTACACCTCATTGCGGGAGATAACCCCATGCTTGCTGAGCTTTTGAGCCATGGTGGTCTGCGCTGCAATAAGTTCTGTCGCACTTGTAAGGTCGGGGGAACCCAGAAGTACAAGCAATCGGAAGCCGGATACGCCAGTTTGTTCACTGTGAGCCAGATCCTGCTGCATGTCAATGGACTGAGTTGACAGTATAGTACAGCCTGCAGAAGATTGAACGCCAGAGGAGACGAAGGCAACGATTCTGGAACAGATCGGGTTTGCGCAACGCACAGGTGGTGGTGCATCTGTAGAGAGATCCATTAAGTCAACAGGTATTCACGATGCCGGCTCGAAGTCCCTCGTGAATATGCTAGTGTGCCTCGGAAAGGATTTGCTGCGCGCGAGTCGACCGGGAGATCCAGTTGCAGTCAATCCTGCAGAGGAGCAGACATTGCACACGCCTTTCGATATAGATCCTGTGGTCGGTGAGGAAAGTGGTCAGAGGGATGAGGAGGATGATCTTGCAGATGTCCCACTACCAGAGCTGCCGCCGAAGACCCATGCTGATATAGAGGAGCGCCTTCGGGCGGAAGTTGAGAAGCTCATTCTCGACGAAGAGATCAACCCACTTTTGGGCCTGAAAGGTCGGTACAGCTTGTTCACAAGGCAGTGCGACGCTCAGCAATGGTTTTCCAGGCTTCAACATCCACAAGGACACACCCACGGAGATCCTGCACACGATCCTGCTCGGTGTCGTCAAGTACTTCTGGGGCCAAACGATTTATCTGCTCAAGCACGCCACTGACTCTAATCTACTTCATACATTCCGAGCACGCCTTAATTCCCTGTCCACATATGGCCTCAATCTCACTACGAATCTCTCGTCTGACTACCTTTGTCAGTACAGTGGAGGGCTTATTGGCAAGCATATGAAGAGTCTCGCACAGGTCATGCCCTTCTTGGTGTGCAATCTGGTTGATGACAAGCTGCTCCATGCGTGGAATGTCATCGGACGGTTTGTGGTGCTTCTCTGGCACACAGCGATCAAAGATAAAGAGGCTTATCTGGTATGCTATGACAACTGTTTGGACAGAACACCTATTGACCCATCACAGGCTGATCTATCTAAAACCATTCACGACTTTCTCGATCTTACTGCACAGTGTGCGCCGTCTATCCTCATCTCCAAACCGAAGTTCCACTTCCTGGTTCACTTGCCGGCTTACATCCGCCGCTTCGGGCCTGCCATCTTATATTCAACGGAGCGCTACGAGTCCTTCAACCGCGTCTTTCGTCTCACTTGCATCTTCAGTAATCGGCAAGCTCCGAGCCGCGATACCTGCAAAACCTTCGCGGACTTCGATGCTTTCAAACACATCATCACTGGTGGATACTGGCGCAATCCTGATAAACCATCGACCTGGGTACGGGCAGGACCTGAAGTCCGGCAGTATTTCAAGGAGCATCCGAAGATGAAGTGCTTGTACAGTATTCCAACCACGGTCAAGGGTTCTGCGAGCGGTATACTTTAGTTATCTGTGTGCATAGGATGTCATTCTGACCCATGGGCATCAGGATCGATGACATCGCTACGAGATGACAAGGTCTCAAGGACGAAGTCACTGTCTGGGCTCAGTATCGTGGCCAGTACGACCGAGTGTCTCTCGATCCTTCGCGCCGTCCATTCGTACCAACATCAGAACACTACGTCGAACATCTCTCATGCGACAGGCTCTTCGCACCACCATGTACCTCATCCTGACTTTACAGCCCAACAAATGCGGACTCGATACCTGAAGGGTTCATCGATCGTCACCGAAAACGGTGATCGGGCAGTATTGAACGGTGCTGTTCTTGCACGAGTCAGGGCGCAAACAGTATGGATCTGGTCACAGCCCATGGTGGCATACGATCTAACCAATACTTTAGGGAAGCGAAGCAACAATCAAGGTCGCCCAAGTCTTAGAGGTGTTGGCGGCAACCGAAGAACCCAGCACAGCAACGTGTGTCGCCGTTCAACTCTACGAGTTCGCCTCGATGCTCCATCCCAAGCTCCATGTCCCTCGCCTGAGCCTCACAAATGAAAAACTTGTTGTCCACCCATCGGTGAGCAATCTACAACACGATGACGTTCTGGGACCCAACCACTTTTGCCCCTTCAGGACTTGATATGCACGGTCAATCTGCAGCATGACTGCGAGCGTTCAGGCTGCCAGAACGTGATTGAAGACCAGCGGGTTCAACAAGATCGCGTTCTCACAGCGCGTGTACGCCCGGTACTGGTACACAAGTCAACTTCATTTGTATTGCTCAACTGCCACACCCTGCACAATTATCGACACATTGACGACGTGGTCCCATCAGACCTGGGTCACTCGACTCCATACACATCTGACCATCGAAGCACTGTTCAGATCGCAGTACGGCAGATGGATACTGCAAAGCGCAAGAAGAAGGGCGATGATATAGAGACCACCCAGCCGTCGCTGTCTGGTATACAACCCGGCCCGTCGAGTGAGGGCAACGATGGTCCATCCCTGCCGACTGCAACTCCGGATCCAATATTTGGTGCGGGAGTGCAAGGTGCTGGCAATAAAGTTAGTACAAGAACACACTCGCTATATTTGATGTTACTGACATATGCTCACAGAAAAAACGCAAGCGTGCGATAAACGACAAGCTTGACGCGTTGGCACATGTCCGACCGATAACGTCGCATGCTGACTTGGAGGATCAGCTCAAGATCCCAGCAAGGCGAGAAGGACACTTGACAAGAGGCGCACTCGACGACCAGCTTGACTGGCACCGCCTTCAGGGACCTGCCAGCGCGAAAATTGTCCCAGAGGCCAGGTCGACACGGTGTAAGGACAGGGGTGCGCGCATCGAGATGCTTCGTGAAGTCATCACTGTGTACAGCCCGAATGCCTCTCAAGGGAGCCAGTGACATGGTTGTATTTTGCAAGCATGTAGCGAAATAGCTCCTTGCGTGTGGATGGTCCTGGCGAGAGCAAGGTGGAAGAGCGAGAGAGAGAGACGAAGACGACGGATGCGCGGGCGGCGTGTGTGTGCGCAATCACATGGCTCTTGCACGCTTGCGGCGCTCGTTCAATCTTCCTTCTGCCCACCATGTTGCGTTTTGCTGTCGCACATCTCAATACACGTATTCGACGGATATGTCTATCAGAGAGTGATGTTTCATAGGCTTGTAAATATAGGGAATACATGGTAAAGTATGCACAGGCTCCGGACTCCTTCTCAAACATCCTCCGGCTCACTGTCAGCAATCAACTCTGCGAATTTTGTGGGGATACCACGATGGTGTTTTGTTCCAAAGAACTCGCTGAGGTGCGCGATTAAATCCGCTCTGTATCCCACAATGTCGTTGTGGCGAACTTGTTCGCGGCGTGCTGCACTGTTGCGCGCATCTTGGATTGCTTCCCGATGGGCTGCCTTCTGCGACGGCGGGTCAAGCGATACTTGACGTGCCGACTCCTGCTCCACTGATATCGCCCTCTGCTCGAGATTTTGAGAATCCCTTGTCAGTGGAGACTCCGGCTGCGTTGGTGAACCCGGCATGATCTGCGAGTCTGCCTGAGTCGGCGAGCCTGCTAGTACCGCCTGCGACTCTGGCTGAGGAGGCGAACTCGGTTCAACCTGCAGCCCTGCCTGCATCGGCGAGTCTGCTCGAGGCTCGATGGTGCTTTTCTCAGCAGCCATATGCTTCCCAGATACTCTGTCCAACGTCTGGGTGGACTACAAGATCTGCTTGAGAACCAAGGCCGGTTGTCAGCGATGGTGAGAAGGTGCTCACGAGTAACGTTCCAGATGTGCTAGGGACACACTTGGTGGAGACCTCCGAGCCGCGCAAGATGACACACAGACAGACAGATGTCAAGCACAAGGGTGTGCAAGACGCAGACAGAAAGCAGAGGAGAGCGTCTACTGGCTAGATTGCAAGATGGACGAACTAAAGGAGCTAAGGTACATGGGGGGAGAGTCTTATATACAGGTCAGGGCAGTGCGGGAACGGGATGGTGAAGACAGACAAGCAAGTGGATGACTGAGCGAGCCGGGCCCCGCTGACAAGGGAACGGTGTGTAAGCGGGCCGAGTCATACGTGAACAGTGTGAGTCATGCGAGTCCGGAGCCCGTGTGCCGGGATGCCGAGATGCCGAG
>UWZB01000199.1:0-34817 GCA_900536885.1 Peniophora sp. CBMAI 1063 | reverse complement strand
GAGCCGCGGCGGGCGTCTCTCGCGCCGCCATGAACGAGTAAAGCTTCAAAGTTCGAATAGCATATCCACACCAAGGACGGAGAGCCCCAGTGGCGCCCCGGAGGGGCTGTACTACAATATCTCTTGCATCCCTGCTTTTTGCTCAGAGGCTCAGAGCTGAATTGCAAGAACATCTTTGGTCGTCGCGGTCAGTGGGAAGGCGCATCGCGATCTACGGCCTTTTCCGGCCGCGGAGCGTTGCAGGCTCCGACGCGCGGTCACGTGCCTTCCATATTCGGCTCCCGAGTACGCGTTCGAGCACCTGTCAGGCCATATGTTGTGCTCCGAGCATGAGCAGGCAACAACATCGGTACCAACAAGTCATGGCTGGCTGATAACAAGGAGAACTGATGGTACTGGGACCCCTATGCTCACACGGGTCACTATATCGGGGTTTCGGCCCGAGCACGGCGGAGCTGCGCGCGCACTGTTCGCGTTTTGTCTTTGCGCCACCATGGACTCTGGCAGTGGTACCCAATATCTGATCTACGCGTCTATAACCCCGTTCGCTTTTCAGCTGCGTAGAACCTGGTCCAGACCAAACCGTGGTAGCTGACAGGTCATGAACAATGCGCCCTCCGAGTCCGACTCGCGAGGCGCCAGGGTCTGTAGGGTTTGATGAGGTGTCCGTACTTGGACGGAACAGCCATCGCGGATGATGAAGATGGCCTACGTGGATGAGGCGCTCGTACTTGGAGTGCATGCGGCCGCAGACGTTTCATTCAGGTAGAACCATGAGCCAAGACTCTAAGGGCCACGTAGTGGGCTATCGCGAAGTATAAGTGTCGCCCAACAACTGCTCGCCCTGCGAGCTCCTCTTCGCCCTACCAGTTTGCTTGGTACATGTACCTCTGAATATCTTTAATGCAGCAAATCTGACAAACGGACAGCACTCTACCCTTTCAAGTCTATTCGCACGTCATCGGCAGTCCGCGCGGATACAGCTACCTCAGTACGCCATAACCCAACATCTTCATCGCATGCCAATACCAATATACTCACATCACTCGCAGGTAGATGCAATGGTTGCCAAAGCAAAACTCGTTCAATGCCCCGCCTGCAAAGGCACCAAGAAACTCGCCTGCCCAAAATGTCTCGGCCGCTCGCACGCCGTCAAATGCCGGCGCTGCCACGGCCAGGGTCGTGGCACCCTTCCCGGTTCCGCGACCGTTTATCGCTGCGATGCCGGGTGCAATGCGAACGGAGATTGGGCGGCGTGCCGCGTGTGCTGGAACGACGGATGGGTCAGAGGCAAGGAATGCACGAATTACAAGAACTGGAATCCGTACGCTAAGCATGCGCCGTTGAGGGAGGACTGCGAGAAGTGTCACAGGGCCGAGTACTTCTCGATCTGCACGGCTTGTAATAAGGAGGGGAATGTGGTGGTGACCGTCAATTGATTGGCGCCGGTGAACTGCCAACTACGTACATCGTGCTACTTATCCTGCTCGACACGCCCTCTAGGAATGGCATTGCGGACTGGGAACTATCATCCTCAAGTAAATGATGAATGATGAATATCGATCGACAGGCAAGAGTGATGCTGAGGCGCGAATCGGGCGCCCGTCTATAAATGTCTGCACCGAATGTGATCCTAGGGATGAGGTTAGCGACCTCTCGTTCTCATACTCCACTGGATACTTCCACAGTATCTGGTCACACGGTTTGAAGACGCCGCCCTTCCATACAGTACGTGCACCCCCTCCAGTTTGTATGACATGCGAAAGCCTTATTCCCTCTAGAAGACTCCTCCCAAAGTGGATTAAGATAAGACCGTCGAACCATTCGCTCACTACATGTACGTTTATCTCGCGTTCACATCTGGTGCTATGCTGAGTCATACCGTCATCGCAGGTACAATGGCGCGACGGGTCCGATGCATGACGTGCAATGGCAGGAAACGGCTACAATGCCATAGCTGCCATGGGCGATCGCAAGTCGCCAAATGCAATAGCTGCCACGGAACGAAATTCGTCGTCACCCGAGGAGCTCAGCGGCAAAGGTGCAACGCTGGATGCAGTCCTTTCGGCAGCGTCTGACCCTGTACTGCATGCTGGAACGACGGATGGGTGAATGGTCGAGAGTGCCTGTCGTGTAAGAACTGGCCACGAGCCCAGAAACATGCGCAGCTACGAGAGTTTTGTGGGAAATGTTGTAGAGTCGGGACTGTGGCCTGCTCAGCTTGTCGTGAAACTGGGATTGTATGGATGTGAGTTGCAGTTCGGTAGACGGTAGCATAGTCCTCGAGTGCTGGCGAGAGGCGCCGCTGGTGGATGAATGATGCGATCTTATGCGGCGTTGACACCCGCGTCTCTTGACCGATACATATACGCCACAAGCTCTGTGCGAAAGTATTGTCAGGAATGGGAAACAGACATCCCGTTGGGACGGGAAAGGTAAGAAAAAATCAATCGACGGACCAAGCCAGCATCTGGCGCAATCAACACGCTCTTCAGTAACTCATGCCATCACTTCAATATTCTTAGAGCCCGCGTTACAATCTTGAGCAGAACACTATCTCGTTGACGCGCTTCAACTTCAAGTGCTTCGACACCGTGACCCTAATAATCGTGGTCAGGGGAAACAAGGGCGCTTTGCGCAGGCTTCGCGTCGTGTCGCGGATCGGCCATGGGCTCCGACGCGCGGTCACGCGACTTCCCTACTCGACTGTCTACCACGCGTACGGGATACTTATCACGACGGGAGTACCGCTCAAAGCCGGCTAAATACCCTATGTGCTTGGGCTTCATGAGTGAGGGGCTAATAACAAAGAGAACCCTACAGGTATTGAGAACACCGTGCATACGGCTTCAAACCGAGCTCGGCGGAGCACCCCGCCGCGTTCTGTCCTCAGACCACCATCGCTTCAGTCATCTGACTGAGCATCTCTCGAAGATCCATAACCGAATGACACGGTACATTTTTTTGATAAAAAGAGGAAGCTCCGTGCACTGTATGCACAATCAAGAGCACAGGTATCGGGACTGCAGTACCAACATTAAGTATAACCGAGTTTGCGCAAATACCATCAGGGAAGAAGAGACTCCTGAGAGCATGCACCCGTTGACGTTACTGTGCAAATAAGGGAGGTTCCTCAGTAATCACTACCCGTAGTGTCTTGGGGCACAGACCCCGAAGCCGTTCTTTCTCTGGCCGCGTCATCTTGACAAGGTATCCCTACAACAAGCAGACATCAGCGTCGAATGCAATTCACCACGCAGCGTTAGCTTGATTCTAAGAGAGCAACCCACTAGTCCGGGTGCCTTGAGATAGAAAAGCCGGTGGGCTTCCACCTGATCCAAATAGCTATCAAGCTTCCTGAGTGCCTCTAATGGATTTGCCATTGTGTGCCCGCTTCGAATCTTGACAGTGAACTCTATCATTCTACCGATGAACTTCGCAAGTGACAAGCCGTATGAGACAAGCTTGCCTGGCCTCGTATCATCACAGTCTCCGGCAGCTTGATCTTGATTCGGATCGATCCTTGTGGCGGGTCGATTGGCGCCCCGCGTATTCTGCCAATTGAAGGTCAGGATCAGCAACAGTAAAGATCGAAGCATTGGTATGACTCACAGTGCCTCGGTTACCTCTCTGGTCACTGTGCACATCACTGACTACACCACTCTCCGCACCACCTTGCCTGTTTGTGAGCCCTTGTATCAATTGCTCCCGAGCTCAGATAACTAACGCGCCGAAGGATTAAGAGACTCGATCGAGTTGGTACGCGTCTGGCGCGCTTTCGGTATCGGTCGGGGTGCCAGTTTGTGTGGTGAGAACCATCGACTAGTAGGGGAAGTCGGTCCTGCGTATAGAGTGCTCGACACAAGGCGCCCATAAGCGAAAGTCATACTACCTAGATCATGGCGCAGGCTCTCAGATGGAGCTTGAGCACGGGGAACACGACCCCCGACATCCCTAAGGCTGGTTGTTTCCAAATCATCGTCTTCGCCGTTGTGACCAACGCCCCCAACACGCCTTATTCCGTCTATATCCATCCCCTCTTCCCTCCTACGCTTCCGATTTCCTTCACCGTTACCAAAGAGTGAACCCTCGGGCCGATATCTGCCTGCCGATCGTCTGTTGTTGGAATGCCCTGTCGAGTCAGAGTGGGAGCCGTATTCTGCCATCACCACTACGCCTATGTATCCGCTTCACAACTTCAAGGTCGTAGTATCGCCGTGAGCGCTGGAGGGAGGAGGGCCCTGCATGGTCGTGGTGTGAGCGGAAGAGCAGCTACTAATATAGTAGTCACAGCAGAAATCTCACGACGATCCATTATGCCAGTTTACCTTCCGCGGCGCACTGCACTGCCTATATGTAGGCATTGTCCTTGTCTTCGGGTGCAATAAGAAAGTCCCAAACATGAGGCAAGCGTCCTGCGCAGAGCTCCCTTGGTGCGGAGAAGGGCGCGCGGGTTACGAGTCAGTTGTAGTGTCGCAATGAAATCTCTCCGCAGAAACGGCGAGCTTTGACTGGGGGAAAGGTCGAGACTTCCGACGGGGGCGGCATGCAGTAGAAGAGGCGCGCGAGGCTGTGTAATGCGCGCTGGCAGGTGCCGGGTGGGAGCCGTGGACTTCGATCCGCTTTCATACGTGCATTTCCATTGTAAGAGATATGAGCGTGAGAAGTTTCTCAACATGATTTCGTAGCGCTGCTCTACACTGTGATGGTGGAGAGCAAGTAAGTCGCGGCGCAGACTCGCAGCTCGCCGGAGCCGCGTTGATCGTCGACGCGCGGTCACGCGAGTTCTTAGATCAACGAGTGGGCTGGCTGATACGAGTGTGGGTAACTCTCAAGCGAGAAGCATTTCTCAGAGCTGGCTTTCCTGGATGACTCTGCTGAACAACGACGGAGATTTAAGGGAATCGGGATACCATGAGACCATATGTGTCACCATATCGGCTAACCGGCCCGAACACGGCGGAACCGAGGCCCCGTACCCGCGTCCGCTTTGCCTTTGCACCACCATGGGCTCTTCGAACTACGTTAGCTCTCTCGCTCACACGATCTAAATCTACTGCATGGAATACGCGTGCGTTTGACGTCGCACATGTACAGTTCATGTAGCGAGTGGCGAATATGTAGTATACTGGATGTTTTCGTTTAAGAGTTCTTCGACAAAGTCGATGTTGTTTGGGCTGATACACGTCTGGATACCTCAACAATGATGCACAGGAGCTACTAGTAGCATTTAAACTACCGCGTCTAGTTCGGACCCAACAGTCCTGACAACGGATCGTCCGGAGATGGTGGATGAAATAGCACTTCGGGTCCCTTACTAGGTGACGCCTTCGTTTTATGCACTCTCCGCAAGTCCGCGGACGCAGAGGCGAGATCAACAGTTATAGTACATGGTCTAAGCTAACTCTCGCGTCATGCTCTGTACATATTTTGCCCTGTAGGTTTCAGCCCATAGTGTAGGTCCGTAGCTCTATTTCGAGGCTTCAAAGTTGCGCCAAAAGGATACCGTGATACGTATACGTACAGACGGCGCTATATAAACCGCCAAGTTGATCTCTCCCCTCCAACACCCTCAACTGCTTTAAGCCTTTGGCACCAACTACGCACCTCTCTCGGTGAGCCATCAATGCGCCACAACGGCATTCCATGTTCTTAACTTTGCGTACTCACTACTTGTCACGGTGAGAGTCCTCACCATCGGCAGCACTATGGCAAGATGGTCCAAATGCACTACATGCAGTGGCACTCGGCGCCGCGTATGCCAAAGCTGCTACGGCCGCTCGCGCTTCGCGAAGTGCAACGGCTGCAACGGAACAGGAGTTGTGCTCCTCGGCGGCGCTAGATACAGGTGCAACGCAGGATGCTCCGCCAAAGGCGACGTTTGGCCCTGCGGGACATGCCGCAATGTCGGATGGATTGGCGGGGTAGAGTGCAGCATGTGTCGGAATTGGGGCGCGTACGCGAAGCACGCCGTTCTGCGGGATGACTGCGAGACCTGCCATAGGGTTGGATTCGTAGGTTGCGTGCGATGCAAGGATACGAATGGATATGTGCTCTGTGCGAACTGAGTAGCACTGAAGCTCGGGATTGAGATTAGCGACGTCACCACTGTAGAGTCTGTGTGACGGACACAACTCCCTACCCATATGGATGTGGGCCGGATACTGGACCCTAAGCTTCATGAAAGACCGTCAACAGTAAAAAGCAGGCACGCACAGATGCGATGGGGTAGAGATCAAGAATATAAACCATATCGTAAGTGATAAAAAGAGGCGAGCTGTAAGATACGGCATACGGGTACAACGTCAACATATACACGTCTCAGTAACACAGCAACAATGTACAAGAAAATAACACACAACATGGCACACAGAACACGATGCACGACATAAGACACACAGAACACGGGGGACAAGATGACACAGCATATCACACGGCGAACTCGAGCCATAGCATAACCACCGCACACACCTGGCCACCCTACTCCTCATCCATCATATCCCTCAACTCCGCCCTCGCCTCCTCATCATCCAAACCCGCAATATGCGCATACGCCCCCGCATGCGTCTCGGCACAATGCGCGCTCATCACGGTCCTCAACTGGTCCGGCATCGAGCCGTCGCCCGTCGAGTATACGGGCACCGGCCACGACTCGTCCGCTTCTTTGCGCGCCCTACACATCATTAAGTCAGTCACGATGCATGAGGGAAGGAGATGAGAAGGAGGGAGAGACGCACAGACACAACCGACAAGCCCACCCGCCCAGCCCCTCCTCAACCTCATACAACAGCGCCAGATGGTCCGGCCCCAACACCCTCATCTCCGCGGGTTTATCATCCGGCAACCGCGGTAACTCGCCGCTATGTCCGCCCTCGAGATCGACGGGTACATGCTGAAGGGCCGCCATCGGGTACTGCTGTTGCAGCTCGTACGGATGTGGCGGACCAGTATACGGTCCGTTATACCCTGATTGCTGCCGCATACGCAACAGCTCTTCGGACTGTAACACTGGCGAATGGTCTGGCTCTCCGGAGTGTCCTTGAACGAACGCGCCGGGATCGAATGCACCGCTGCTGCCCTGGACGAACGGACTCGGCTCGTACTCCGCGGGCGTAACAGGCGCAGAAGCCGATACCGGCACCGCAGTTGCAGGTTCAATCGGCACGCTCCGAGTCCGCTCCATAGGCGGTGCCGAGGATACAGGTAATGGCGGCGGCGGCGCGGGCGTGGGCGTCGTAGGCGGCGGAACGTCGACTCGCGGCGTAGGAGGAACGGCTGCGCGCGGGGTAGCATTCCCGGCGTACGCAGCTTCCACGATGCCCTCCACAACCCCGCTCGCACTCTGCGCCTTCGCAATCGCGCCCAGAATCTGCTGTATATCCGTCTTCTCCCCGTTCTCGGCCTCTGTAAAGCTTTGGAGGAAGTTATTCACGAAGGCCGTCTTCGCGCCGGATGTCATAGCCGGGAGCGCCGTCGTTGTCTGTTGAGATGGCGGGTGGGATTGCGAATTGGTGGTATCGGTGAGCGCGCGCGGATCAATCGAGCCCTGCTTGCCCGGCGCCTCTTCGCGCTCGACCATCCTCGCAGTCGCGGCGCGGAGACGCGGCGTAGCGTCGGGCGTAAGCGTCTGCTGGATCTGCCTCTCGCCGGCCAGATGCGGACTGACGATCTCGCCCTCCTCCAACTCGCTCCGCGCCAATGCGTTATCGTCAAGTGACAGCCTGGCCCGCTTCACGGCCCGTCCCTCGCCCGCGCCCGAGCCCGATGTGTCCGATATATCCGTGCCGACGCCCGAGTCTGAGCGCGCACGGCGGCGCGAGGGCGAGGAAGAGTCGTCCGTTGCACGCGGGCTCGATTGCGGGACTTCAGGTTGAGCTGTCGATGTCGATGCGTAATGCTCGACGTCCATCTCCTCCGGCTCATCCGTAAACGCCATCGCCTCTCCCCCATCCGCATCCGCATTCTCGATCTCATCAAGCGTAAGATCAATAGTAACCCTCTCCCCCTTCTCCCTCTTAATCCTCCTCTCCTTCCTCTCCTTCCTCGCCTCTTCCTTAACCCCAACAAACTCCTCAGCACAAACAGCCCTCACCAGCCCCTCAACAGCCCTAATCTCCTCCTGCACGCCCTCCAGCGCCCGAATAGCCCTCACATCCTCCTCGCTCCCGCCCCCGCTCAGCGCCGCCAGCGCGCGGTTCTTCTCGGGGCCGAGGTTGAGGAGTATAAGCGCGTCTTGTGGCGAGAATGTGCGGAGGCGGGCGCCGAGCTCGGCGAGGAGGCGCGCGCGGACGTCCGAGGGCGCGGGCGTCGCGTTCGGGTTGGTGGGTGATGTCAGGGATACGCTGGGTGCGCTGGAAGGTGGAGCGGACGCGGGAAGACCCGCGCGCAGCCTGAGCGCGTCCCGTAACGGCGAGCGCGGATCGTTGAGCCCGACCAGCGCCATGCGCGCCGCTTTGGGCAGGTTCAGCAGTGTTTGACTCGTGCTCCGATTCTCACTCTGCTGAGGCGATGACGACGATGACGAGGATTGGGATGACGACGGCTGGGGCGCGGGCGGGCGTTCGGGATACGCCGGCAACCCCGCCAACGCCTGCCCGTTCGCGTCTGTAGCAGCCGCGACGAACCCTGCCGCGCTCGCCATCCCCATCTGCGGTATCGGTACGGGTAGCGGTTGCGAATGAGATTGCTGGCCCGCCGCGCCCTGATTCTGCCGATGGATCATACTCATAGCCTGCATCCTCAGCGCATTCCTATTCTGCGCCTGGCTCGGGTGCTCCGCGAGCTGGAGGAGCTGTTCGGGCGTCAGGCCTGGGACGTGCGCTGGGGCTGCCTGGCCTGGAACTGGAACGTGCGACGGGTGGAGTTGGGAGGGTACGACGTGCGACTGCGTCGGTGGTAGGGGGACACCATAAGGCTGAGGCTGAGGAACAACAGGCTGTACCCCTTGCTGACTCGGTACAACAGGCGGAGCTACGACGATTGGAGCTCCATTGGGCGGTACGGGTATATGGAACGCGCCCGCTTGAACAGCGCTTGGGGGTCGCGACGCCGTACTCGGCCTCGACTGCGCCTGAGGCTGAGGGACGGGCCCGCCGTTGAACACGGGCACCGTACTGACCCCGTTCCCGTTGAGCGCGCCAGTTCCACTCCCGTTGAGCGCGACGGGCGACTGATGCGCCCCCGTAACAGGACTCTGGAACATAGCCGGACCGGTGGGCACGACGGGCGAGGCGAACGTGCTCGGTCCACCCTGCACGACCGGGCTCTGGAACGCGCTGTGAGGACCTTGGGCGGATGTGGAGACGACGGGCGAGCCAATCGTCGTCGAGCCGGTCGAGAACCGCCTGTGCGCGCCGTTCTGAGCTTGGGTATTCACGGACACGGACATGGAAGTAGAGCTTTGAGTTGAAGGGCGCCGTTCGCGGTCGGAGGTGTGCGGACGCGGTTGTGCATTGGATGAGGAAGAGGAGGACGAAGCGCGGTTGGACCGTTTGAGGAGCACGACGTCGGATAACGTAGCTTTTGCCGCGCCGCATTGGCATTGTTGGATGCACTGTGTGGTAGAATGTAGGTCAGCGTCGTCGTTTTTCAAGATCAGACAAGATAAGTGGGGAGGATGGGCGGAGTGCGGGCGTCTGGGAGCTGCGTAGGAGTTGCGAGGACGGTAGACAGCGACGCGTATAGCCTTGCAAATCGAATACCATGTTGCCGAGAAAAGTCGTCAAGAGTTCGCGCGGTAGACCGGGTTTGGGTGAGGTACGCGGTGTTCGGGGGTGCTGCCTGAGGGTTGAGAGTACGGTAGACAGCGACGCATATAGCTTTCAAGACTGAATGACATGTCGCCGAGATGCGTCGTCGAATCCACGCGGTGTCCCAGGCTGTGGCACCAAAGCCAATCATCATTCCACAGCATAAAGCCAAAAACGCCTATCACCCCCCGCGCTAAAGCCCGAAGCCCAAATCCGCAGGCCAGCAAGTACAGCAACCAACAAACAGATCAGCACCCGACGAATGGCTGATTGGGCGGGTTGGTCGATGTTGGTAGGCGCAGGGAGCGTGCGAAGGCTAGGAACCGATGTGATGCTTGACGAAGATGGTGAGGCTGCAGGTCGGGTGGGGCGGGCCGATGTCCGGTTGACTGGTTCGATATGAGGCCGAGGATGTAGGCATGCGGCGGTGAGGCGGTTGGGTCGAGAGATGGATAAGGCGAGGTAGAGTCGGTATCCGGCATATACGCCAGCAGTTGCATCGTAGGGCAGGATTACCGCCAGATCCATAGCCAAAAATGTCGCATATTGAACGATAGCCCAGATGTACCAGCCGAGGTGAAGGAAAAATGGGGGGGATGTGGGGAGTAAAACGAACGAAAATCAAACGCACCCTATCAACCGCGCCCCAAAGCCTATCCTCCCTCCCCTTATGCCCCTTCCAAAACGCCGCCACAGCGCCTCCGTCCGCGCCCTTGCGCAACCTCAGCAGCTCGACCTCGCCCCTTAGCTGCTCCTCGATGCGCTGCAGCGATATCGCGAGCCGGTACAGGTCGCGGTAGTCGCGCTCGATGCGGTTGTTCATGCTCTGCATCCACACATCAGATTCCGGGTGAGATAAGATGAGGAGGAAGAGGAAGAGGGGATGAGAAAGGAGGAGGAAGGGAGGGGATGGAGGGAGAACGTACGCGAGCATGATCAAGCTCCTCCTGCCTCCCCTGCAGCTCCCTCGCCGTAGCCGCCAAAAGGCCATCAAAGACGCCAATGAGCCCGTTCCGCGTAGGCTGCAACAGCGCGTTCGCGTCCGCATACGCCTGGCGCACGGCTACGGGCTGAACATTCGCAGGAGGCGGCGGCTGCGGCTGTTGTTGCTGTGGAGCGTGTTGTTGCTGAGCTTGTTGCGGGGGGTGTGGCGCTTGACGATGATGGTGCTGATGCCGGCTGGACTGCGCTTGCTGCTGTTGCTGTCCGTGTCCGTGTGTCGAGCCAGGACGCGACTGAGGCTGAACCTGAGGCTGAGGTTGAGGTTGTTGAAACACAGGCCCGACCGGCGCAGGCTGCAGCTGCACCGGCCCAAGCACCTGCACTTGCTGCTGCTGAGCGCTCATCCCGTTCGGCGGAAACTGAAATATCTGCTGCGTGCCCTGCGGTCCGATAGGTCTATACGTGAACGGCGGCTGGTCCGCTCGACTCGGTCCCGCCTGGCTTTGAAGTTGGGCGGAGGGATGGGGGTGTGTAGCCGAGAGCGGCGGCGTGGGTAGCGCTTGCATTTCTTTCTTCCCTTTCAATAAGGCAGGCAGAGCGTGGGTGGGGAGAAGAAAGGAAGGACTGGCACGCGTGGACGGTGAGGGTGAGAAGAGAAGTTGTAGTGAAAGGAAAGGAAGGAAGGGTGCAGTTCGACCTTGGACCTCGGACCGTCGCGTCGCGTAATGCGTCCGACGTCGTCCTTCGATTGCTCTCGGGCGGTGATTGCCGAGCACTTGACGTTGCGCGGCGGATCGCCGTACGCTATATGCGCGATCGAGTTGCACCTCTTCCTAGTGTGGTACATGCGTATCGCACGCAGCACGCTTGACTCCCATGCGAATATTGCTCTCCGATGGCAGAAAAGGGGGGATAAAGGAAGGACGAGGAAGTTCGGCCCGAAGTGACGCGCTCACGTGCGATTTTGATTGGCTCGTCCGGAGGCGGGAAGACGCTCGCGCGTTTTGCTCCGCTCCATCATGTTTTCTGTGAGCGCGTCGCGCGCGCCACCTTCGAGCGCTATATGGTAGTTTCAACGGCTTGCACATTTTCTTGCACATGCAGGTGTTTCGATACGAGATCCGGCGTGCGTGAAAGTTTTCCTTCTTAGCGGCCATTCGTCTGCAGCGTTTCCTATCATCTTTCTTCCTGCGAGACACGCCTCTCCTGTTTGACCCCTTGCGAATGAGTATCGCGATAGCATAGCAGAAACAGGGGAGACAAAGAAATGGCGAGCGGTGTGACGCGCTCAAGTGCGATCTTGGTTGGTTCACTCCGAGTCCGAGTGCGGAGTTTGGAAGACACGATCGCGAGTTGCTTCCGTCCTTGACATATATATGCTGTCTAGCCTTACAACGCCCGCGCAACCGAATCCCATCCCATCTACAAAGAGCCGTGCAACCCTTCCACAACATCTCACGCGCGCTACTCCCGCCTGCCTTCAACACGCGTACACTCGAACCACGCATGCCATTCATACTCTCCACCGCCCAGCACGGTCCCGACATTCCCGGCCCTGTCGGCCTAGACGAGTCCCTACAGCTCGAACCCGAACCGCACACCTCCGTCGGGTCCTCCCTTACTGGCTCTTACGACCTCGTCACCACATGTGATACGTACCACAACGCCATTGCGGATGGTAGCGTCGAGATCTACCACGCAGAGCTCCGACCAACATCAAGTCTCAATAATGAGCAAGAAAGAAACTCGATTCCGGTCGTTGTGAAGATAGCGTTAACACAAGACGGGTACACCAAGATCCTACACGAAGGACGGTTCTACTCAAAACACCTAGGGCCTCTCGTGGAGGATCACATGGCGCCCATATGCTACGGCGCGTTCAAAGTCCTCAACCGCACCGGCAAAGACCACGCGCACGGGTGTCTGATCCTCCAAGACTGCGGCCAGCTCGTCGGGTACGGCGACGTGGCATTGCGGGATCGCGATCCGGACGGCGACGCGGCGTACATCCGGTACTTGTCATTCCTCCCAACTTATCTTCACGTACGCCATACACTCTAACTTACTGGTAACTCATGACCACTTGCCACGCAGTGCCGCTGTCCTCTCAGCCGTCCGCAAACTACACACCCTCGGCCTAACGCACGGCGACCTCCCGTTCGGCCACATAACCCGCATGCCGGACCGCTCCGTCCGCATCATCGGCTTCACGCACGCCCAAACCGGCCACGAATGCCAGTACACGCTCTCCGACGCCGATCTGTGGGGCAGACCGCAGCCGGAGCCGGGTGCTGTGGGGTGTAGCGAGATCTACGACGTGTGCGAGGGGTTGAACATCTTCGTGCCAGGTGCATATTACGACTCGGACTCTGTCGATCTCATGTCTAGGATGTGCTGAGCGCTCACGGCTGCCAGGCTTCTTCGAGTACATCGACACCTACCTCCCCGCATCTCTCATCGAGGACCAAGACCTCGAGTCTATAGCCGATAACGCGCCCGAGGGGACAAGGCCGGCGTACGCGCTGAGGAGGGCGTACGGGGCTGCGCTGGTGTATCTGGAGGAGTGGTTTCCAGAGGTCGCTGTGCGGATGCAAAGTGCGCGTTTGATCATTGGTGTGGTCGAATTCGACTGCGTACTGACGGCTGCGATGTGCTGCAGATGAGATGGGGAAGGGGTTGAAGGAGCGGTGTAGAGTGTATCAGAAGGCCAAGGATGAGAGGGAAGCGAAGAGACGGATGAGTATGAGAGAGCCGGCTTCCACTCAGTGAATTCGCTTGTTGATGGTCGATCTGTCGTATTCCTGCGCTTGAGTAGTCGATTCATCTTTCATTCATCATACATATGATCGTGATAGACAGCTCTAATTCATTCCAGTACATGCATGGATATAGAACATCCGAACCAGACTGCAAGAACTATCCGCCGCCATTCACCGCTCCAACCTCGCTAATCCACCCCCCGTACGCACAGCGCTATATCGACGCGCCTGACGCTCTTCGTATTCCGCGCCGAACTTAAGCCTAAGGAGGCGGCCGCGACATGTTTGTGGACGATTGAAGCTACACTAGTCGCTGCACTTGCACGCGCGTACGCGACTGGCCGCCGTGCGCGTTCATCCCGGGCGGATACTGCGCGACTTGATGCGCGTCTTGCAGCACTAGTCTCCCCTAGGCAGACTCAGCGTCGCAGGACCCTGCTTATGCGGCGCCGGCCCAATCGGTTTACACTTGAGCGACGATTGATCCTGTCGACTTGGTCAAGGCGCTTGCGCTTGCGTTCGGGCTGAGGGACTTGGGTGTGGACGGTGTAGCCGAAAGCGTCGGCGTGGCTAGACTACGAGTGACGCTTGCATTCTTGATCTTGAGTGAACAGCACTGAGGCAGGTAGGGCGTTGGCCGAACTAGGTGAGGCGGAAGAACGCGTAGACGGTGCCGCCCATACGGGGTAGAAGTAGTGTAAGGAGAAAGATGGAGTGACAGGAAAGGGCGGGTTTACCCATCGACACGTCGCGTAAACGGCTGCCATGATGAGGTGCAAGGATCGCAGGAGCGACTGCTCGTTCAAGCCATCCACCAAGGTGTGGAGGGATGTGGGAAGTCGTCAACGAGGTCCACGTAGACTTGTCTGGGTAGCGGAGGCGCGGAGCTCTCCTAGCGCCCGACGTGGAGGACGAAGGCCAACTTCGAGTTCGAGGAACTCTCGGCGGATGGAACGCGCTCACGTGCGATTTTGATCGCGCCAGGCCCGAACTCGAGACGCTCGTTGCCAAACCCCATCATGTTCGAATCTCTTCGTCGCGCGCGACGCAATAGCTCTGAAGAGATACGAATAGCTTCGAAGCTTCGTGGATGTAGAAGCTTGGACTGAACAGCCGTCTTGCGCGTTCATGCCTCATACGTTTGTCCGACAGAAGCAGTGGCGAGGACCTTCGCCTTGCCGCTAAGCGTCGCCCGGCCCGCCGACGGGTGTGGCTAAACTTCTTCTGCGCTGCTATTTCTGCGCTCTCACCTTGCTCCGGTCCACCACTCAGCCACTGAATGGCTGGACTGAATGAATGTCCCGGCGTGTAGCGCGGTATGTAACGCGCGCGTCAGGCCCGGGGGAAGGGCTCATACAGCGCCCTCTTGCATTCTAGCCTGCTGCCTTGTATGTGCAGTCTCGCTACTTGGCTGTTCTGTGGAGCTCACCACGGCAGTTGGCCTCGTGGTGATGCGATCACGTTCGCCGACGAGATGAACCGTTTTCGAATTGAGGCCACTCTATCATAGATATATTCTGTAGGAATATGCTGGTACATCTTGCTTTGGCGTGCCCCCTTCACTGCTCGTGGAGCTGAAGTGGTATGACTTACGCAATACGGGGACCGGGACAGCGTGAAATGCATTTGGCACGTTGATTGCAGTATCTTTAGACAAGGGGATGTATGTAGCCTGATCGATACTTTGGCTTTCATACTTGCCCATAATGATGCTATATCACCTCGTTGTGTACGCCCTGCGCGCGAACTACACCTAAATCAAACACGATGGGCGTTTCCGCGAAAGGAAGTTGGATGTCAATATGACGCGACTGGTGACAGCGCAGTGAGCGCTCGTACATGCATGCAGAGCAATTCACGGTCCAGGACATGCGAGCACGTCAAGAGAAAAGCTCATGACCGCTGTACAGGTTCGGAGCTTTCGACCATGGACGCGGTGGGCGTCCTTGAAGTTGATGGCGGCCGTTGCCGCGGCGAGATTCCCACTTCGGCCGCACCTTGCGCGACCTTCTTCCGCACCACGACTTTCGACGCTTCGACCTCGCCGACACCTCGTACTCAGCCTACCTTCCTCCTTCGGACCATGTAGAACTGTTACTCCGTTTCTGTTGTGGGCGCGTATGCGATCTACCTATGGCCATTACACGTCACGCAAGCGGTCGATTCAACGTCGCCACGGCTTATGTGCTCGCGCCAGTCCCGCAGATTCAAACGACCTATGAGCAGACCCGGACTCTCCTACCGCTGCTGCTCTGGTTGAATGCGCGCTACGACTGGACGTACCCGGAGCTGGACTTGTGGCAGGTTGCTGCACGGGAAGCGCGAGGGAGGGATTTCGTTGGCTTTGCCAAAGCGGTAGAATTCGACGCTTGCTCCAAGAAACGCATCGTCTGTAGGATGGTGCGGGAATCGTATGCTATGGTACGTTCATGTGACTGCTTGGAGAAGCTGGACTGCGAAAGCTTATTCGTTATGGCTAGGCAGCGGGTGATATGGGTGTCGGACGGCACTCTGTACGACTTGATGTTACGTTTAGATCGCTCAATGTATGCGATACCTGCAACTTTATCCCTGTGCAATGCAACATCCTTTTGGAACGAATTGTAGTCATGAGTGGACGGCCGTGCCAGCTACGGTGCGTATTCTATTCGAACCGGAATGGCATGTCAAGACCGTGTTAGTAGCGCTTCGGTGTCGAGTGCAGCATCTTCGGCCCTTAGGCGTATGCGGGTGAATTTTGACTTTCATAGATGGTCAAAGACGGCGATATTGCCTCGGACTCTGCTCTGGCGCACATAAGCTACATTGCCCTCTATGCGACTAACAGCTCCCGCGGCAGGTTGAATAAATCGGAGCATGACGCGGACCTTGTCGCTTCTCTTGCAGGGGTGCTTCCAACAACGCATGTTCTGTAGGACTGCATCACCTCAACGTGTATAGGTGCGTATGTTCGATACTGAGTGGGTCTCGAGCGTGGGCGCCGACTATCTTTGGATAGATTGAATTACAATGATGGTAACTCTTGCGATTGTACCGTTATCACCGTTCGGCATGCGGCAGAGGACATGTCTCAACCACATTCCGAGGATACGACATGCGATATACGGGCAAACTACAAAAGTCGCTCTCTCCGCGTCCCTGTCCTTACCCCCAGTACCGTGGTCCCAGTCCTGCCTTGGGGCGCTACTTGCTTTGTCAAGTGTATAGCTGACATCCCTCGGTACACAACTGCCTGCGGCGCGCTCGTATTCTCTCCTGAACTCGTCAACCTAGCTGGCCATGCAATGCTCGAACAGCGCCCATGTTGGCAACGGCGATGAAGCCCGTCCTCGACAGTCTCCAGTATGTACGTCCGAACACGCTCTACTTCCTCATTATTGACGGCATGTTTAGCGACAAGACGGCGAACCGACTCCAATGTCTCCCTTCGACCTACCCCACACCTTCAGGAGGGACATCCGGTTAGTGGACAAGGGCTCCATGTTCCAGATATACGTTCTAATGCGATCCCTTTTGCAGCGAGAACTACATACACGATCGAGCAATACCAGCGAACACGACCGTGTTTCCTCAGTGCGTATCCAGTCTATCATGTTTGACTATGGCTGACGCGACGCACGCCCAGTGAGCCCACGACGGAGCCTGGTGAAAAGGAGCCGTTGGGAGACTGGGAACCCTTCACCCACCCTTCGGGATATTTATATTTCTACCATCAGAAGAAGGTGGGATTCGTGTCGTGTATCGCCGCACTGTATCGTTGGCTGAATTGGATCCCAGAGAATCTGGACAACCACGTATATGTACAGCCGACCTCATCACCGACAGATCGAGGAGTGTGTGTCCTTCCTGGAGAGTCAACGGACGGATTTTGACGCCCACTCGTCACGTTACGAATGTGTTGTTAATGCGACCCGAGAAGGACGACCCGGTCAAGAAGAGTATTACGTGAAGACTTACTACTACATCGACCATGATACTCGCTCCGTCTTTTGGCTGCACGAGAACAAACTTCGCCGCGAATTAGGCTCCATGCCAGGATCGCTGTCGATGGACCATATCTGTATGTCCTTACCCCTAAACCGCGACATGACCTGATGTTATTGTAGATCATAGGATTCAGGAGCTCTACTGGTGAGCTCAGCGCGTGTCTAGTCTATGCGTTGGTCGCCCTGAAGTCTCATTGTGCCGTCATTCAGGCGTCACATCTATCTCTTCCCCCATGCAGATCGAAGTTCTCAGTTCACAAAGGAATTGCTACTCGGGCTACTCGACTGTGTTGTATTCAACTCACAGGGTACGTAGCCTCAATCGCTCGATAACTTTATTCGGGATATTTTGCCGCCACGGTCACGAGCCCACCTGATCAATACTTCTCCAGACTGCTCCGTCTTCTCTCACAGCACCTGTATGTACACCACGACGCAGTTGGATCGGATGCGGGATGTCATTCAAGGCGCGTGCAAGCGACTGCGGGCTGGAGATCCACTCTCGCCAGATCTATGTTCCAGTCTTGGTGGGTCAACCATATCTACATACCTCTACCATTCATACTCATGCACCATTGGCAGCTTGCATCCACATGTGCATGGGTGAATCCCGAGCGTTCTCTCATTGGTTTCTGCTCCTGATCGCAACTGTTGTAGCCAGACAACGGTTTTACCATATGCATGGCCAACCATATGCACGTTTGTGCTCTAAAGCGAGCATATTCACTCGCGACACTTCCTGGTTGTCACCTTCCCTTGCCAACAGCGCTTTCTTCATCTTGAACTTCGCCCTCCTGGGAGAACCGATCGCCGTTCTGAGGGAGTTGGAAGCCATCACGGTGGATGGTATGGTACTACTGCATGACCGCAAGAAGCTGCTGGTGCGATTATTTGCTCAATGGGGTCAGCTACTGGTTTTAGTCCGTCACATTTCACTGCAGGTCAGACTACTCGAATGCTGATGCATGTCCAGGGGACCGTTATGTTGGCAGTCAACATGTCTTTGCTTGCCATACCAGATATCTTCTCTGAGGGCGGTAGAGAAGAAGGCGCTCCGACGTCCAAACTATACGTGTATCTCAGCGTAACTTTCAGCCTCGCCAGCATTACGGCAGCATTGGCCCACATCCGGTACACGCCTATCGACAAAGATCCGGCAATAGATGTCATGGCACCTTATAACGACCTCCATTGGTTGGGACCACGTTCACTCGCCCTCCTGTGCAGCACGCCCTTCGCATTTCTATTGATGTCGTAGGTACATATCACATGCGCTCAAGAAGATGACTGATCGCCTTTCATCCAGAATGATCATGTTTGTTCTGGCAATCTTTGCTGCGCCGGTTTCTCCGATCAGCATCGCCGTGGGGTCTATTCTCATGGAGGCATACTTCGTGATCCTCATGGTGAACTTCTGCGTGACTTTGTATCATCAGCCACGTCCTGATTGGGTAGAACGGTACATCGTACCACTGTGAGTTATCTCAGTTCATCATGCTCGGTAATTGCTAAACCCCCACCCTTGCCCGTTCAGTGCCACGAAGATTTGGCGAGTGTATCCGAATACTAAACGAAGGCAACTGCGTCGGAGCAATTCTACGGAGATGGAGCATCCAGGACCTTGACTGTGGAACCCCTTATTTTCTGCGTTGATGACGGCTGCGCCGCTCACATCAGGACATGTCTCCGCTCTCTGCATGTATCACGAACACAATTAGTATCAGGACTGTGGCCACTCGTATCGTGCTCTTGCTATCATTCGTGTTGTTCGCTTATGCGTGAGAGCATACGCTTTTAGCATTCGCGTAGCGACAAAGCTTAGTGTCTCGTTCACCGTGTCTGATAGCCAGTTCTGTGCGGTATGCGGCGTCGGGAAGCGGGGCCACTCGGATGGAGGCCAGGCGAGCAGGTGATCTCTGTAGTGATGGTAAGGCGAGAAGACCGCCAACGTGCACAGCCGCTCGCGCTTCGTACACTACAACCACCATGAGCCGGAGAAAAAGCGCTCGCTCGATCAATGTCCCGTACCAGGGTTGTCGCCGGTTGGGTGCTGCAATTCGGGATATCGATACTTAGCTGCACACGCGATCACGTGCGATTCTGATAAACTCTGCCGCGAGGCCTAGTCCGGCGCTTCGACCCTTTCTCGCTGTAGCCATCACTTCACCGCCCTGACCCGGCGAATCCGCGTCCCGGGCAGCGCCACAAAGTTGACAGCGCTATATCAACGCGTTTGAAGCTATAGAAAGACCAAGACCGCCGTGGTCTCCTCTCCTCACTCCTCTCACGTCTACCACTACTACGGCACCCGGAGGACTCAAGATGAAGGCTGCTACTGCTCTCTTGACTCTCGCTCTGGCTGGCTTTGCTGCTGCCGAGGCCCAAGTGCCATTCGACGCGAACACCGACTTCAACCCCGCGTCCTATATATTCAAAAGCGCCAAATGCCCGGCGGTCAACCGGGAGAAGAAGTCCGTGAAGGAGCTCGAGCAGCGTACGTGTTCATCTTTACTCTTCTCCGTAGTATTCAAGCTGATTCAATGTGCAGAGTATGTCGACATCAACCCCACTGCGTCGCGTACGCTCCTACTCGTACACGGCTGGCCGTCGCTCTGGGCGAGCTGGAAGTACCAAATCGCAGAGTTCCAGGTAACACACGTGCCTATCCTTTCTTGACGACGTGCTCAACGGCTTGACAGAACGACTTCCGTCTTATCATACCCAACCTTCGCGGCTTCGGCGACTCAGCGCACCCGGGCGACGTTCGCACGAGCGGTACAATGCCCGACCTCGTTGGCGACTTGCGCTGCATCCTCGACGCTGCTGGTGTGAAGGATCCGGTGGTATGTGTTGGGTGCGTCTTCACCACCGCTCTCTGTGATGCACGTGCTGATGCTATGATACCAGACACGACTGGGGCACCCAAACGTGCTTCGAAGCAGCCCGTCAAGCGCCGACGCGCGTAGCGGGTGTCGTAGGGATCACAATCCCGTACATGCCCGTACGTCAGAAGCGCTCGACCAAGCCATTCGTGCGCCACTAACCCTACCTTCAGTACGCGGGACCGTTTGTCCCCATGTCCGCGCTCGTCCCCGAGCTCCCGCACTTGGCGTACCAAGTCTACTTCGACAACAAGACCAAGGCGGCCTCGGCAGAGCTCGATAAGGACATACGCCGCACTCTCCGCGCTACGCTGCGCACGGTCGCTTCGCCGCCACCCGAGGGCTTCCTAAGCAGCACGGACAACTTCCTCGGCGCGTATGGTGACGAGGAGGTGCGTGCTCTCGTAACAATCAGTACAGAGTGGAAAGCGCTGATGCGATGAATACAGATCCCGGCTATTCCATTCCTCACCGCGACTGAGGAGGATTACTGGGTCAAGTCGTACGAGAAGCAGGGCTTTGACAAGACGCTGTACTTCTACCAGACGCCTGCGCGCAAGATGAGCTGGGAAGCGGCGCAGAAGAGCGGGGTGTACTCCGTGCGTACCCACTCGCTCCCTATACGCGATGGAAACCTAACCACGTCCTACACAGATCTCCCAGCCGGCACTCAGTATCCTCGACACCGAAGACCCCGTCGCAAACTGGCCCGCCGCAGCCGGGCTCTTACACACGGCCGACTTCCTTCCGCGCCTCACGACCAAAGTACGTCTTCCTCCATCCCTTTCTGCCGCCATACCTTGTGCTAACGCAACACGCAGACTATGCCCGGCGCCCACTGGGTCCAGCTCGAACGCCCTGCCGAAGTGAACGCCTTCATCCGCGAGTGGCTCACGTCGACATATCCGGACAGCAGTTCGTTTTCGGCTATACCGGCTCCCTCGTCCTCTACGGGGACGGCTAGCTCGAAGACTGCGACGGAGGAGGCGGCTATGCCGTCGACTGCGGCGCCTACGGCCGCGGCGACTGAAAGTAAGAAGGCGCATGAGGAGTTGTAAAGAGCGTGGGATAGTTGTATGGTGTATTGTACGAACGGGTTTGGATGTACGAATGCTTAGTATGTACAGTGCTTGCTTCTTCGAATTCTGCGGCCCTTTAGAGTGCATCGCGCGCGAGGCGGGAACCTCTTAATGGCATGTCTGCGTTGCGGATTATGTACACTCTGGAAAGTCAGAAGCCGTCCAGAATTCGCCCTATGGCGTTTTATTGAATTCATTGCCGGCGCCGGGTGCGAAGAACCCTAACCCTAGGCGATCTCCTTGCTAAACGTTCGTGCTGCTTTCCGCGTCTTAACCGAAACACCCATATGCATGCTCACTCGATGTACCGGGTGTGTGTTCGACCGTCCATCTTGACGCACATCTATCCATCATACGTAAGTAACGTTGCTGCTGCCGCACGACACGATGCTCACAAGCTAGCAGGACGCTGACCACCATGGCTTCATCCCCCTCCCTCTACGCATCACGTTCCCCCGCCGCTACTGAGTACATCTCATCGTGATGCCTCTCACCATTACGAGCCTGCAATACACCACCAATGACGTCGAGGACCGGATCCTGCCGGACATCGACGTGCAGTACATCCTCAAACGAGATACCACCAGCGGCAGCACCCTCAAGGACGGCGACTACGTCCTATCGATCGACGGAGAAGTCCGCACTACAGGGCAGACCGCCGTCCACGTTTACGCCGGCCGTCTCATCTCCTTGGAATCTGAGAGAGAGCGCCACGTTATCATCAAAGCCGCCTGGGACATCGACACGCTCCTCAAGGAAGCCACGATCTACTCTCGCTATTTGTTGCCTGCGGTAGAGGCCGGTCTTGTCCCCGGATGCCATGGCGTGGATTGCGCCGTGATGCCCGGACTCGAAGAGGAAGAGGCTGGATGCTTGATCCTGGACTATGCGGGCCAAGCCTTGTACGATCGATGGAATACGATGAGAGACGACAGAGTGTTGAAGTGCGTTTATTGTACAAGACTCGTACAACTTCTGGTGCTCACTTTTTATGCAGACTCCTGATGATCGAAACGCTCATGGGTGTACACCAATGCGGAATCGTTCACGGCAACATCGAACCGCGCCACCTCACCATACAATCCGACGAAGACGGGACCTACCCCCGTCTGATCGATTTCAGCGAGGCGCGCGAGATGGATACAGTCTGCTCCTGTCGTAGAGGCAAGACCATCAAAGACGTAGCTGAAATGAAGATGGAGCCGAGGAGAGACGTCTGGGCCTGCGATGAAGTCTGGCACTGGTGCAACGAGCTGAAAGTTTGGCCTCCCCGTACGTTCGATCCTCCGCTCAAGGTGGTCTATCTGAGACCCACGCGTATATATATCAGGCCTCTTCCCGTGGCACGGTATCTGTATACGCGTGGACGATCTGCTCGCCGGAAATGTCGCGGTGGTGGCGAAGACGAAGAAGACGTTTGAGGAGTGGGACGAGGCGCTGGAAGAGGCATATGTGGGGGTGTGCACGTTCTTGGAGAAACATTATCCCGAGCACGAGCAGACCAAGAGAATACGAGGTACGCTGCTGTATCCCTGTTACTGAGCCACATGCCTATCACTGATGTGTTTACTGTAGCTATCGTAGACGACGAGGAGGCGCTGAAGAAGATCTGCGCCGAGTTCAAGGAGGAGATGGAACGGCAAGGCGACTGGGTGGAGTATCCCGAGGACACGACCGAGGCCTGAGCGCTTGATGCCCACGCCTCTGATCCTCGCAATCTACGTCCCAACCTGTCCTTCATGTCTAAATGCCTCCCGAACGCGCGACACCAGCATGCAATATTCATAGTTATATCGATCACATTCGGATTCAATATGAGGTCCATGTTACACCGCTTCCGGGTACAGTTCTCAAAAAGTCCAGCGTATCGCGTATCGTCTCCTCCAATGACCTCGGCACCAGCCCTAACACCTTCCGCATCTTGCTAGTATCGAACCTATACCGAGGTTTGGACAACACGTCTTGCGTCTCGCGCACAAGCGACGGATCCAGACTGCACGCTACGCGATCTGCACAGCATCGGCATCAGTACCGATGTTATGATCATACTCACAGGCCGCAAGGAAATTCATATACTCACGGAAGTCTCCCACGACACAATCGCCGGCAGAAACGATGATGCGCTGGCCGCCCGCCTCGTCCTTCTGAGCTGCGAGAACATGCGCCAGCGCGATATCGCGGACGTCGATCCATCCGCATCCGGTTTTGACGAGCGCGTTGACGAGGTGGCCGCGGGTTACGATGGAATGCATGGTGTAGAGCGATTCGGTGAAGGAGGCCGGGGAGGGGAGGGGGTATGAGTTTGGCTGTGGGGAGCGTGATCAGGATTGTTTGGTGGGTGGGTGAGGTGAGAGGGAGGACGTACGCCGACAAACTGGATGGGCTCGTTCAGTAGACATACGTGAGCGCGTGTATGGAGGTACTCACGAATGATCCGTGCAAGCAGACGAGATCAAACTCAGTGATGTTTTGCTCTCGCATAAACGCCCATGCACCTGCTGCCAGTTAGCTTCGGCAGAACTTCTGTGCCGTCAATCAAGGAACACGCGTACGGTTCTCAGCTTGAGTCTTAGCAGCGCTATAGATAGCAATAGGATCCGTAGACCCATCCTCGACAGCTTTGATCGACGTCTCGTTCACCGACGTCTCGTCGTAGACTCTCGGCTCCACGGTCGGCCAGTCTATGATTGTACAGATGGACCCGGTGACCACGACGCGCCGTACGGCTTCTCTGTGCTTTTGAGCGGATTGTAAGAGGCTGAGTGTACCGGTGACGGCGGGCTGTATGATGTCTGGCCCGATTGATCAGTCACAGATGGGAGTTGCCGGGAGAGCTTTGGGCGCACCGTCTGGTTTATCGGCTAGGTTGAGTGTCAGTCAGGGTCATAGCAGTACCAAGCGTGACGTCTCACTCCATAATAGAGGCGACAGCGTATGCATAAGGAGCCGCACACCCTCCATCGCATCATCGAAAGCGCCTTCCTAGACCCAGCATGAGTAAACCTTTATCTCTCACGGTTACCAGCCACGCTATTCACCAACACTCACCTTCAACACATCCTCCACGACCACATACTCAAACCTATCGCCTCTCTCCCCAAGACTTCCCCGTATAGTTTCGCCTTTGTCCGCAGTGCGCACTGTTCCGCGCACGGAATAGCCGTGCTCGAGGAGTGTGCGGACGATCCAAGCGCCGAGAAAGCCGTTGGCGCCCGTGACGAGGACTTTGGCGGGAGCGGGGACGGAGGGCATTGGCTAGTGCTTGAGCACGAGAGGGTGGGTGGTGTGATGTAAGGTGGGCTGGGGCTGCGCCTGCTCGACGGGGAGGGCAGATCGCGGTGTTTGTAGCTGGCGGGCGCAACTTTGGGCCTGACTGGGGCATACATACAGGAATAGACGATCAGCTGGTACTCTTGTATACTATCTGAAGTGCAGCGAAGGAGCCTCGAGCGTCTGTGGCAGAGGTCTAGAAGGTGCACTCTCAATATGTCGAGCTTTCTGTGTGGCGCCCGAGAATTGCGTTCATCATCCTAGAGCGGAAGCTTGTCCTGTGAGGTTTCGCG
Source organism: Peniophora sp. CBMAI 1063 (assembly GCA_900536885.1). Lineage (NCBI taxonomy): Eukaryota > Fungi > Basidiomycota > Agaricomycetes > Russulales > Peniophoraceae > Peniophora > Peniophora sp. CBMAI 1063. The sequence continues at coordinate 9,857 of UWZB01000199.1, read as the reverse complement.
TGTGTATGTGGTATTGGTGACGGTGGCGACGGCGGTGGTCACCCGTCAGGCGCAATCAATGTCAAACTCTCTAGGTAGGGCGCCTAGATAGTCACTTGGGCGAGAGCGCGAGCGCGCACGGAACGCCCGGTGCAGTATAAAATTACCGCGGTTTACCTGGCTCTCTATAGGGATGTAGGTGTTCAAATGTCACACAAAAGATGATGGCGGGAGGCAAAGCACGGAACCCGCATGCGGCACCGCGGCCCGACCACAGACTGGCGCGGCAGGGCGCGGCGAGCTTGAACTCGAACTTGGTCCATGACGACAACATACTCGCCTCTCTCATTTTTCTCGGCTTGAATACCATCTTCGTCTTACAAATAATGCGACATACTGGCTGAAGCCCTGCACCGGTCTTCAAGGCCTCTGCGTGTGATGTGTTTCCAACCCTGACCAACACCTCGAAGGTCAAGATGCGCAGAGAAGAGTTGGCTTCGCACATCTCGCACCACACCTACACAAACCGCTGTGCTTCTTCATCCTACAAGAGCACCGGTTCACGTACTCGTGATCTTCCGGTGGGAAGCGGTAGTTGAAGATAGGCGGGGTCGGAGGGCCGCGCCCGCTTTACACCGCGGGCTGCGAGAGTGCTGTGTCCGTCCGTTGCATCAGATGACAGCACGTTTGAACACGAGTGCAGTCGCCGTCCTTCACATATTCGCCGCATATATACATACTGAGAATACCGCAGCTTCGAGATGCAACATTCTTTACCCAATCAAGACATCCTGGAAGGATACGAACACACCCAGGCTTCTCGAGAGCTCCCAGTCGCCGCGCAGCCGAGACCATATGTATAGGCAAACCTCGCACTTTACTCTGAAGCATTCCCGCCTTACGGGTCGCTTCTGTCTGCAACGCGCTGGCGATCTTAGCCAAGGGACATCCTCGCGCGCATCCGACATCGACCGGACGCCCATCGAGTTCACTTTCGTCATCGCAATACCCACATCCGACCCTCCTGCAATGTCAGAGAAGATGCACGCAGTGCTTGAGCAGTCCGAGGAGAAGGACCATGCGAGCAGATCTGAGAGCGACGCCGCTACACCTGAGACCGTCTCCGATTTCCCCGACGGTGGACTGCTGGCTTGGCTTCAAGTCGCGGGCTCGTTCTTTCTTGTGTTCGTAGCATGGTATGCAGATATCTTCATCATAGCCGTGCTTCGTGCTGACCTTGGTTGTCGTTGAAAGGGGTACATTCAACACATTTGGCGCGTTTCAAACCTACTACGAAGAGGAGCTGCTAAAAGGGACGTCGGCGTCGGCCATCAGCTGGGTTGGCAGCATCGGCGGCTTCATGATCATGATATTCGGTGTACTGAGTGGCCCGATATTCGACAAAGGACACTTCAGGGCTCTCATTGTCATCGGCTCGTTCATGTCGGTGTTCGGGTTCATGATGACGAGCCTCTCTACCTCTTTCTATCAGGTTAGAACGAATCGCGATCCATGACAAGACAAATGCTGAATGCTCTCGCAGATCCTTTTGGCACAAGGTGTCTGCCTTGGGATCGGGAACGGGTTGCTGTTCACCCCCAGCGTCGCCATCGTCGCGACCTACTTCGAGCGCAAGAGAGGATTGGCTGTGGGTATTGCGATTACCGGGAGCTCCGTCTGTGCGTTATGCGCTCCCCTACTTTCTCATCCGAGTCACTAACCGCATTCCTCTGTTCAGCCGGTATCATCTACCCCGTGATCTTCCGCCAGTTGCAGCCTCAAATAGGCTTCCCATGGACAATGCGCGTGATGGGCTTCGTCACACTCGGTGTTCTCGCCTTCTCCCTCGCAGTCATGCGACCGCGTTTCAAGCCACACACACGCCGAGCGCTCTTCGACCCTTCAGCGTTCACCGAGCCGCCATACGTGCTCTTCTGTATCGGCAACTTCCTCAGCTTCATGGGTGCATACGTTCCACTCTTCTATACGCCAGCCTTCGCTCAGGCGCACACGGGAGCCAGCACAAGTCTCGCATTCTACACCGTCGCGATCTTGAACGGAGTATCCATCCTCGGACGAACGGTGCCGAACTTCGTCGCGGACAAGATTGGCCCGTTGAACACCATCACACCGATTGCGATGTTCACCGCGGTACTCGCGTTCTGCTGGATACCGGTGAACTCGATTGCTGGACTCGTCGTCATGTGCTCATTCTACGGCTTTTCGTCTGGAGCACTGTTGTCGCTTACACCACCAGCAATCGCGGGCCTTACGAAGGATATCGGTCGGGTCGGCACGCGTCTGGGCATGAGCCTCGGTATCGCGGGCATAGGACTTCTTATAGGCAACCCGGTTGCAGGCGCGCTCGTCAACCTCGACACCGGCAGTTTTGTGCACGCACAGATACTTGGTGGGGCGATTGTCTTCGGAGCGGGACTGTTTATGGCGCTTTCGCGTGTGTCCAAAGTTGGATGGTCTTTGCGTGCTAAGGCTTAAGGACTGTACTCGTCGGGGCATACCCGTAGTATCAAAACTACGTAGTAGCTATACTTTCTGGTGTTGTGCGAATAGTGTGAAGTGAATCAGACGCTTGGCTTTCATCGTATGCTTCTGTTCGAACGCGCATATATATGCCTATACCCCTGCAGAGACAGACTTGAAGAACGCAAGCGAATCGCGAATAGTCTCCTCCAACGAACGCGGCTGTAAGCCCAACACCCGGCGCATCTTCTCCGTATCGAACATGTACCGGTTCTCCAATAGCACACCCTTTGTCGATTCCGGAAGAGAGGGATCAAGGCTATGCGCCATCCTATCTGTACCACGTATTCTTCGTCAGCATAGATGAACCTGGTCTGTTGGGTATGAGTATGCTCACTAAGATCGTCTACAATGCAATCACCCGCAGATATGATGATGCGTTCTCCACCCGCCTCGTCGCATTGGGCCGCGAGAACATGCGCGAGCGCTATATCACGTACGTCGATCCAGCCTGTTCCTGTTCCTAGGAGCTCGTTCTCGATGCGCCCTTCGGTCAGAATGGCGTGCAAGCAGTGCATCGACTCGCCGAAGTCGGTCGCTGAAGAGACCGGATGCGCATACGGCTGAGGGGTTGCGTGCGTATAGTCAGAACTCTCGATTGAGGGGAGAGGGAGAGAGAGAAAGGGTTCTCACGCCGTAGAACTGCATAGGTGTTCGTTAGACAATCGTGAGGGTTTAGCGGGAGATGACACATACCCACGAGCCATGCAGGTAGACGAGATCAAACTGGGTGATGTTTTGCTCTTCCATGAAAGCACGCGCTCCTAATAGCCATGCCATCTTCAGTACTTGAACACCACCTTCACATTGATAATAGTGAGATACGCACTCTTCTCGGACTCGGTCTTTGCCGCACAGTATATCGCCATCGGGTCCGTGGATCCCTCGTTCACACTCCGGATAGATGCTTCATTGATCGACGTCTCATCATAGACGCCCGGCTCAGTGGCCGGCCAGTCGAGTACCGCGCCGATGGAGCCGGTGATAACGATGCGCTTGATGGTGTTCTGTGACTTTTGGGCAGACTTGAGGACGTTGATGGTTCCGATGACTGCAGGGCGTATGATTTCTGTGCGGCTTATGGTCATGATGCGGCTCTTGGAGGAGGTGTGGCATACCGTCGGGTTGAGTAGCTGCAAAAGCGTAGTTGGCGATCAGTAAGCGAATACGGCCTGTTGGGAATGTGGGACTTACTTTGGAATACGGGTGACAGCGTGTGCATGACAAGGTCCATATCTTTGACTGCGTCATCGTAGGCACCGTCCTGGAAGAGGGTTATGTGAGTAAATTGGCAAGGTATTGTTGGCGCGTCTACCTCAAGGACATCGCCGATCACGGCGTACTCAAACCTATCGCTTAGCTCTCCAAGCGATGCCTTGACGACGTCTCCTTTAGCGGGACTACGAACAGTCCCGCGCACGTAGTACCCGTGTTCAATCAGTATGCGCACGAGCCATGCGCCTAGGTAACCGTTTGCGCCTGTGACGAGAACACGAGAGGGTGGAGGGACTGAAGGCATTGGATGCTTGACTCAAAGCTATCTAGGGATCAGCATATATAGTGAGTTAAGATATACTTCATCGAGGGCATGTAGTTGGAGTACTATCCCGGCTGACAGGGCGTGTCCATGAATTCGGCCCGAGGCTGGTGTTCGGCCCCTTCAAGAACGCGAGAATTGTGTATGTGGAAGGAGTATAGAGCGTAGAGGGCGCTTGAGAAGGAGTCCAACTTGCGGAAGCGTATGATGAGTCCCGCGCAATGTCAACCCTGAAGACTACAGGACAGAACGTGCGTAATGGCGGCGCTGCATCAGTGCATCGGGTGGACACAGGGCCCCCGATACATCTCAACGTAAGTATCTTGGGCTGTCTACAGCTCTATCGGGATGGATACTTTCGTTGCACGAGTGAACACCTTGGATAGGGAGAAAATAGCAGTGACACCATAGTTGATAAGGCTCATGGGGGCAGGAGACAACAAGCGCGACTGCATGGCGAAGTGAGAAAGCGCGTTCGCTCCGTGCCGGCGGTACGGTCCGACCTTTCGTCTTGACGAACATGATCTCGAAGCCTACATGATTCTATCGTCTACCTCTAAGCATCCTCCCGGCTCGTAGTGGTCACCAACCCCTCTCTGAGGATGTCACAAGAGAAGGAGGCGGTGCCAGTGATATGTTGGAGGCCCAGTTTCGGACCGCGCCCACGTACAATGGTACCCAGTGAGGGACCACGATCGAGCGAGGATGCTGGCTTTGTGTTGTGGGATCAAACGTGTACGTTTTCTCTATCCCTCGCTCCTTCTTTCCCAACATACCCATCCCGTTTGCCTTCCACCACGCCCCATACCCCGTTCAAATTCAAGACTGACCGCTACCTCTCATCGACAGCCACAGACCCGCCGCGCAGAAGGTCGCATCGACCTCTATCTCAGCCTCGGCACTACACATAACCACGCTTCGCACCATCTCTTCCACACTTGCACGCGCGTTCGCGCGTTTCCTTTCGGCACCACCACGCTACTCTTCGAACATATTCCGCACTTCGACACCTACGAGTAGGGCCTCGTCCCTCCTGGCGCACAAAGACGGGCCAAGGACAAACGTAGGAGAAGGAATGTCGTCGCTCCCGCCCATCAGTGGAGACAACCTCAAGGACTCTGGTTCATGCACATAGACGCGGGATAGCCGTTGCACATCCTGTACACGTCAAGCCCGCAAATACTACGTAACAATGAAGTTCGAACTCCGCGCATCTTGACGCTTATATGTGGCGCTCAATCAATCGTCCGCCACGACCTTGGCGCGACCCTTGAGTTGAAGGCCCAACTACAGTCCTTCTGAAAGCAACGCTCGCGTCTCCTCGCCTTTACTTGTCACGGTCGGAGTGGCACCCGCGCCAGATGTCCCTCACCGCGAACGTCAAGGCCTTCCTGGATTGGGAAGAGGTCGAAGACGTCTTTCTCCACGAATGCTTGACTCTCAAGCCTGTAGACGGCACGGCCGTCGCGCAACTGCCTTTCAAGCGCTGCAAGCTTTTCGCCGACGGCACTGGGCTGCGAGAGCGCGGACAACTAAACAAGGTCGCCGTTGTTCGCGGATCCATCGTCAACGCGGACGGTGTGGCGCCAGAGCCGAAGGCCCCGGTTATCATGAAGCTGGCCACCACCGAGCGCGCGCTTGGTAGACTTGTCGACGAGGCCAAATTTTACCGTAATAAGCTCTCTGGTCTGTCGGGCGGGACAGGCGGCGTACCGCGGTCCTATGGCGTTTATCAAGTCGTGAACTACACACCTCATGACTCCGATGATCTCTGCTTCGGCTGCATGATCCTCGAAGACTGTGGCGTTCCCGTCCGGTCTTTGCTGGACTCGGGGTCTGCGGACGAGGTCCTGTTCTGGTACGTCGTTCAGATGCCTCTCCGGAGTATCGTATGGCACGGCTGACGGTCTCTACAGCACCCGCCTTGTAGCCCTCGTCTACGAGCTTCACAAACGAGGCGTGGTTCATAATCAGATCGAGGACAGACATGTCTTGCAGAAGGACGGCTGGCCGTACGTTGTCGACTTCAGCAAGGCCACGTCGGACCACGACTGCCCTCATAAGTCCGGTAACTTGGATGATCAAAACTACGGCGCGGCCATGCATCCTCCTGAGGAGGAGTTTGGCTGTAAGGAGATCTACGAGGTTTGCCAAGAGACGGGGATGTGGTTACCGAGTACGCGATCTACTCTTTACTTCTTATGGACTCGCAGCTGAGCGATCCGACAGTGGACTTGCGCTGCGACGGCCATTTCTGGACTGCCAGCGTGTTCGTGGACAATCCCTGGGCGTTGGCCGACAGGCTACTGGATGGAGGCTCGCTTCATGACGAGATGGCGCCTCAGTACACCGCTCGTCAGGCTCTCACCCTGGCACACGAAGCTATCTGCGACTATTACAAGAAGTGTTTGCCCGCACGCGGCGTAGAGTATGAAGGTGCGGTGTTTGGTCTGTCGCCATCTGCTCTGGTAATGCTTACGTATCGATAGATGATCTTAGCATGAACTTGGAGAAGTATTGTCGGGAGTACGAGAACGAGGTTGCTCGGCGTTCTTTGCTGGAGTGAACTCTAGACGGTTGGTCTCTTTTTGTCGCTCGCATAGCGTGCTCATCATGATCCCTTGTCGTATGTGTACTGTCATAGAGCTGTCCCGGCGCGATCTCTTAGATTCTATGGACCAAATGTACACTCGAGCACTGACATGAGAACCTGAACGAGCGTCGCAGAATGCAACTATTTCAAGTGTAGTGCGATTCATGTGCCCGCAGGTGTTGAAACGGGTTTCTGCAGTGAATAATCCTGACCGCGACACCGCGCACTGTGCGCGTGACGCAATATCGCCCTGAACAAGCGACGGTAGGTTTGGCTGACCCTAACCCTAATGTAGCGCCGACGTCGCGTTTACGGACGAACGCGTGCGTCCACACTCGCTCTTGACCACCATCTGAAAGTTCACGGACTTCAATAACAAGCCACTTTACATCCGTCTGTGTGCTAGCGCCGGCGATTCTGCTCTTCAGCGTGCACATTCGGGTGTCTCTGTTCGATGTCTGTCATAGTCGACGTTCAATGCTACAAACGTGACTGGGAAAGCAAGCTAGTCCTCCAGGAGGCAAGGTTATAGTGTCACTCGGCACCCGCGCGGGAGATAAGCTGAGCGGCGGGACAGAGGACTGGACCTCACTGTGTGCGTGCAGCTATCATTTGCGCGCTAGAGAGTAGCTGATGGTTTGCGTATAGGTTTTGCCCTCGTCGTCCTTGATGCGCCATCTACGGGCTAGTAGGGATGTGCTACTGCACTCAGTACGACCAGCGACAAAGGTTCGTCCGCACATTCTCCATCCTATCATGCTCGGACTGAGATGATCCATAGATCGTGCGCTCTGCGCCAGCGCGGATCCCAGTCATGGGCTGACCCGCTAGCAGCCTCGTTCCGTCCGCAATGCGCTTCGAAGCCAGACGCAGTGTTGTCGCGGGTTCATCATTGAGTTGAACGGTCACTATACAGCCCTCGGGACTAGGCGACCTCTACACGCACAACTCGTTCTTCCTCTAGCTCAAGACGCTCCACCATCGCATCAAACCGGTCATACATCCCCTGCACACACTCGCGCCATGCCTCCCTCCCTCACTTCCGCCGACATCCGCCACACCGACTCAGCCGGCGACCTCGAGGTCCATTTGGACTCGTGCGATCCGGGGTGGGAGTACGCGCCCGTGACGGATACAGCGAGTTCGAGGGCTCCTACGGACGCGTATACTCTAGAGGCTGGCACACGCTTCAAGAACGGTGTCCCGGCCAATGATATATGGGTGTACCGCGGTACGCTGATCCGGACGTCCGAGACGATTGGGGTCGTGGTCAGGGTCGCGTTGACGGACGAGGCATTCAAGGATCTTGTCCATGAGGGCCGGTTTTACTGCGAGCAGCTAGATGCTGTGCCGAGTGTACCGGTCCCGGTGTGTTATGGTGCGCATCGCGTACTTGATACGGCCCTCGTTGAGGAGAAGATGCACGCGTATGGATGCCTTGCGCTTGAGGATTGTGGGGAGGCGCTGGGGTCGTTCGACGTGAAGGTGGATGACGAGTTTCGGTATGTCTGCCTTCGCAATGCGGGTTACATCGTCTGATATACGTCGCAGGTTATGCCTCGTCAACGCCATTTGCACTCTCCACACCGCTCAGATCATCCACGGCCAGCTCGATTCTCATCATATATTACTGCGCGACGGCCGGCCTTACATCGTCGACTTCAGTCGAGCCAGTATCGGTCATGTCTGTGGCAGCTCTCAGTCGTCATTACGAGTTGAAGAGGAGCGCCTGTTCAAGTTTGGACGTAAAGTAGATCCCGAGAAGAATATGTTCGGTTGCGATGAGCTGTATGGAATCTTGAATGCCATGCGTGTTTGGAGACCTGGTATGTTTCCAGATATGCTTGGTGAGCCGATATGACGAGGCTGACTTGGCCGTTTATTCAACTCCAGCGACGCTAAGAATGTGCGGCTCAGACCACTGGGACGCGCGACTGATCGAATACCCGCAAGCGCTAGCCGACGAGGCTCTAGCATGGTAAGACGGACTCACTGCACCAGAGGCATTTGAAGTCGCGCATGAGGCTATACTCAAGTACTACCAAGAGTGGCTTCCTGACTCGGATGAAACTGAGCGTCAGGAAGGTGAGTGTGACGGACCATCTTTTCCCGTGGTAGGCTGCGCTTACGAGGGAAATGAACAGCGTACATGCGAGGATCGGTGTATCGAGCTGATCTAGAAGCTTACGCGGGGATGGTGGCCGGACGGTAGTTGTGTTGCGGACGGTTGTACTTAGATATGTATGATAGTACCAGAAGGATTCCAGTCAGAGTAAGTACTTAGCAATGAGCATCCCGAGATTGCTATCGTCGTCAGTGAGCGCTAGCACTGCTACAGAGGAGAGGTGTCACGATCGGCACGTGACTGGGAGGGGGGGGGGAAATACATTTTTATACCGCATCATGTAACTACGACAAATAGCGGTTGTAGACTACTAAACGTAACCTACGAATCATTCGAAAGATTTGTATGAGAGGAAGTATATGAGGTATCGTAGGAGGCCTTTGCACTGAAGGGAGTCGTACAGTATTTACAGTACGATGCGTATGAGGTGCTGGAGATGGAAATAGCATAATGGACATAATAGGCATAGGGAAAAAGCATAGACTCAACGAAATCGATGTGGGCTCGGGACCTTAGGGTTCATCGACGGGCTCGGGGGGAGACTTGGCGAAAGCGCGCGAGGTGGCGATAAACTTGGCGAGAGCCTCGAGGCCACTACGGGTGCCGAGGAGGATTGCGGAGGATATGTTGGGCGAGACTGCGCGGAGGAAATGTCTTCCACGCTCGTATAGGGGGCAATCTGCGAGGATGTGCTCGCGGGTTTGGACCGGCGCCTCGCCGCACGGACAAGCCGTGACTTCGGTTGGAACGAAGCGCGCGTAGTAGTCGCCGCGGAAGCCGTGACCGGTGATTGTTTGGATGATGCGTGTATGAACGTCGCGCGGTCCGGAGAAATGTTTGTGGAAGGGTGAGAGGGTGGTAGATGGTGGTACTACGTCGCCCAGCGCAATCGCGGCGAGATTGGTGTGAGGGTGGGCTGACCATTCGCGGCGCCACTCGCGAACGGCTGAACGCTTGACCTGTTCGCGCGCCCACATCAACAAACCGTGAAGCCAGGTCAAGTGCTTGGTAGGGCTTCAAGCAACTCAAGCAATTCAAGCGATGCAAGAGCTTTTGCAAGATGAATCAGGTCTCGAGCGCGT
>UWZB01000198.1:0-40509 GCA_900536885.1 Peniophora sp. CBMAI 1063 | reverse complement strand
AAGGAGCGGTCTGGCGTACGGGGATGCAGCACGTAAATTTCGGCGCCCACGCGTGAATTCGGCGATTTCAACCTCCCTATTGGTTCCTCCGCATGTCCGGTACATCAACTGCACCGGTCCGGCACAACCAGCGGGCTGGAGTAGTACACGACGCTTGAATTCACGAGATACGGATATATGTAACAACATGAGATGTATGTCATATATCATATTGAGCCCCTGGAGATGTATACACAGTTTATTCTGCCGACATGCTATTCACCAGACGAGGCCGCATGGCATTCGCCCGCAGGTCGCGGTAGCGATGTCACAAATCTAGCTGCGATGGCGCGCTGTTTGCTCGTCCATTCCGCAAGCATGTACTGTGGAGGCCCGTCGGACGCCACGGTTGCTGGAGTAGTTGCCTACGGTATCTTGTTAGGAGTCTGAATACTGGTGAATGTGTGAGCTGGTGCCCGCACCAGATACCAAGCCCATTGGATGCGCTCGACCGCGCTGATGGGCACATGTTGACCGTGGAGGTCGACGTAGCACTCTCCGCCGTGCTCGTAGCACTCCCAGATCGACCTGATGTGAGCTATCGCGGCCATCAACTCTACTGCATCGATATCGACTCTCTGCGTGGCTGGGAGACGCTAGATGGAGACGTATCGGGTCAAACGTCGGAGGCACGGAATGATACACGCGCACCAGCTCCTTCATGAAACATGCGAATAGCATCGCTTCTTTGGTCGCGAGTTTCTGCACCGAATGATCAGGCTGAGTTGCTGCATGAGAGATGGTAATGAGCGCACTGCGGGGTATGGGTAAGGCCCGGTACGACGACCGAGCCCTCTCATGGGTAGGGCATGCTTGCGGCGCGCGACGCGGCCGGTAGTTCTATAGGTTGCCTATGCGCCTGTATTAGCCTGTGCCAACGTAGTTCGGACGATCGAGTAGACAGTTGACTTACGCCAGAGAGAGACGAGCAAGTACCGTGTAACGGGTGTCGTGCGCATGCCTCATGTGTAGCAGGGCCGAGCGTAGATATCCTCTGGTCTTCATGTGAAACAGGGGCGGTAGTCGCACTCATGGCTCAGAGTCTGGTGAACGTGAGTATTCTCCTGAGCGATATCGCTCTATAAGTATAGGGAATTGGTGCGGTGGCAACTCATAAAGACGGAAAGGCAGAATATGGCGCTGTAGCCTCCAAAGGTCAAAGAGCCTTCACCAGCTGGCGCGTCTCTGGGCAACAATCGCTCGTGAGGAAGCCACAATCGAGCGTGATCGACTGTACATGCTGTACCATACCGACTCCGTTCCCTCGATAACTCCCGAATCGGCTTCACGTTGTCCGTGTGATGTAGAGCCTCGATGACGGGCAATCCGCAGACGTAGGAAGGAGGTACGATTCGATGGAGCAGATCATGAGCTTTCTACCCGCCACATCGCTAACGAATATGTTGAATGGCAGGAGCCATTCGGCTGAGATCGTTGTGGTCAGATGAAAGAGACGGAGGGTAATCCACGCGCTGTTCCGAGACGCGCGGCGCGGATCAAGCTTCGCCGTTTGGCTTTCCACGGCCCTACTGCGCCAGTAGTAGCGGCCTCGACAGCAGTCCTCAGCCTGACCGCTGCTCAAGCAGTCTCCTACGGCATTCGTGGCAAAGAAATCGAAGCCTACTGCTAGACTCGGACGACTATGCGCTGCCCTAGAGCAGTTGCATAGCACCTTTCCGAAGGGACTTCTTCTCGTGTTCGAAGGTGCAGCAGCCAGAATTACCCTATAAGGAAAGATTTGAAGGGCTGCTCGCGGCATCCCACAGCCGCATTGCCCAGCGGCCATCGAAATTACCTTAAAGGGTAACTTTGGGCACGCGCGACTCTGGGATCCGCCGCGCGCGCTCAGTTGGCTTGCTCCTTACCGCCACCTTGATTTCCCCCGAGTTTTCATACAGCTATACCCTATCGCTGGCTTCACAAATTCAACTCCCGCTGCCGGCATCTCATCCTCTATATGCTCTGCCAATGTCAGCCGGCCCTGCCATCTGGTCTTATTTTAGGACAGGGTCTCCCTTTCTGTCATTGCCACCGTCCCCGCAACGCCTACCTACACGGTTCCCAAAAGACCTTTGTATCCCGGAACACGAGGCCTCTCTATGCATGTCTTATAAGCGCAGCTGGTGCGCTCTACTCGTCCTCATCGCCCAATGCATAGCAACTTATGCTCGTCCATTGCGTCCCTTGAGAAGGCTCTTACTGCCTTTCGCGCTACGGAGGCTTCGAAGCCCCGGTATGCTACTCGGCCCAAGAGTACATATTCAATAGTCACGCGCTCACAGGCAGCAGCTGCTGCTGCTGGACAGGTGCCCCCTTTTTCTACCACTCCTTCTCATACCCATTCTCATCATCTCAACAGGCGCTGGATCCGCTCGAGTGTAATCAAAGCATGCTGCTTCATGTCCAAGGGGCTATGCAAGACCTTCTCGCCGCTCGCGGGTCCTTAATGACCACGGTATGCGTCGTGCTCTCATCTGGCTTCGTCGGTCATTGATCAACGTCGTCGTTACCACAGCTGGATAGCAGCACTGTTACTGCCCTTCACTGTCAGCATTGTCGGTCTATATCCTCGGACATCTATTTGTGAGCACCTCTTTAATTCATTGATGATGTCGTGTCTCTGACCCTGGTACAGTTTGGACACCTGCAATCACAGGATATGTGTTCGGTGCCTCCACCATGTATTTCGAGCCCTCCTCGAGCAACGCGTGGCATCGGCAGTCGTCTCTGGCTCGCTTCCGCCAAAACTCCAACAAGTTCCAGCGAAGATAACTGCTCAGTATGTTCTTGCGCTCAGGCGTCGCAGGGTGAAGGTTCAGCACCGGTGTCCATTTTGCGCTTCTCTGGTTCAGAAGAAGCCCACGAAGTTACCATTGTACAGTGACATTTTAGGCTTAGTTTCCGAGTATATCCGCCCAGATGAGAGTCTGGACTGTAGCCCGGCCTCATCCTTAGAAGCGTATTTCGCTGCTCCTCGTTTTCGGTTGACTTGATCATGATGTACTCCGTATCAGCAATAGAACGGGATTTACGTTCAGCCTGAGGTGCCAACAATGATCTCCCTGCTCCTCTATGCATTGCCGTCACAGCAGTCGATGTCCTTATGCACAAGGGTAGGACAATACAAACGATCATAACCTAGATGCCGAGGTCGATGAGTGGACACTCACCAGTGGTTGTGACGGTAGTGTGGCACATGTGAAATTTGCAGACGAAAGAGGGACGAGGCTCCTCGCGTAGAAGCTAGGGTAAGTGGCACAGGTAGATTCCAGGGATATTCTAAGCGACTCCGAGACCGGGCGTTCACAAGAGCCTGTCTAGCCATACCACAAACCCCCTCCTGTATTCGATACTTTCGGCCGTGCCGGTATCATCGGCTCTGTGATGTGATAACGCCTTTTGGCAGTCTTGTAGCAGAAGCTCAGTCTCGACACTCAGTCCTCAGGTGCTCCGAAACACTTACCTCCCACGTTCGCATGTCGAGGCTCATGATGACATGCTTCCTGCCCAGATCTTCCTCATAATCCCGGTCGGTGGGAGCATCACATATATCTGAGATTCGTTGTCAATCGTAAAGAACAACTCGGGTATATGTCTCCACCCACATATTAACGGCTCTCCGTCCTCGCTCACTTGTACGGTACATTCGCCCCTCATTACCAAAAACGACAGGTGAAATAGGTTCTCGACAGACTGGGCGAAGTCGTCGGGATTCACGATGAAACGAAACAGGTTGACTCCCTTTTCGTCCGTGACAGATTCCATAAGTATGTCCTTGATCTATACCACGATGTCAAACCCAAGCACCCCAATTGCGGCCGACTATTCTCGTACCGCCTTGACGTTCTCCAAAGTCTCGTTCTCACTTCGTTGGATATCCTTCTCTTCGATGCGTTGCGGTGTTACTTGCTCGTCGAGGGTCTTGGCCGTCTTCTTGGTGCGCTTCTTTGATCGTACAACTTGCTGTATATCGAGTGGTCCGAACCTAATGTCCGATGTCAACGGGTAATCTTTCTGAACGCGGAAGAGGCAAACATGAAGTCCATAGCGGGAGCATGGCGACTTCTGGCCATAGCTTTCCACCCAATCTTCTCCCAGTCAAGCGGGGAGGAGTCTTGATGAGACTCTGCTTCCTCAGGTACAGACGGTGTGGCACCCATGTAGCCGACCAACTCCGTGATGAAGCCGTCGACATCGAAAGCACCCTCGTCAGCTCTCATTGACAGGGCTGTGACCGCTCCATGTTGCGATGCTGCTAGCAAAAGAGACGAGTCCATCATCGCGTCTTGCGGCTCGTTGACTAGTGAATAATCATGTTCAGCCGCGATGACTTCGCACCACCCTGTTGAAGAAATCGCACCCTTATCGAATAAGACATTCGTCCGAGTGACCTTACTCAATATCTCTTCTGGGGTCAGCTCGGCAAAGCCATTAGAGTCTTCTGTGCCCGTATCTGAGCGGGAGACGGTGGCGATAGCAGTCGAACGGACCTGCGATACCGGGCCATAACTCGCGATATTCATCTCGGAGCCTATTACGTTCCGCGAAGTTCGTGGGGTTTGGAGGCTGGCTGCCTGAAAAGGTTGCGCTACTGTCAGAGCTCTCCATCCTTGAGCACAGAAGCAGAGTTAATGAAGGTCCGAAGGTGAAGTCGCGGTGTTGATCGAGAGCATCGTGGTCAGGATAAAGGATCTGCATGTCACTCTCAAGCGCGTTGTGACAAGTCGCGTCGCGACGTGATGGAGTGGCGGACTACTCTGGCGCTGCTTCCTCCCAACTCCCATCGTCGCCGGGTCACGCGCGTGAAACATATAGGTGCGATGTCTCTATGATACAGTGCTGTGTGTTGGTTCCCAATGCGTTCATAGCTGTGACTCGCGGTGGTGCCTTTATTCGCTCTTCCATCCCACGACACCGGCTCTCGTCGAACGATCGCATCCAGGACATTGATGGGGAGAAAACGAAGCACTGCCATTCGTGATCTTGATGAAGACACTACAAAACCGGTCCAGAAGAGAGCGAAACGCCAGAAACATTCATCCGCAGCGGGACGGGGTAAGTTTCGGTGAGACGGATGAAGAGGCGACCCGCGCCACTCACTGATACTTAGACGATGGAGGTCTGGCTGCAGCAAACCTCGAGGATCGAGGTCATTCAGGCATAGATGGAGGGGGCGAGCAGGTGAGTGTATCGTTTCTCTAAGCCTCTTCATGACTCGTACGCTATGTTCATGGTTCTTCAGCATGTTTCGCAAGCCGGGATCATCCAAAGCGTAGAGATGAGCAACTTCGTGTGCCACAAGAACCTTCGCTTCAATTTGGGCCCCAAAGCCAATTTTATCGTCGGTGAGCACCGCACCCACTAAGTGCCGTCCTATCGCGCAGCTTGACATGCATTTTCCAGGTCATAACGGAAGTACGTTCCAACTATCATTCCACTGCTTTTAGTCTGATAGTCACGGTAGGCGGAAAGAGCGCCATACTTGCTGCTGTGATGGTTGCATTAGGCGGACGCACCTTCTCCGCCGGGAGAAAGCGGGGGCCTCAAGTCAAATCCTTGATACGTCAAGGACAAGAGTGCTTCGCCCTCTAGTTAACCCTCACACTTTGTTGCTGACATCCTGTTGGCAGCGTCGCGAAGGTCACTGTGCGTATCCACAACCAAGGTGATCGAGCATACCGGTATGCAGAGTTCGGCGACCACATCGCTATCACGCGGACGATATCTAGTTCAGGCGGATCGCACTACTCAATGAAGCATGGAGAATCCGGTAAGAAGGTATCGTCGAGCCTCGGAGACGTAAGGGACATGTGCGAACATTTGGGGCTCAGAGTGGACAACCCGTTCGTGATTCTGACTCAAGGTAAGAGCATATCCCGTATGAGAGAGTCAATCTGACAGACAGCAGATGGCGCGAAGCGTTTCCTCAGTTCATCCAGCCCCAAGGACAAGTATAGTGTGAGCACTTTCCATCGGACGTATGATCTGAGCTATAGGTATCTTCAGATCTTTCTTGAAGGAACCCATCTATCTCAGCTCGCCGAAGAATACGCCATCTGCGCTCAGAACATAGAACGCATGGCGACAGTCATCGAAAGCAAAACCCGCGATCTCGAGGGACTCGAGGACAGCCATCGTACCGCCTCTAGGCGGCACCTTGAAGCGCAGAAGCTTTCTCAGTTTCAGGAGAAGGTTGCACGTTTGAAGAGAGAGCTCGCTTGGTCGCAGGTCGAAGCCGTGCTCTCCGACGCAGCCTATTACTCTGGGCGTCTATCTTATCTTGACACCAAGCTCTCTTCCATTGCACTATCAATACACGAAGCATCCGATTCGATTTCCCGCATGGAGACGGAGAAAAAGGCCAGGGAAGACAGTTTGGACTTGATCGATGTCGAGTCCCTTCACGAGAAGGAACGACTATTGAGCGAGAACGAGCGCACATTGAGGCGAGATCTCCACAATTTGAAGGTCACATCACGCACAACCGAACTGATAGCGCAATACTTATGAGATGTTCTCCAGACGACCTATTCGGAACTAAGAGACAAGGTCCAGCTATTGAAGGGCGAGATCGGTTGTCTCTCTCATCAGGAAGAAGGCGCGCACCCACGTCCCACTTCGATCGCGGAACAGCAGGATAAGGACTTGCGTGAAGCCGAATCTGCTGCGCAAGTTGCCCGTGCTACTCTCGAGTCTGCCGAAGCCACCCTTCTCGCAGATGCGGGAGACAAGGCCCGCGCCGATTCAGCCGCTAAGAAGACGTGCGATGATGAAGCGACCCATCAAAAAACGCTCCAGTGCGCTCGGGCGAATCTCCAACAACTCTCACAGGATTCCCTTGCAGTCTATGGCAACAACATGCAGATGGTACTTGAACGTGTTGAGCGCGCTCAGTGGGAGGGGAGACCTCCATTAGGGCCGCTGGGACGGTATGTTCACCTGCGCAATCCACAATGGGCGCCGATCATGCGTATACATATCGGGAAATACATGTGCTCGTTTGTTGTCGAGACCGTGCGGGACCAGGAGAAGCTCCTCACTATTCTTCGCGAGACAAAGAAGTGCGTCATTAGTTCTCTGTCTGGATCTATGCATTGACGTACAACCCAGCGATCGCCGTGCTTCCGTTATAGTGAATCGCTATGACCTCTTCGACTACCACACCCAAGAGCCGGAGGCTGACAGCCTGACCGTCCTTCGAGCGCTGGACATTGACAACGAACACGCAAAGCGAGTGCTGATCAACGCTGCGAAGATCGAGTGGACACGTCTCTTCGATTCCCGCAAGGACGCCGAGAATGCTCTGAAACATCACTTCGGAGAAGGCTTCACCGCCGATCTCTTCCGTGTGAGCTACTCAGCGCACAGTGCGACCTCACAGCCACTACGCGACATGCATGCGACCGATTGGCGGCAGCTATTGTTCACTGGTATAGACGGTACCGCCTTGGCTGACCTTTGGCGTGATCGGGTGCAGAGTGCCGAGGTCGCGCTCAAGAACGTGCTGAGCCTCAAACGAGCTAACAACGATGTGGCTGAAGCCGCCCTCCTCAAGTACCAGGAAAGTCAGGTGGGCGGAAGTTTAGATGTGTCTGTTTCTCTTGGTCAACTGATGGCGATCAATAGGTCGCTGTCCGAGACGCGCGTAAGCGTGTAATGCTCGCTGAGCGCCATCAGCATGAACTTCGGCGGGTCGTTGCCCATAAGGCACAAATAGATCCCATCGACACGTCGCAGAATCTTGCGAACCTTCAGCTTGATTATACGGCTAAGACTGAGCAGCTTCAAGTGCTCGATCAGCAACTGCTCGAGGTGAACGCGCGTGTGGCGGCACTTGCGTCGGAGAAGGCTGAGATCGAGCGGGACCTGTCCGTAAGATATCAACGTCGAACCTCGGAGAAGACCGAATTGGACGAGATTTCCGAAGATCTGTCTCGGGAGAAGGCAAGACTGCGCGATCTAAAGCAAGACTTGATGATCGAGCAGCGTCAGCGAGACTCTGCGGAGAAGAAAGAAGCGGAGAGGACAGAGAAACATCGTGTGCTGTTCGACAAGGCGACGCAGTACTGCGATCGCGTCGAAGATCCTCGAGAGGTGAAAGAGGTGAAACGAGAATTGAATGTCGCATTGGCTGCGTTGGAGCAATATACAGCACGTCCTGATCAGTCGGCCGAGGAGCTGACCGTCGCAGTCAATCAAACAGCTCGCTCTGTTACGAAGGTCAAGAACGATCTCAAAGTTCTCAGTGAGCTCACTTCAGTACGTGTTCATCTCCACGCATTTTCAGTTGCTGAGGGAGCTGACGTGTTACACCAAAAGCTTCTGAAGAGCTCCCTCGAGAGACGCCAGACCAAATGGGATAACTTCCGCGCTCTTGTCGCGTTTCGCTGCAAAGCGAGCTTTCAACAACAGATGTCCCGTCGCGGTTTCGAGGGGGAACTCATCTTTGCACACAACACACACGAACTACGACTACTCGTGAAGACCGACGATGCCCGTTCGACTCGAAACTCATCCTCGATAGGACGCGATCCGAGCGTCCTCAGCGGTGGCGAAAAAAGCTTTTCCACAATATGCTTACTCCTTGCTATGTGGGACAGCATTGACAGCCCCATTCGCTTTCTCGACGAATTCGATGTCTTCATGGACGCCGTGAATAGACGCAAGTCCTCGGAGATGCTCGTACGTGCCGATATAACCATCAGCTGGATGTTACACCTCACTTCATGTTTGAAGATCAAAGCTGCGGAGGCCAGCGAAGGAAAACAATTCGTGATTATCACTCCGCAGAGCATGGATGGCCTAATCCCAGGTCCTAACCTGCAGATCCATCGGCTGGACGATCCGCAGCGTAACGGTACTGCCTCCCAACTGGCCTAGCGCAGTCGTGCGTGAATGCATGTGCTCTCGCTCCAAGACATCATATATCCTTGTACCTACTTCTGTGCGATGGGTATTGTGTGTGGTACACCGACCAATCTAGTGTGTTTATTGCGGTATCTGTTCCCCGTCGTAGTACTATCGCGACAGAGAGAATCTACAAAGGCCGGAAACAGCGAATTCCCTCGTTGCTAAGAGGTCATCCTATCATAGACCAAGCAAGGCGCGCGGCGTGCAACGACATACTGGGGTGGTTTGCAAAGGACTCGTCAGTTGACCAAAGCGTCTTGCGCGACACGCTTCGGCCCGTTTGTATCTTGGCATCCGCAGAGTGCTCACAACTAGGAGAGGACGGTAGCTCGAATGTACTCCGAAGGTCGATGAGAGTACACCTCCGATTCATGAGTAGAGGCGCGGGCGAAACCTGAGGCCTGAGTGTTGAGTGCTGAGCTGGCGCCCGGCGGGGAATCTAATCAACCTCTGGAAGTATGCAAACTAACATGAATGCCTGCGTTCAAGCCCGATGCCCTTGAATCACCGGATAGATGACTTGTGTCGGCCGCCGACGGGATCCGGCATGGGTCCCTAGTTCGGACAGGCGAAGGAGGTGCGGCCTTCGAGTAGGTTGAGCGGCTTTCGCTCCCAAAAAACCCGAAATTTCTGGAAACGCGCGCCAGCGCGAACGCTCTGACGCGCTGCTCCGGCGCGCATCGCCTCGTGCTCACGTCTGGCGAGGCTTGGCGGCGCGCACACTCCGGATTTCGAGCCTCCGCGCCGACTCGTTTGACGCGAGGGGGGAGGCGTCGGTCATCGCCACGATATTGGGCGGGCTCTTGAGTCCCGCTGGCCCGATTTCAGAAGGCCACCCCCTGGTGCCGCCAGTAGGCATGCCAAGCAGGCGTACTGCAACGATACGGGCACGAGCGCAACTGTGTCGCTCAGTGCAGAGTGGCGCCACCCGTCCTCAGGCCTCATTCCGCGCTGCGCGCCACCTACGGCGCCATCAATTTCGACCTCGAGCGCGCCGACTTGAGTTCATCTCAGCAGTCCGGCCGCCTTGCCAAGCGCGCCACCGCGCCAGGATTTGCGCGCCGCGCCACCGCGCTGGCGCGCGTTTCCAGAGAATTTAGGTGTCCCCGAATCGTGTGGTCATAGACGCGCGACGATCCAAGTGAGGCGCCGCGAGCCCCGCCAACTTGTCCTCTTACCACGATCAATCACTCTTCGCTGACGCAGTAAGAAGCCACGACTTCCAGTAAGCCCCGTCGCTTTGTCATGCCTTGTACCACCACTTACCCGTTCTACTAGTATATGCGTCTTGTCTCTCCCACGCCTTCTGCTCGGCGCCCTCTTCAGGGCACAGTTTCGCCCGCTACATCGCCCATCTTGACCGTCTTTTCGCTGTCGTGCACCTTCGCCCTCACGATGGTGCCACTCCCGGATCCCCCGAGTTAGATTTCGCCTCCCTCACACTACTCGCCGTGCCCTTTTGCGTCCCGCGCATGCTCACGTAGCCGACAGTTCCCAGCGCTGTTTACGGTTACTGTGGAAAATATGACGAGTGGATACGGTGAAGGCCACAAGACTAAGACTTGAGGATGCAAACGGTGCGCCCTCTGTCTGTTCTTTATCCTATCGTTCGGCCGTTCTCATCTTCGTCTAACGATGACGACTACAGTGACATCTTCGAGCCCCTCTTTGCGTACAGTCTCGACGACGGGGTTGGTTACGCCGTCAAATGCCGCCAACGCTTCAGCTCTCTTCGACCGCCTTCGCACTCTGACACTGTCATGAGTGCGCTCTTCGCATCTCTAGACCACTTGGATGGCGCGGCGGCAAATGATAGGAAGGAGGAGGAGTAATATATGCTACGCATGCCTGCTATTCGCAGGTTCATGACTTTTGTATGTTTCCGCCTCGCGCCAACCTCACATGCGCACTATACACTGGATAGCTCACGAAAAAGCAGGATACAAGGATGTTCAACACCGGCGCCTCGCCCGACGGTATCGCATGCGCGTAATATCCACGGCGACGTGCTTCTCCCTTTCGTCCAGTGAGGGTGAAACGATTGCGTCTCATGTCGCGCGCAGCGGAGTTTGACGCGACACCGAGTACGTCGTTTGTCTTCCGAGTCGATGCCGCTCTGTACTAACACACGCACCGGTATGATCGAAGGCTTTCAAGCAGGAACGTGTCCAATCACCCCAGTGAATGGCCCCGCTTCATGTGAACGCGCGATGCCGTATACGATCCTGACATGAGCGGCGAAGGTTCTACGAGGGTCTCGTACTTTTTGTAGGATGTGTCTAGATGAATAATCGCATCATTGCCACTTTCATCTGGCTAGTTTGCTCGTCATATCGTCTCTGGTGCGCTTTACGTCGCAAGAGACGTAATCTAGTTCAGTCTGAAGCGTAGCACTATCAAGAACTGAGAAGCAGGGCCGGCAACCTCATTATGTACGTTGCCGAGCATGTACCTTCGTGCCCATTTCCTCCTACTCAGCATACCTTCCCGTTCTTATAGATCCTTTACTTCTGGTTTTCTGAGAGGTGCGATCGCCAAATAGTCTCGCGTGAATGCTGCAGCTCTCTTCGTGGACGAATAAGATCCATGGGTGGGGTGCCAGGGAGGCGGACGTATGGGCCTCTATCTGGCATCTCCTCACTATCGGCTGATTTCTCTTATCTTGAAAATAGCTCGCACCAAGATACCCAAGGGGAAATGAAGTCAAGTAATCCGCGTCGGCTAGCGCCCATCCGATCCGCGCAAGACCCTCAGGGCCACTGCGACGTGCCAAGAGGTTGCTGGCGTCACCGAGTCTAGCTAGCCCAGCTGCAAGCGAGACTGCACTACAACCGTCGCAGATAGACCCGCGGCTTTCCGGCGTCGTGTCATCTCCGCCTCCGTTGCTCGTCAAGCCCATGGCGCACCTCCGCCGTCTCGCGTTCGGGCACCATGCCCCATTGGTCGAACTTCCCCCCTCCCAGCTTCGCCACCACGTGGACGCTCTGCGCGGCTCGCTTCCGAGCGGCCCACACGGTAGTCTTCTGACGCCGCCACCGCCGACCCCGAGCCAGAACCTGCCACCTGGACCATGTAAGAGAATTGGCCAACGTCGTACATACGTCATCGAACTGATTCTGAATTCTCATGACCAGAGTCACCATCGGTGTCGGCAAACCGCACGTGTACATACCTTGTGCTTTGTTATCAGCCTAACCCCAGTGGCACCACCAATGCGGCACTGGAGGCTCGACGCCGCCCTGACTGACCGCGAGCGTATTTCGTCTGATATCTGGCTAACTCAGTTTGCCAGGTACTATTCGTCTTGTGATAGACGACAAGTCGCGTGAGCCATCTAGCAAGTCGGGATCTAGCTCGGTGCCAAAGAATTCGCGGGTAACTAGTGGTCTGAAGACTGAAGCACAAGGGCGAGCTCGCCGCCGCTAACAGCTGAGGGTGACCCGTACCTTAATCGGATTCGCAGACGGCCACCATGCGCAGAGCTACGCGCTTTACGACGGCCTACATGCTCGATACCTGGTCGTGATTCGCAATCCTATACATCATCTGTCCCATACTCACTAACATGAGTGTAGTAGTTGAGTGTGTGTTGTCTTCTTCCAGCACGTACTTTGCTTATACACTCCTAAATCATCCTCTCCGGCTTTCTTGCTCGCTCTTAGATCAGAGGCTTTTGTCGTGTTTGCCGTGCTTAATACTCGTTCTGTGTAATCCACTCATGATCTAACAGGTGTATCAATTACCCTGACATTGCATAAAACCGTATGAAGCTCAAGTACGTCTCCGGTGAGTATCTCGCGCGTTTGCCAAAGCTGGTGCCCGCTCGCGCGCAGCATCGCATGCTGACGCAAGATCGGTTTTTACGACGGGCTTTAGACGTGGTGGCCTTGTGTACTGTACTTCGCCGTGCCGGACCGAGCTAGTCAGGTACCGCATTGAGAAACCTCGACGCGAATCTTCCGGCTAGTGGTAGGCAGAGTGGTATACTACTTGCAGTCGGGGATACATCACAGGTGCAGTTGGAGTAACAAGCTCATCGTTGCATAAACGATGTAGAGGCCATCGGTGTGGGCGAGGGCCCGAGTGACCTGTAGGGAAGTGAGCGGGAAGCACTGGGGGTGCCACTCAGGGGGCCAGGAGGCCAAGTAGAGTGACGTCCGAACCTTCGTACGTACATCGTGAGGCTCGTCGCATATGTAGCAAAGCAAAGAATTGAGCCAGAAAGATAGCAAAGGGGCCAGAATGGACTTTGCGGGGTAAGAATGTCATATAGAAGGGAGAGGATTGGCACGGAAGTAAAGATGATGAAGAGGATGAGTTCGACGTGCCACGGATGCGCGCGACGAGCCGTGGCGCGGATGGGGGTCGTGTCAGAAGACATGAGGGGAAGAATCGCAAGATAACGAGAGAGTGAGACATACCACGGCCATGCGCACCCGAGGCGGAAAGGAATCACAGACTGCCGCCAAAGACCGATTGGGCCTCTCCTCTTCCCATCACCACCCTAACCCACCGCATACAGCTTTTGCATCCGTCCAACGTCGACTACCAACTAGATCTGGTGCGTTACCGGCCGTCATGGATATTTCTCTTCTACCACGCATCCTCCAGAGCTCGTCAAGCAATACCTACACTCAGGCTTTAGGATCCGCCTTGCTCGTTGGGACCATGTCGCTTACTCTAACGGTGCGAGACTCGGTTACCCTTCGGATCCGTGCTCATCATGTTGAGCTTTAGTTATATGCGAATATCGAAGCCCGCGATCGGCCAATGTGTATATCATGAGTTCAGTACGTGCGTACCGTGAACTGCGTTCGGGAATTGGCGCTGAGCGCTGAGGAGTCAGCTGTTGTCCATGAGTTTGAGGAAGACAAGGATATAGACTCCTTGGACTTTTGCGCTCCTCTCTTGCTTGATCTATGGGTTCGCGCTAAGCAAAACCCGATTGCGATTGGCACGCGGGGTCCACGCGAGCCAATGCGTTCCAGACGATGAGGCCTACAAAGGCTTGCCTACAGCCACCACTGCTAGCAGTGCACCACCACCTGAAGAGCCGAGCAGTTTATTTCCCATGGACCATACTAAGGCAAGTCAGGCCGCTCTGTACCAGTCAATACTTGGAGCCTAATACACCTCAGGCCGGTGTCGCGGGCTATGCGCGTGTTGCATCTCCCAACACTCAGCTTCCCGCCGAAATCTTAAGCCATATCCTCCGTTGTCAACAACATGTTGAAGGCCCCATTGCCTTTCGGACTGTGTTCAACACAGTACAGACTGTATCTCAGCCGCGTAACGCACGTCGAACGTCGAAGAGCCAAGCCCCGCTGCCAATACACCTCTGCTTGGGTTGGATCAAACTCACGCACGTCTCAGCCAGATGGAGGCAGGTGGCATTAGACGATCTGTCCCTCTGGCGCAGAGTCCCACTACATCTTGGGCGCTCGTGGGCTGAAGCGTTCTCCTCGCGTTGCAAGGGCGCGCTCCTTCGCATCACGCTGCCGTCTACCTTTGCCCCTTGGATGAAGATTTTCCTCCGCGACAACTTCCATCGTACTGTCACGTTCGAAGTCCCCGGAAAACTATCCGCGCACGGAGACTACTCCATTGGCTCCCTCGGGATTCTGCCGTGCGCATCCCTCGAGACTCTTACCATCGAAAGGGCCTGGAAGAGCATGAACGATATGTGGTCAATCGTTCCACACGCGTCACATCTCAAGAGGCTGAAGGTCACCTTCTCCCGCATGCCCGCCGACGCCTTCCCTTGGGCCACTATCCATTTTTCAGCTCTTCAACACCTCTATCTCTCCCTAGCATACCCTATACACGCGGCATCAAACCTCGGCTTTAGGTCTGCCTTGCAGCGCATGCAGTCCATTCGCACGTTCGAGTTGCATTGTGATCAGTCGACGCCTACGCCCACGGAAGGACCCATCGTCGTCCAGAAACACCCTTGCGTTTCCTGGAGACAACTGGAGCGTATGGTGGTGTCGACTGATTTTGTCACTGTCGCGTATCTCGCTGGTCACATTGCGGCCCCGGCTCCTGCCACCGTGCTCTTGAACGCCGTCGACAGCATCGTGCTCGATCCTGAGCTTGACTCAGGCCTCTTGCCATTCCTCGAGAGACATTCGGGCTCTTCGTCGAGGAAGCTGTGTATACAGGACATTTCGTTGTCGGGCAGTAACGCCTTGCTACTCTGGGTCTCAAGAGACGACGCTGAATACCCTGATGAGACCGGGAAAAGCAAGGAGCCTGCCGAGTTCTCCACGTACCTCCCGATTGAGCTCAGCCCTGCTCTCCTCTCCCGACTGTTATCAGCACTCAACCCCGGCAACATACGGGAGGTTCGCATACGTCTGGCCGCTGACCGCGCCTACACGCGCCCTTGGTTATCATGCATCAACATCCTTCCCAATGTCACCCATATACGTTTTACGGCCGTGGAGTTCTCCATTCGAACTATTTGGAGCGCGTGCAGCTTATCTGCTATCGCTCTTCGTCAACTCCTTCTGCCAACCACGTCCTCCGGAGAAGGCATTCTTCCGGCCTTTCGCCAGCTTGCTGAACTTGATCTGACGAATACGCCCACCACAGCGTTCGCTGGTCGATGTTTGAAGTTAGGTCCGACATTTCGTTCCAACGGCCTTCCGCCAACCTTTGCGGATGTCCTTCTTGGTATACTGAAGAGCCGGAGAGAGTCTGGGTTTCCCATAGGCAAGGTACAGATATGTCGATACCTCGACCTGTTATCTGGCTTCGAGGAGGAGGTCCTGTGTTCCTTGCTTGAATCTACCGAAGTAAACTGTTTGTACCCGCTCGAATCTTGGTTTTCCACCACGATCCTCCAGCGAAATCATAGACACATAGACACAACCCACTCATAGCCCCAAACGAGATATCATAATAGTCAACGTTTCGAAGAACCCCCTCCCCACCTACTCTAGTCTCAGACCTCTACAAAATACTCGTTGTATCCCCCGTTTCGCTCCGTTTAGAGTGTCGTAACCGAGGTTCGTTATGTGAATTGAATATCGAGTCGTACCTTCCCCACTATGTAGCGGGCTGCTCAAAGCGCGCTACATGAGCTACTCGCCTGCCGTCTGAGGCGTGCGTCGCCGCTGAAACGCGCTTTTTCGAGGTGATAATGTCTTCAGTAGTTGTCCCGTACGCACGAGGAGTGAGACAGGATCCATGAGGTTATAGAGCTCCTTCGGAGAGAACTCTAATTCGTCTTTAAAGGTGCATATATCGATCGAGTAGTGGGTGGGTTTGGGTGTATGTGAGTATTAGGTGAATATCTTGGACAGTAGAGCGAGTCCTTCTATACTGATAGTTGTCTTGCTGGGCACTGCACCTAGTTCGGGAAGCAATCGGTACTGAGGTACATGTCGCTGCGAGATGAGACGCCGTTCGGGAGCAGGGAAGATCCCCGAAGTTAGCCCGAAGGCGCGAGTGGCGCGCGCCTAGAGCTGCACAAGGGCCCCGGCCACAGCCGAAGCCAGGCCAGATAGAGATGAAGATATCATAAGTAGGTATGCTATGGAATCCCAACGAGTATTAGCGCAACCTCACGACACGGAAGCCTCACAAAGCAAGGTGCGGGTCGCTCGCTTTGGGCTTGGGCGGCGTACAGTGCCTTGATACCCGAGCGCCACCTTTCTCGCAGATGCCTGGGTTTGATGAGAGGGTCCCGCCCGCCGTCCCCCCGTGAGAGGTGGACTGTACAGAAGGCGAAGAAGGACCTCCTTCTGCAGCGTCAATAGACGCTGTAAGGAGGGCGGAACCCGAAACGGCCGCGCTCGGGCGCGGTCACATGAGAACCGTGCGAGACGCATCACCGAGCCTGCGCGGGAAGTGCGTGAGAGGCTGACGCGAAGCCGTACGAGCCGCGAGTTACTACGTGACTCTATGCGGGAGACCAATGCCGAATCCCGTTACACGAAGAGCACGAGAGAGGGAGGAGGGCGGGCGAAAAAGAAAGGGAGCCCAAACGCAATGCGGGAGAAGGTCGCGGTCGCGGAAAGAGAAGCGCGCGGCGATCGCCGAGACGCCCGAGGCTTGCTGTGATCGCTGAGCGCTGAGCTTAGGTGCTTTCCGCCGCGGCCCTTCACCCGCTTCACCTTGCCTCTGCGCCAGGTGTGACTCGTGAATCGTCCCGCCTTGCACTACAGCTAGACGTAGTGCTCACTTAGATTATCCCATGGTCACTCTTTAGGCTACCCATCTATACACACTCGTAGTATCCGCTTCTATCTAACCTACTAACCTTACTAGGTCTCCTCTCCTTCGCCCGAGCTCAACCCCGACAACCCGGTGACTATCGGTATGCTGAGTGCTTACGCGCTCACGAGCGACCCAAAAAATCAGCCACGGTTGTCCGAGCATAACTTCGGATACAAATGAAGAGAGAATAAACGATTAAGTTGCAAGCCTAGTCTATGGTGTTCTCGACTTCATCGATATCTTCCTCACGCTGTAGTCTCCGGCGCCGACGTTCGATCTTTACCTCAAGATCTTTGTTAGGATGGAGATCGTCCTTACAAATCATCGTGTTACAGGCAGGACAGGGCTTCTTCGAGTGCGCACTGGTATTCTCGCCCAGCAGGTCCCAGATGGGTGCCTTAGAGTATGAATGATGGCAAACATCCCTATTGAACATATGAGTCGCGAGAGAGACATCTACCTGAATGAATACTGACGATGTGTAGGGGTCAACCATGAGCGTTAGTGAGATGGGGCATCTAAGTTCCTGCACTATACCGCTGACCTGAAGGTCGTCGTCGTCGTCGTCGTCGTCGTCGTCGTCGCCATCTTCTGCATAAAGAGTCGAATAAGGAACACAGTGGATAGTAATCCTGCATACCGACAGGTATGAGCTGATCTAGAGGCGGGACACCTGACTCGGGATGAAGCACCTCCTGAATTGATCAGCCATACACGTATGACGACAAGACCAATGAACTAGACCTTACATATGATGCGATGCGAAACCGACGATAGGCTTCGCTCTTGGCATACCTTTGGCGTGCGGTCTTCTTCGCCCATGGTTCTGCTTCGCCGTTGACAGCCTGCTCGTGGACATCCATGATATTAACCTGAAGCGCAACATTAACCAGGTGGTTCCTTGAGATAGCCGAGGCCATACGATATCCTTCTGTTGTATTTCCTGATGCAATTCCTCCAAAGCCCTCTGATTATGGCGTAACGCTTCGCGCATGTCGATCAGGTCTTTCATGTGGCCGTCCAGAGTTTGGAGTTCCTACCGATAGTATTTGGGTCAACAGATCTACATGGCCTGGGCGAATGGTCGCACCTTCGGGTCTGTCTCGTCAGTTGTCTCTGAAACGGCGGCGACAATATCGTTCAGCAGAGCGAAGGCCGATCCCTCCACGAGTGAGCCCATCTGCTCCCATTCTTGTCCCAAAGAGCGAAGCTTGATGGCTCCGTGCGACGTTACAGGGTGGTTCGTGAAATAGTTCGTATCGAAGTCCTGATCCGGATCCGAGGACGGTTGCGGAAGGGGTTGTGGGCCCCCAGTGCCTGTTTCGTCCATGATCGCAAGTGGTGGTGGTGGTAGCTGTACAGTGCGCCACCTCAATGAAGGCAGTCACGCCCTTTGAGTGGCTATCACCGGAGTGCGCGCAGTGTTTGTATGACACAACCCGAGTTGCGTGATCCTACTTCGCCAGCGGCCGTCCTTACACTTATTAGACAGCCGGCCAAAGATGCTTCGACGAAGGCCTGTGCACCGCTAACCACTAGCACGACAGACTATCCGCGATGGATTGGTCTTCCTCTCCGACGCCGGAGCCAAGCCTCAAGCAAGGTTTGACGCATCATGCATCATGCTTTACTACGGGGAGTGGGGATCAGCATCTCCATAGAGTTCCGTTGGTGCCTAGAAGCAACCGCTTGCTTCCCACCATGTCCGTCATAGCCGCACTCAGTTTATCGCCCAAGCCGTCAGTCCGTCCTACTCAAGTCTGAACTACATGGTCTCCATCCTTATCGAGCTATCGCCTGCTTACTGAAGCCGACGAGACTTCCTTGGCACTCACCCGATTCCGGCTTCAAATCTTCAACCTCTTTGCGTAGGTAGGTTAATCCATATCACCCGCTTGTGGCTGACTCGTCTCACATAAAGAGCCTAGAGCAATCATACCACTCTTACGAAACCGCGCGGCAAATGGCATCAGGGCAGCATCTTCACCAGCTACGCTGGAAAAGGAGTGGACCGGCTGTGTTCTATTGTTGGACCATGATTGCTTGGTACGTCTCTTGCTTCAGCAATAATGGTCCTGCATCCCTCATCGCCGACTACGAGGTCAATTCAATAAATGGGGAACCGGACGGTGCCTTATACCATTGACTCAACCGACAGCACGGCCTAGAGCAGGGCATGGTGATTGAGCTTCGCGTGAATACTGTGCGTTGTCTGCACCTGTCCGTCGCGATGCGGCGAACCTAACTTCCGCTCTATGACGTCCAGGTCGGCCCGAAGTACTCACCGTTCAGGATCATCGTCAAGGGCACCAAGCCTCGCATACGGGTCACCTACTACTACGGGGAGGAGATTGTAAGTCTCTTCCATGACCCGTCTCGAACACGATCTAACCGTCATAGGCGCTCGCGAAGACTAGGAAGCTGTCAAATCCGGCATACCCTCAACTGCCTACCTACCTCAACGACTCGCAGCGTCAGGCGACTAAGGACGCTTGCACCATCTCTAGTCTCACCACCCTCCGAATCGTCAACAACCCTACCGCCATCATTCACGATCTCGACACGAAGATCATAGGCGTCCGCACCCCCAGCTTCTATCTTGAGATGGCAACGTTCGGGATCTCGCTCCTTGAAGTTGAGGCTACTACGGATGATCTTCACCTCCGATCTCCACACACAGGAGCTCCTACAATGCATGCAGGGCAGCATCGACAGCTTCTACGAGTCTGTATACGACCTCGCGGGCGCATCCCCGGGCGCGATGATCGCGTGCCCGACGACGCTCCCCGCGCGCCTCTTCCCAAGTGCGCACGTGTAAACGACGAACCCGCGGAGAACGTTATGGACGTTGACGATGTCACCGCTGCCGCGGACGTCAACAATGGCACAGCAACGCCCGCGGCCGCTGGCAACACGTTGCCCGTCACCAACATGATGGCGCCCCCTTTATGCCTATCGCTCATGTGCCCAAGCGGGACTCGACGCCTCGGCAGGTGTCCAAACTGTCGCCGCCCTCGGTGCTGTGCCCTCTACCACACCCCGTCCGGCCGTACAGCCCGCACCAATGCTTCTCCAGTCCGCGCCGGCTTACCCAACCACAACGCACGTGGGCGCACAGCCTGCTGCGCCGACCTTGGACAGTCACAGCACCCGCCGCGTTCCCCTCACAGGCCACGGGCCCGTACATGGCGACGCAATGGCCCGGTCGGTCGAGGGGTCGAGGCACGAGGCTCTGAGACCGCACCTATGTCCAGCCGAGCGCGGCGCGGGTGTCTCCTGCGCGTCTCTTCCTTTCGACCACCACCGCCGCAATTTTCGCGTTGGTGTCTCCGCGTACTCTACGCACATCCTCATGATGGCGCTTCCCACGAATCAACCAGCTAGCTTGGCCCCGGCGGCCGGTTTCAGTGCCAGCTCCTCGACCTTCATGTTCGGTGGCAGCACGTTACGAGGAGGACAGCGAGGACGTTCCGATGCCTCCGCCAACGGCTATGTCTGGCTTGCCGCATGGAAGCTTAGAGACTTCTGGCTGGTGCAGAAGGACGCGCGTCGGAACCTATGGTGTGCTATCGTTAGAAGACCAACAGCGACGCGTTTGAGCTCTTGAAGCGCCCGGACCCCCCGCGGTGTTGTTCCTTGCCTTGATGAGCGATAGGCGGCAGCGTACCTTCGCAAAGACTTCATCGAGCAGGCGATCAGGCTCTGGGCCAAGCACCCGAAGCCAGATGGCGATACCGCTGCCATTCGTTTCGTCGAGAACACCACAAAGTTCGATGCCCTCCTCGTGCAGGAAACTAAGCTTGTCCAGGACCTTTGAAGCATCGTTAGGCATACCTCGCGGCCAAAAGGCCTTATACCACTCTCGGTGCGAAACATACCACAACGCCGGCGGTGGGGTTGCCGCCGTCGTACGGGACGATCTTCCTTGCTCCAGGCTCGCTGTGTATCGCCCACCTCATATTCATGTCCTCGACAGCGGTCTCGCCATCGTTGTCACCGCGCATCCCCTTACGGCAGCCCATGGCCAGACCGGGCCGACTGTCCGCCTATGCAATCACTATCGGAGACGGTGATGGCGCGCGCTCAATAGACCAATCTTGAAGCTTGATCGGGGACCTGAACGCGTGAACGCGCGAACGCGCTCGCTACAGGGCTGGAACGATGTCCCTCCTCGCATCTCAGTCGACACGCGCTTCCCAGTCGTGGCGCAAGGGAATGGGCTTCTCGACCTTGCTGGTGACACTCGCCTCACTATCCTCAATGGACTGTCGCGCTTCGACGCCACCTCCAGCTCCTGGACATCGTTCAACACGACAAGGTCCATCGCAACCGGTGGAAATCGGTTGTTGACTATACCCTCACGAATGCCGCGGGGACGCTGCTCGCCGTTGACCTTTCCGTCTTACCCCGCGCGGGATATGGTCTGACCACGCGCCGGTCGTTCACGTCCTTGAACCGCCTGAGGGCCATCGCCCCCCTCCCCCTGAACGCCCTTTCGCGCGGCTACTGTACAGGCACACCTGTCGCCGCATACACGGACGGCTCCTCTCTCGGCAATGGCAGATCTGGAGCGAAGACGGGTGCTGGCATATACTGGGGAGTTGGGTTGAAGAACAACCGCGCTATGTGGGTACCCGGTGTGCAGACGAACACCCGCGCGGAGATGTTTGCTATCCTACATGCACTTGCGCGGGCATCCCCTCCACCGCCCGCTCGTCATATACTCCGACTCGGAGCATGCCATCTTCCAACCCGACGGAACGTTGAACGTGCCCTGGACCGCTTGCCGCATCGCTGCTCTCAGGAAGAAAGTCACGGCTAAGGGCAAAGTGGCGAGCCGGCAAAGTGGCGAGCCGGCAAAGTGGCGAGCCCAGGCATCGACGACGTAGCCACCACAGTGCAGTTATATGCCCTACGGCGCCTCCTAGGCCTCAACCCACACTCGATGATCGTAGTCCACGGAGCTGAAGGTCACACCGATCGAGTATCGCCGAATCACACTCCGTCTGCGGTACCTTGACTACGCGCTACATCTTCCCAGCTCGCACCTCGTCCACGCTGCACTGTGCGACTCTCTCGCTCTCTACTCCGAGGGACGCCCTTGCTGGATTGGTGACATTGCCGTTGCGCCCTCGCGTTTGGAGACTCTCGTTCCGTTCCCTGCACCAAAGTCCATTAAGTGGCCGTTGCCTAGAATGCCCCTAATCTGCCTACTGTTCTCACTGGCGACGGTTCTCTGAATGTGACGTTGCTATGTCTTTCGCATGAAGCCGTCTTACTGGTTTTCGACTTCATTTGTATCGACCGTCTCATCACTCCGTACATCGAATTCAACAGCGCCATTCTGGTCAGGCGTACTTTAACAACCAGCCGAGTGTGCTCATCCATTCCTTCGAGAGCGAACGTGAGCAGCCCAACGATAAGGACCTCTCTGACACTATCGAGATGATCGGCATCCCGCCCACGCAGTGTACTTCGTATCGAGGTCGCCGACACCAACTTCGTGGATCCCAACATCTTCACCCTCTGTAAGACCGCCAGCAAGTCAAGTTCGATTACCACCACGAATGACAGCGCATCGCCGCAGTTACTGAGACAAGCCCACAACCTCCTAACTCGCGTCAAGATGTCGGATTCGCGGACAATCGAAAGCAAGTCTAAGTTCGATCTGGCCATCTCAGCGCGATCTCGTGGCCCGACACGTTACAGTAGCAGAAGTCATTGAAGGAGGGGTATGACGACTGGCAGACGGACTTGGATAAAATCGTCTACCCATCATACACAAGCTCTACGGCGCACCAGGGGCGGCTTACCTAGTGAAACACGGCGGCGCTTCCGAGTATTTTCACACTATCTCCATACTCCATACGATCTTCCCCGCACAGATGTAATGAGCTCTGTACGACATATATTTGCTCCCATCTCGCTATTGTGAAAGTCGAGATCATCTGCAGTCAAGTGTGAACCTTTATGAATCATACTCAGCGTTGCTGAGCTGAATGCACGCAGGTCTGCATCGCACAGATGTTATGCGCGCTGTAACGCTCAATCGCTCGCCGTCGCGTTGACCACGCTGCTCTTGAAGCATACCGGCCTTAACGCTGCCGCCCATGACTAGTCGTTCGTCAGCCTGTAGGTGTATGCTCTCGCGACGCACAACAGTTTCAAAGCAGATATCGGCTTTGAAGAGCACTCATTCGTGTAACCAGAGCTTAATACGTCACACAGCATACTATCACTTTGCCGCGAACGCCACGGAGTCGTTATGATGACGGTGAGGAAATCGCGGTGGGAACCCGCGAACCGTCTCATTCGGCATAGCTACGAGTCCTGCGCGGCCTGGACGCTGTCGCAAATTTGCCTGGGCCGGCGGCCGTTATATGGGCGCTATATACGCAGGCGCCGAGAGCTAATGTCAACGTAACGGTCGTTCCAGAGAACTCGACGCTCAGAGCGCCTCCGCCCGAGGCGGAGTCGAAGGATCATATGGGTATGCGAAGGGAAACCATGAGCGGTAGCAGAAGAGGAGGGTGGCAAGAGAATAAAGGTGCATACGTGCGAGCTCGGACGCTTGGAGATCACGCGTGAATCGCCGCCGAGATGCCCAAGCTATGGTAAGAAGATCGAGAGAAGTGGGGCAGGAAGCTCTTCACCGTCGGGCGCGACGAGCACCAGACTGAGTATCGAGCGCTTGAGCTCAGAGATAATTAAGTGCTAAGCACTCGTCGCGTTCGCGGGAGCACGTATCTGAGGCACTCCCGCTCGCGAGAAGGAGAAAAAGTTTTCACCTCGAGATACACATGGCCGAAAAGGTTTCCCTGCTCTTCGGGCTGTGCCGAGCGGTGTCGAAGTGCGGACAGAAGGGCTCAGATGCGCGGGGCCGTGGCCCAATGAGGAAGTTGGAGGGAATGTTAGCACCAGCGTGTGGCGGCTGGCTTCCTACGCGCTGAGCGGGGGCCGTACAGCGCTCACGAGCTGTGACGAGCACGCTCGTAAGCACTTTCCACTCTACCGGCCGATCATCAGAACTTGGCTACGAGAGTCATGCGCGACGCCAAGCGATCCAACTATCTGGTAAAGGAGGACGATAGCAGCCTTGTGCATGGGATCTGGACCGAAAAGGCACGAGCAAGACGCGAGGGATGACCTAGAGGTGATGATGATACAGATACACGTAGACTACATATACATGGGCGACCAGTGTTTCCAGCTGACACTTATTTGAGCGTGTTGTTTACATTGCGACCTAACCCGCGTGAACTAGGTCGCTAGAACGGACCCGTCAATCACGGCCACTTGTACTATGCTTGGCGTGATAGCCTACCTGTACTTCATGCCTAACGAGCACGCGATGGGCTGGATTGAGGCGACGAGTACGGAGTTCCAGAAGCTGACGAAGGGGCCTTGATAGGGGAAGAACCAGGAGTCGTAATGCCCGACATGACATTGCCTCTCCTATAGTACCACTCCTTGTTATCGGGGGCAGGCCACGGACCACTATCCCAGAACGGGTTGAGTACTTGGACACCTTTGACACCTACTGTTGTATGTATTAGCCCAGAGACACAATCCCTTGTATGATCATTGCATACCATCAACAATCCCTTCCTCTAGGTACCCGCAATCCCAGTCGTCCGCCCTTTCGTGGTTCTTCACAAAGCCACGACATCCGTAGAACGTGCGGAGTGAGTTCTTCATGAAATCGGGCTGACGCGATTGCGCGTCCCAGCCATGCAAGCAATAGGGAGTACGATACTCGACGCCGTCGTGAAGGATAGGCTGACCCCGACCTCCGCCATTCAAGTAAGGGTATCGGCGATCTACGCCTGAGACGTTACCGGGCGCGACGAGCGCATCGTAAGGCTGACGGACGGGTGCATGCGACATGGGAATAATGAAGATCAAGGAACTTCTTCATGATGAAGGTTTATAAGAGACATGGCCGTAGTTAAGCGCCAGATGCTGTTCTCAGCGGAAGAACTCGGCGTATGCCGAAGCGACTCGAGACGCGCGGTCGCCGGAACCTTGAGGGGTTGACGGTGACCTTCCACGACTATCATTCGCACTGTTCGGCTCACCTCTATCTGCATAAATCCCGACTCGACCAGATAACCGTGGGATGTCACTCAACAGGGACGTTGTTTCACTCAGCTCTACGACAGATGCCCAGGCGGATTAAGACCGATGGATTGAAATCTGGCTCAACTGGTCTCAACTGTACGTACGCGTATCTTTTGGCTTCTACTCCCTGTACAGACTGATATCTTCCCACAGGGAACCTTATGAATGCTTCAGTTTGGCTTCGAGCACGCGCTGGCCGCCCTCGCGCCTCACCAAGCAGTCGCCTTGTCTGTTCCTCCCAAAAAATGTCGGCTCCAAGGCGCTCGGCGACTCCCTCGTGGACTTCAGTTCGGCATCCATGTCCTATGCATCCAACATCCCGTTTTGCTCGAAACTGCCGGTTACCAACCTGGCACTCAATTAAATCCTGCTTCGCGAACTGGAACCTGAGCAGTGCCAGCCCTATCGGATGTATTCGCCCCATTCCCAGCAAGCGCCATAGCGCCATAACTTCCGCGAGAACTGTATCACTGCCTCATGGTCTTTATCGGCGGGTCACGCTGGGAAGAACTTCCACCTCCCATCGCTATGTCTGTCGATGCCAGGTCGGCTTTCTGCGCACAGCACCTCGGCCGATAATTCCATACAATCGGGAGACTATGTATGTCGCATATGCCCGTGAACCTGACGGTAGGCTGATGCGTCATTAGATCTACGCGCATTCAGGTCAAGATTGAGTGAAGCAGGAACTATTACTAAGGCTCGTCGGTCAGAGCCCATACCAGCGGTTGAACCTTCAGGCCCGACTTCGCTTCTATCCTCGATCACTTTCGGCGTTTTGGGCAATACTGGACAGGCGCGAGTTCGCTGCGCCTACGCTCCTTCGGCCTCAGTCTCGACAACAACCGCGTATGTAGGCCGAGACGCTTCCCTCTGCCAATCCATGCTGATGGAGATTGCTTACCAGACGTAGGCGTGGGAAGCCGGTTTGCGCGTTACTGTCTAGCCGGACGCGCCTTGCATTGTATGCTGATGCGACAGGTTACCGCACGCGAGAGGCTCCGTATGTGGCGCAAGTTCGCAACCTCAGTCCGGGGAGTTATCGGTGTGTCCATCGCAGTCCAGTCCATAATTGTCTCGCGCGAGGTTGCTGACTTGATGCACAGGTTCTTCACCGCTTTGGGCAGCTTCACACATATCCACAAGTCCGGCGCTTGTGAGGTCGACGTCCTGATTGATATCGCCGCTAACGTTGCCTTCAGTCAACCCCAACGCCTACGGTTGCTATCGCACGGACTGCGCTGAGTTCTCGGCCATCTCCAATAGGTCAGAGACAGGCAGGCAGGGGAAGGCAGCGGTGAAGGATAGATGGGGCGGGCGAGCGTCATGTCAGTGTCAGGAGACAGGCTTGAAAGTCTTCATGAATATAAGTTGATGTACTATGTTCGCGAAGATATGGATAACAGCGAATAACATGACTACGTTGTGCGGACTGACAAACATGATTGTGCGGAACTTCAATAGCTATCATTAGCCGATACTGTACCGCACCGCCATCAGTGCTCCCTAGTGACTGTGCAACCTGCTGTTGACCTCCTGTGTCTTGGATAGCGAGGGATAGTGTTCATGATGATGAAGATGATACTGGGAATCTAGAGCGTATGCATCATTTGTAGCGTCTGAAGATGCACTGCAGTATCTAAGATACAAATCCTAAGCAACATAACCTCCTTTACTCTCAAGACTCTCGAGCAATTGGTTCAAGTCCGACAAATACACCCTATGCTGCTCTTCATCCGGAAGCCAATCGCCATTGTTGATGCAATGAATTGTCATTCGCGGATCGTACCGGAGATCTGGGAGAAGCTTGGGCGTGATGAGAAAGTACTGGCCACTGATATCCGAGCACGTCGTCTCCACAAGGAGGTTATGTAGAGATCGCTCTGCGCGCTGGTCCATGCCCTGGTTGATCTCGTCTACGAGAGAGAATGGCCCGTTGAGGTGCGCAGTGAGGCTCAACAAGTACACCATTGTGGTGAGGGAGCGTTCCTGAGAAAATATCTGAGAGGGATCTGATACTCGTACGAGTTACGGGAGACGTACCCCTCCAGATTGACGGTAGGCTGACAGTTGTTCAAGTTGTGTGTCGTCGCGGAACTTGACAAGGATAGAAATA
Source organism: Peniophora sp. CBMAI 1063 (assembly GCA_900536885.1). Classification (NCBI taxonomy): domain Eukaryota; kingdom Fungi; phylum Basidiomycota; class Agaricomycetes; order Russulales; family Peniophoraceae; genus Peniophora; species Peniophora sp. CBMAI 1063. The sequence continues at coordinate 13,100 of UWZB01000198.1, read as the reverse complement.
GCCCACTCTTTATAATCCTCGTGTTCAACCAGTTCAACTGCGCCAGCACAACACAAGCCTATAGCAACCATCAGAGTTGAGACGTCACATCCTTGGGCATACTTACGGTCGAAGAAATGAGAGAACTTCTCATTGATGGATTCTACCAAGCACTTGATCCTGGGAACCCAGAGGTTGTGGAGGGTTTGAACATCGTGAACAATCTTTTCCAATTGCGCACTCTTCTCTTCCAGCTCCCTCGTCAGCGACTCTATCTATGCAAAGGTGAGCGAACAAAGGCCATCTACTTGCGGACTAGTATAACATACTTTGGATTGGCGTTGATTGAACTTCTCAACGGCCAAGGGATCGACCTCGACCAATATCTCCAGCTCTTGTTCATCCCGTAGTAATGCCTCCCGGACATCCTCTTCGGATCTCTGAGTTACGGTAATGAGCCAACGTTCACGAGTAATAGCACTCAAGTCAAGGACGGACCTCGTTCGAAGACTTGACAGCATCGAAGGCCTGTGGAGAGGACTGGGCGAGCTCTTTGAACTCGTCTTTCACCCGCTGGAAATCGCTCTTCAACGTCTGGTTCTGATCTTCGACTACATCGCAACGCATACCACATCAACGACTCATCGAACTAGTACGAACATGCACAACTCACGCGACTGTTTCGCCTTGACGGCGTCATCCTCCGCTATTGCGTGCTTCTCGATGAGCGCGTCCAGAGCAGCCAAAGAGCTCGATATCGATGATTCCCGAAGGTGTATGTCCGTGAGCTGTCTCAGTTCTGCGATGCGCTGCCGGACAAGAGTCTGGAAGATGCTGTCAACATTGCCATGGTTGTAATTGATGACTGACTTACACCAACTTGTCCCGCAAGCTCAATGTTCTTCGTACGCAAGATGTCTTGCTGGGCTCGCAGCGACAGCCAGCGATCCTTCACAGCAGGCTTCGAGCGTAACGCGTCCAGTTCCTTCTCCTGAGCCTCTGAGCGAACTTTCAGAATACAGAATGGGATTGACGAGATGAATAGTTACCCAGACGTTGTTGTAGAGCCGTCCTGTGCCTCCTCCTTTCAGCGTCTCCGTCAACAAGTCGCTTCAGATCTCCCTAACGTGGACGTGAGAATGGGACGCGGAAGGAGATATGGAAGGGCTACAGACTATTCGTAGCTTGCATTCCCGCTCCTGGCTCGACAGCGATTCAGCTTCCCTACGCATACTAACCTCTTCTATTTCGGCTTTGCTGAGATCTTCTTCGTTGCGTCTGAGAACTGCGTGGGCGTTTTCGAAAGCCGAAGACTCCTCAGTAGCTACAGACGAGTGAAACTGAGATATTGCAAAAGGAGGATGGATGGCTTTCTTACAGTCGTGCACAGTCAGGAAACGAGCCGACTTGATCATGGACGTAGTGACCTGGGGAAGCTGCTGGCCGTACTTGGATCTGGTGACATGGTTCTTTGTCCTGCCGGTTATGTAGTTCCCACTCTTCCGTCCCGCCATCAGTTCCGCCAGACGCTCACGAGCAGTGCTTTGCAACTGTGTCACGGAAATGGGCTAAACGCGAACCGTGAGCCCCATGAGCAGACATTACAAATACTGTGTCGCTTGCCGTGCGGTGTAGCTGAACGGAGTCTCTCAAGAAGACGCGAAGTTCATCGGGGCAGTGTACGAAGTCAAGAGCATATCCATCTAGTCGAAGTTCATGTAGCTGACTCTTGGCTTCAGTCATCCCTCAGGTAAAATGACCTTTGGAAACAATCACCTCGGCAGTACTGGCAGGTAAGGGTCCATCGTCGCTGCGCTGAGCAGTAAAAGCGGTTACATTTATTCGGCACTTGCGCCCGATAGCCTCTCCTGTATCCACGACGAGGCGATTCAGTAAGTCATAGTCCTCTTCGGTCTGTGCAACGAATGTCTGAGGGGATGGCATGTCAGACGATTCGCCAGGAAGTTCATCTCTTCACGCACACGGAGCTGACCGTAGCTAAAGCATGCTTCGATTGCATCGCGGTATTTGGAGTGGGTCACAGAGAGCGAAACTATGGGAGGTTCGACGATCTTCTTCTTGAACAGGCATTGGTGCTCGCGCAACCACAAGAGCACATCAACAAGTTCAGGCTCCGACGCGCGCAAGTTGAGAAGCCTTTGCTGGGCCCTGTTGGAAAGTTGCTGCACTCTGGTAACTTTAGTCTGGGTAAAATTCGATGCATGTAAGACACATACGCGGTCTTTGCAGACTCGACCGCATTGCGAAGTCGCCCGAGGACATCTACTTGAAGAACTTGCTTGTCCATTACCTTGTCATGAAGGTCATGCAGGCTTTGGTACCGAGCTTCAAGTTTGGTCTATTATTGCACGTAAACAGGCTATCGCGCAGCTAAGCTTCGGCACTGACCATCTCCCTGTAAGTGCTGTCCAGGTTGGCCGAGTCTGTGAGCGGGGTCTGCAGGGATGTGCGTATATCGGCGATCGATTGATTGAGAGCCGTCATCTTGCGATCACGAGCGCCTTCTTCGGGCTTCAGGTTTTCAATCTCCAGAGATATGTCGCGTGCTTCGCCATCCTGAAGACGCATAGGACTCAGCACAGACTTGGGTGGAAACTTCTGTATGATCTCACCAAGTCGTCATGCCGGCGTTTCATCGCAGCGAGTTCCTGCTCCAGATTGCGTACGGATGCTTTCAACGGCGTCATTTGAGAGAGCAAGCGGCCTTGATCCTGTTGAAGGTGGCTACCCACCACGCGGAGAGTCTTCAGTGCACCTGCAAAGGCCAAACGCCCAGAACTACGGGTACACGCACTTGCGACAAGTCCTCATCTGTTGATGCTTCTCCTTCAGCCGGCGGACTTTCAGCTCCAGCCCCTTCATCTCCTGCCTAATCATGTCGGAACGGCCCTTCATGTTGACTATCTCCATACGCAATAGCAAAAGCTTCGATGTTGTAATCTATACGCGGATCAGTGGCCGACGCTATAGTGCCGTCACATACACACACACTATCCACTTTGCGCGTGCGCTCCTCCATGCGCTGGACCAGATGCTTATCTGAGTTATTGCGGTTGACCAATCTTTGCACCTCGTCCGACATTGTTTTGATTGCCTGGAGAATCTGAGAGCACGTTCGATACAGGAAAGATATGATGCTACGCACTCTCTCGATTTCTTTCCTGTCTTTTTGCTTGTCGATCAATCCTTCATGCCAAGTCTCCAGAGATTTGTCCCCTGCGGCGCGTTGTGTATCTTGCAATAGGCCTTGGGGCGACCTCTGTGCGAATTCGGCCACTCGGTCTTGGGGAAGAAAGTTGCTTTTGCTCGGTCAGAGCACGATCCTGTGTTATACGCGTTTGTTGGCTCACCACATGTTGCTGACGTTCACATTCAACTTGCCAATCTCCCGAATCACCTCCTGACCAGAGGCAGGCTCTCCATTCAACTGAAACGACGAGGATTTCTTGCCCGCAAAAAGGGTGCGCCGGATGATCACGTTGGCAGCATGTTGCAACCCCTTCAACTCTATCTCCACGTAACCGCTCTTCTGGCCAGTCTGAACGTAGTCGGGGAGATTGTCCGACCGCTTCAATATCTAGATACCCGAGTCGTACGTGAATGCCAGTGTTGAGACGGCAGACTTGAGACATACGTGTGCAGGACAGTTGAGTCCGAGAGCAAGGGCCGCAGCTATAGTGCTCTTACCGGTCCCATTAGGGCCGATAACCAAGTTGAGGTATGGCCCAGGAAGAAACGTTGCATGAGCGTAAGTCACGAAATTGTGGAGAACGATGCGGACGACCGAGCCAGGTTTGAATCTATAATTGTCGCGGAATCAATCTCTGCAATCAGGTTACGCATCGGACATAGCCACACCCATCAGGATGTCGAAAGACAGGCTCTGGTGGCAAAATTGGGTTTTGGCTGCCGGCGATATCATCTTGGTCACTAGAGCGTCCTTCGCCAACGCCGGTCAAGCGAGATCGTTTGGCCGGTCTTGAAGGTCTTTCTTCGTCAGACCCCTGCTTGTGATACCCGTCAGGCGAGTGGAGTTCATCTGGGAATCCAACTCACTTGGGGAGATGCTCGTTCAGACATACAGGGTCGGATTTCCTGAGCGCGCACGGAGAGGTCAAGACGTTAGCGGACAAAGGAGTGGAAGCATCGACCTCGCTTCGTTGGTGCCGGTTTCTCACGCGGTTGATTGCGTAGATGCGTACTTCATAGACCGCCCACGTATGATGATTGACGATTGACCGGTGACTCTTCTTGGCAGTGTAACGCCACCGTGCATAACCGCGCAACTCGAGATGTAGGGTTGGCCGTATCTGCATCATGATGTTGCTTGTCCTACGACGACTGTCAGCAACCCATCCGTGCAAGACTGTCGCTCGGGGAATCATGCGAGCCCGCAAACGCAGGCCCTGCGCCTCCGGACGTCTGCATATACACTCAGATCATCATCATGCGAGGTGGTAAGTAACCGGTGAGACCCAGGACAGTCCCACGAGGAACGTTTCTGAATCCGAACTGCCGCGGTCACCTGAGATTCATCGCGGCCGAGTCTTGACCCCAGCTCAGCCTCGGCCAGCGTTATGTAGAACAAGAGTCTTGACTGTGAGTAGGATAGCCTGAAGTATTGGTATTGCGCACAAGATATAGCCTCCTCCTGGGGACCCGCTTGATACGTCTTTTTCCGCTCTGAGGACGTATCCGCGCCACACAGCTCACGACGCGCGTCCGACCACATCGGCCTTATCGGCCTTCCACATGCTCACCCTCACCGTCATATTTACTTCCGTACCAGTCCCCTCTTCTGTATTTGTTACTCCTTTCCTACGATTGGTTCACTACCATACAGTCAGCTACTCTGGGCCCTTCTGTCCCTTTTCCTCTTTTGTGACTCATTTCCTACATTTCGTACATATACTTCGAGTCTCGCGATGTACGTAGAGAGATTCGGACCTTACCTGGCCTCCGGCCCCCCCGAATATCATCCCCAGTGCTTCAAGCACACTTCCTGAGGCACACGTGCAGGTCACTCGGATCCTCGCACACCGACAGCCTCTACGTCGTCTACGCGACGTCGAGCTTGTTACAGCCGTTTTCAATGAAGTGCGGAAACGCGAGTCGCGTCGACGCGCCTCGGAAGCACGGCCCAGAGCCGACGCGTCCCCAGGTTCGAACCCGTGCTCCCGACGAAGTATTACTTGCATCGTATACATGCTCAGACCTCCTAGTGGTTTCGACAGTAGGTTTAATAAGCCTTCGAGACAGTACGGTAAATTTTGCACGTAGATTTATAGGCCTAGGAGAGAGGAATAAATCATATAGTTGAGTGAGAGCGCCGGGAATCGAACCCGCTCCATCGTGGAGGCGCATTTGCCGCTGGCCCACGCCTTCTGGGAGGTCGCGGCGCGATTCGCGATTCCGCACTTCATGAAAACGGCTGTAACACGCTTCTCATCAGAAGTCTCTGCGACTGCGACTGCGCGGGCATCGGAGGTTTCGCACTCACACCACCTACAACGTCCTACGCTTGGAGTCTGCGCAGTACGTGACAAGTCAGTAGATATCCTAGAACAGATCCCGAGATGCCCGGCGGTCCTGCAAGGGCCAGTGTCTCACACCGTGGCCTCTTTCAGCGGCGCGCTGGCTGGTTATCACATGCCTTGCTCCCGACAACCATCATCGCCGTTCACCGTGCAACACGTACTCCACGTTGCCCTCCCTCGCTATTGCCTTCTACCTACACCACACTTATGCTCCTTTACGCCTATATTCGTATTTCACATTCTCATCGTTCTTCCATCGCCGCAGCGTCTCCATCATACGTGCGTCCTTGCTCCATCTTCGCCCACTTCGAATTGACGTCTATATCAATATAGTCCCTGAAATTCATCTCACCTCACCACTGAACGAGCTTTTTGTATGAGAGGTAGTGCCTATCACATTGTGGCGCCCATGTTATCACCCTGGCCAGTTCACAGCTTTGGTCGCTCTCCCTCTGTCTTGGTCACTCCACCCCCGACCTTCCCACCAAAGCATTCGTTAGGCTCGGCAACCCGCGCGCATTATTATTCTTGGGGCACCCGACCTATGAGCGCTTGGTGCTGGGCTCTGATAACGGAGGTTGTCGCTGCTAAACGGGCGAGCATTTGCATAGGTGTATCGCTCTTTTTGCATTCTGGGGCTCACCCGCCCCCGAAGACCCGTGTATCCGGATCTCACGAGACTCCATTCGCTCGTATTCGTGGTGAGACGATCCGTATTGCCTCTGTGTCAATCACGCTAAGACTGTTTGGTGTTCTAGCTTGCTTTCCCAGGGAGCGGGGCGCTTATGATATCTCAGGTTGCCATTCTACACTACCAGATGGTGCTGGACATCGTGTACGTCTCACGATGGTTGTATGCGCTTCGAATCGAGCTTGCTTTCTTATACCAGGACAATGTCTTGACACCGACGTGTGAATAATATCGTCCGAACTCTTGCCATTGGCGGTTTTGTACAGTACTATACAGATATGATCTGGCTCCTAAGGGCCTATAGCATTGCCGAAACAAGAAGCGAGGATTCGCATGACAAGCATACTTGCCATCTCTACAGGGAATGGAGATAATTGAGCTTGAGAAGAGAGTCTTTCCAGTACATCAGCTGGCATCGCCGCATAGCATGCAAATGGGCATACTGTTATATGTTCCGAGTTGTTGCCAAGACGTACAACAATCAAGTCCCCAGCCAAGGAGGGCTGTGGTCATGAGTACGAATGCGACGAGAACGGCGTTTCGAATTCGAAATGTCTGTGCAGTCGCATGGACACAAAGTCACGAAAGCATACACGGAGGATGGAACAGAGGAAGCGCACTGCTTTCGTAGTCCATATATGTATCACTGGCGGGTTCGAAAAGTTCGACCCGACTATCAAGTGGTTACCCGCCGGGGTAGTAACAGACTAAGGAAGAGGTGAGCTGCGAGAGGATGAATCGCAGACTACTCACACTGATGGTTTGCAATCCCGGCCGTCCACCGTCTCTTCCGGCGTCGCCTAGATCGCCGTCGTGCAATCAGAAGCCGCTTCGGAAGCACGCAGCAACAGACGTACCGGGGCCGTGATCGAGACCACACGTAGAAACTTGATCCCCAGAGATGGTGTACCAACCCTCGAGCATGCCGGCGTCGGATCCACAGAGGACTAACTGTCCTTGTTGTGCAGAACATACTTGCTTTCGATAAGCGCTTTCATTAGCAAGGCGGAAGTGAAGCGCCCTTCTGGACGCGACACGTTCGGATTCAAGTTCAAGAACCTGAACAGTCCTTGTCTCGGCGCAGTAAATAAGCAAACATCTTTGCTCGTTTGCGTATCCGATGCTAGAACTTGTTGCGCCGTTAGAAAGATATCGGCAAAGAAGCCATCAGAGTTCACATACGGCAAGAAGGTCACACAGATATCGGCGAAAAGCGACCACGGCGTGACATGGTATATGCGCCTGAGCGCAGAGTGTAAGAGTGTGCGTTGGACGAGGAGATTGGAGTCGCCTACAAGATACGAGAATCCAGGTGCGAAACAATCAGTGTGGCCCCCGAGTCCGTAAAGACGGCACCAGTAAGCCGGGAATCTTCCTTCGGCGTATCGGCAGGTGGGTACTGTTCTCTCAATTTAAAGGGCGCTGCGGACGGTTGTCAGCACGAAAGGTTGTGGTATTAGAGCTGGTAACGAACTTCGTGAGTCAATTTCGACCGACAACAGGTAAACACGGTGGATAGCCACCGCGGCCATGTAGCGCCCGGAGGGATCCAAGGCTAAATCGATGATTTCATCGTCGCCAAGCGTCATAGGCGCGGTCTCATCAACGACGCACAGCTATGAACAACCACTGCATCATTGCGCGGTTGTCTCATACGGTATACATGGCGAACCTTGCGTCCTGACAACTTGACGTAGACAATGCGCACGAAGCCTTGGTGGCCGGCTGCTACTAGCCAGTAGCCTCCACGGCTGTCAACAAGCCATTGGGCAGTCGCCATGGGTCCGCCGTGTGTTGGCACTGCCGTGTATGTCGTACCGTTGGAGGCCAAGGAGACGATATGCACCAGGTGGTCATCGGCTGGGGCAGATCTCAGGTCGTCGTTCGCAAAGGCGAGCAAAAGTTGGTGCACGCACAGCATATTGCGAGCAGACGGCCATCTGGAGTGAGAGCCAGATGATTGGCCGGTCTACTGAGAGTTGTCGTTGAGAACTCGAAGGCTTTCCTGTACTTTTCCATTGTTGGTTTCGAGAGGGTGGGCGACTAGGAACGCAGTGCGGTCGTTGAGGTGACGAAGGCGCCGACGTGCTTTATGTACGCGAAAGCAGTGGCATATCGCAAAGGAGACACGGATGAAAGACCCATTGAAAGAACAATCGACCGCGTGAACAATGGGTTATCGCATTTGCTCAAGCCATGGACATCACCGCTGGCTACGCGATACATGCAAGGCCTCGTGTGATTTTAGCCGGCGTTCTGCTTGCAGTGGCTGGTGGTGGGAAGTGTAGTGTCGAACGACGGTGGCCTAGCACGGACAACAGTGGTGTCTTATGATGCGTGTATGCGTGAAACGACCCAGCCCACTGAGGAGACGGTGGTTTGCGGTTAGCAGAAGGTCGCGCAACACGGGGTTGTGTGCGTCATGGCTCGCGTGGCCTCCCCCAAGCGTGCTCAGGCGCTCAGGGCTTGAGTTACGGTTACCAATTTAGGCAGCTATGCGCCACGTGCGAATGGGCTCTGCCTGGCATCTGCCACTGCGCACAAGGCACACAAAAACGCGATAGATGACAACAAGCTGGCCACGAAGGACAAGGCGCCGTGCGCAGCATATGAGATGTCCAAATGACCGGCATTGCCTCATCGCTGGCATAAAAGACATCGACGCATATGCCATAGGCCTAGGCGGACCAACAAGTGGTGGAAAGTCGAGGGCGCACAAGTTGAGCTCAAGCGCTGCTACGTCGAGATGAGGGGCTTGGACCGCGAGGACAAGGGCATATCCGACGCAGTCAACCGTCTTCTCAAGCCACCGACCCTCCGCTCGCCGCTTACCTCGACCGCGTTCAATTACCGTCGCCGCGCCGTGATCAACGACGGAGTCCGCAAGCGCCTCGAGCAAATCTACAGCCTTCCTGACTACAATGACCTGCAGCCCTCTGCGCGACGTGTCGGTCAGACCAAGCGAGCGAGGCAGCCATCACTACTCCAAGAGGCGATTGCCCAGCCTGCCAGCACGCCGGCCGGAACGCGTCAGGACGACAAGGAGGGCAGCGACGAGGATACGAAGACGAGGCGTAGAGCATGTGGCGGAGAATGTGCTTGGAGAAACGAACTCATAATATACAGTAGGTACTGTGTCGTAGTACACTTCTTGAACATCATATTGCGCATGTAGCGCTCCTGCGCGACTACGCGGGTGAGGTCCCTTAAAGTCAAGCCTCTGCATAGCCCGTACGGCTTCCACCCTGCTCTTCGCGATCACACATACCAACAGTATACATCTCTACGAGCCCATACATACTACATACATATTTATCTTTTCAGAACAGCGGGCTCTACGGCGACAGCGCGAGGGCTGGGGTTAGGGGCGTGAGGACCGCGCGCAACCCGCATCAAACCCGCTCAGCAACCCTGGCGTTCTCGCATCAGGGGTCTGTTCCGAACCGCTTGAACGGCCACAACACCTGGGCGTCTTCGCTTGAGCAAGGGTACCCTCAGATAGCCCTGCTATCTGCAAGCCTGCCCATACTACTTATAACGCTGTACGAACAGGGTTGGAACTGTAAAGCGTGTACGCGTACGCCCCTGGACTCTGCGGGCTTTCTCGGCTAATCAGGATCGGTAGATCAGGCCCCAAGCTGGCGCGCTCAACTCCGCATCCCGCCCTGTCCCCGCCCTCTCTACCCCGGGCACTAATACGCGCCGAGCTACGCAGTGCGAGCCCGCCAGTGTCATATACAGTACAGTAGGGAGATGGTCGGGGCAGAGAAAACTTCCCTCCACCTCCGCCTCAGAACCATTCTCATCATCATCCTCCTGCCTATACCCACTTAAGCCACCGCCACCGTCTTCTCCCCACGCATATACCCGACATCCCCGTCATATCTTTTCCCTTCCCATGTCTTGCTACCGCATGTATTTCGTCTCTCGCACGCATACTATCTTGCTTCCCATCGCTGCGGCACGGTCAACTTCAGCCGCCTTCCGTAGTCGCCGCTGCCCATCCGCGCCGCGTCGTTGTTTTCGTGGTCGCTGGGCTTTAGTCTTACAATCTACCACCCTCACTCTGATCGATCTTTGCGCACAACCGTGCAGGTAGTACGTCGACATCCTCTACGACTTCTTTTCCTCTCTGTTTTCACTCACGTTATCAGAAGCCAGACCACGAACGACGTCATGCGCGAAGACCTGCTCGCCCAGATCTGCAACGTCTCAATCTGGTACGTCTCCTTTCGTCGTGGACTGATATGAACTCAGACTGTCCAGGGCAAGATTCGATAGCAGTCCATACTACAAATGTCGAGGAAGAGTCCAATTAACAGTAAGCTTATTGATGAAAAGGGCTCGGTCTGCAAAGTTTATGTACAGTACGTTGAATTCTTAGTCGCACACCATGTACTAGGGTCAGCCGACATTACAACTATCCTATCTTCCTGGTGCGATCAGATCCACACTCTCAGACCTCAGGCGTGCCATTCCGACGAGCCTGCGCATGATATTGAATGAGGGGAGAACATTGTCCGCATCAACACAGATGAACGTACCTTCTCGCGCCCTCTGTACGTGCTGAGAGTCTTCTTCAACACCCAACGGCCCCAGTGATCGGCAGAGACGTTGAGGCAGTAATCAGGGTATAAAGGGTGTATGGCTCCAATCTCCACAGCCGTCCAGCCACTGTTGGACGTCCCGTACCACAACTGCGGGGCTTCATCAGATGGGAAATGAACGTAGACGTCCCCAGGTGCCGGTTTTACTGCAGAGCCTGGCGATGACAAGACAGATGCACTGCGAGACTTGAAACACGTCATCTCTATACCATGTTTACGTAGTCTGTGTCTTGTAGACCACACTTTGACTTTCGCGAGTCCACCACGGGGGACAGTTCCGTCTCCCGATGCGCTCTGCACGGTACTTGGCATCCTGGAGCCTGTGTGAGTCTGAGCCGGTGAGCTTTCTGGTTACGACACACCTGTGTTCCTTTGACAGTGAAACCTCGCTGGAGACTAAACTCTCAGAGATAGTACGCGGACACCCTGCGTCGTTCCGGACGCTATGAGCAACAGAATATAAGTTCACAATTCATACATAATCGGCGCCGATGTGATACCTTGGCGGAGGTGCACTGGTACTCGTGCGATCGTCTCGTAGTGAAGGCTCATTTGATTGCTGCTTTGTGCTTGCCTCTGCATGAGGACTGATATCAATTGAGAGGTAGAGCAGAATACTAGAGCATACGCATGACCTTTCCCCCTAATGTCAGTATCTGACTTCATGCCGCCGAGGCTGGCTGAAAAGGATAGAATGCTCGGAGGTGTTCGATACTGTGGATTTCCGCCCAATTCTACAGCACGGGGGTTCTCGTCGCCGACATCCTCTCCCGACGCCCCAGCGAAATCGGTGCGTGTGCATTCGTCGATCCGAGCAGAGAGTGAGCTGGTAGAACATTGGATACCACGATGAATGCTCTGCAAGGGTTCGTGATGAGAGGGGGTCGACCGTCCGTCCCCGCTGTGAAGAGAATGACCAGGGTCGCTTGTCGAGGGATCGGAGCCACTTGGGGAATGCCTACAAAAGGTTACAACAGCGAATGCATCCAATCTGCGGGATGCGTACACGTCTTCATCGGGCGCAGCATCGTGCGATAACGCCTCGCGATCGGCGCCGGGATTCTCTCCCAATGCCCCAGGCAAATCGGCGCGTGAGGGTTCGTCGCTCCGAGCAGAGTGTGAGTTAGTAAAACGCTGAATATTATGACCAACACCCTGCATGGGCTCATGCGGAGATGGGATCAATCGTCGGCCCTCGCCCTGAAGAGCAGAGCTAGGATTGCATGTCAAAGGATCGGGGCCGGTTGAATGCCTAAAAGGGGTTACGACAACGGATGCGTCCAATCTATCAAGCGCGTACATGTCTATGTGGGTTACAACATCGTGCGATGACTCCTCGTGGTCAAGGCCGACATTCTCTCCCGGCGCCCCAGCGAGATCGGTGCGTGTGCGTTCGTCGATTCGAGCAGAGAGTGAGCTGGTAGAACATTGGATACCACGATGAATGCTCTGCAAGGGTTCGTGATGAGAGGGGGTCGACCGTCCGTCCCCGCTGTGAAGAGAATGACCAGGGTCGCTTGTCGAGGGATCGGAGCCACTTGGGGAATGCCTACAAGAGGTTACAACAGCGAATGCATCCAATCTGCGGGATGCGTACACGTCTTCATCGGGCGTAGCATCGCGCGATAACTCCTCGCGGGCCAAAGCGAATCCTTGCGCGAGCGACCACGTCTGTGGAGTGAGGTCGAGAATATATCCTATCAGAGCCATGCGCGACACATACCTTCGCGTTTGCACGATACTTTTTGACTGTGCCTCGCATTCTCCCTGTGTTCCTGTCGCAATTGGAGAATAGCATTTTCCAGGGTGGTGCAGACTGACGAGCCCCGTGAGACAGTTATTGAACTGGCCAGAGGTTGATTAATCACCTCTATATCCGCGCGAAGGATGGGTCGCCATGGATTACGCTCGTAAGGAGAGCGCGAAACATATTGCCTCGATTTTGGATGCAGAATCTTCATAGTGAGAAGCAGAGGAAACTTGAGAGGGGGATTCAGGATACTGCATAGCTTATATACCGGAATATGTCACAAAGACAGTTGGCCGTCCGACCACAATTGAGCAGCTAGACCACAATCACCACGCTATCGAGATGACCATGATTGTGACTGCGATTGGGGATCCACAATGGTCACTGCGGCCGAAGTCATAGCCGGGGTGATGGGAAGGAGCAAGCCGACTGAGCGCGCGCGGCGGATCCCAGAGTCGCGCGTGCCCAAAGTTACCCTTTAAGGTAATTTCGATGGCCGCTGGGCAATGCGGCTG
>UWZB01000197.1:0-40720 GCA_900536885.1 Peniophora sp. CBMAI 1063 | reverse complement strand
GCCACGTCGCCAGCCAATCAGGTTGTCGGATTGACTCTGGCGTTTGTCTCTGACGTAAAGCGCGTCCTCCTTTGTTTAGTAGATGAGCTTGCTACAATCAAGGCGTACATACCACATGAGGGCGGCAGTGTACATCAGTTTTCTTCAGCAGAAGAACTATCGGACGATCCATCTTCAAGGTTTCCTACCCCGAGGCCTCCAGAGAGCCTGTATCTCCCTCCTAGACCTGATGGTCTTCTCTTGATACTCCTGTACTCTTGCTTCCACTCGGCAAGCTCCTTCTCCGACACCGCTCGACGTCCCGCAGCACTCCTGTCATGCTTACCCGTGAACCAGCAGATCACGGAGAAGAACTCACAGTCTAGCGTCCCGCACAGTTCTCCATCCCCGAGGAATGTCAAACTGCCCTCACCATCGTACGTCCCTCCTCCGCGTTGCTCATGTGCGCGCCATCTGTACTCAACTTCAACATGTCCGTTGGTGGATGATCGGTCGCGCTTGCCCCGGATGATGCCTTTCAGAATGCCGAAATCGAAGCGACCCCAGAGGTGGTTGCCTGTGATCTTGGAGGGACAAAGCGTTAGGCTGAGCTTCCGTCTGCATTCTCGAGGCCAGTCGTCTGCAAGAGAGGGAGCATCGATAGTATATCTGCCTGTGAAGTCGGATGATTGAAACTATACAAGGATCAATCACCGCTCCCACGATACAACGGCACGCTGATCACGTACCTCGCTAGGTTTAGCGGGACCGGCGTGCCGCCTAGCCTGTTGTCTTTCTGCTCTAACACCAGAGCTGCTGGACTCCCGAGGCTCAATGTCTTTGTTCTTCTTCCCCTTCATGCCGATAGAAGTGTCGTTGGTTCTCATGTATTCCTTCTTCCATCGTGCCAGTTCGTCGGCAGAGACAGGACCGCGCGTCTCAGTATCATACTGCTTTCCGGTGAATGCACACTTCTCCGAGAATAGCTGACACTGTAATGTTCCGCATAGCCTCCCGTCGCCGATGAAGATCAACGTTCCCCCATCTTCATACATCTTTGTCTTGCCCTGCTCGTGTCCGCGCCATCGGAATCTGGCTATCTCGCCGATAGCGGTAGGAGTCTTGCAGTAAATAATACCGCTCACGATGCCAAACTGGAAGCTACCCCAGAAGTGATCGTTTGTACGTTGCGAGGGAGACAGGGTGAGGGAGAGCCTTCGATCACAGTACCCAGGCCACTCATCCGCGAGTGAGAGCGCGATGATCGTGTACTGGCAGGCAAAGTCGGATGGCTGTAGCTATGCGTACGATTCTTTGGTAAGCGTACGCGACATCGCGCATTGGCATGGACAGTGTATATACCTCGATCAGCGTATGAACATCGGCCTGCTGTGCAGTTCTTGCTCGCTTCGTCGCCGGACCGTCTGTGTCCGAGTCATACGAAGTTCCCCTCTGTGACAATGAAGAGAGTGAGCGAAGATTATGCGCACAGGGCCACAGGCTTGCTTCGCACCTTGAGCAACATTCTCTCTACCTCTTCCTGCTCCTTCCGTAGTTCTCCTTCCGCTTCGTCGCGTTGCTTCTCCCATTCTTCCTTCAAATCCTCCTCCAAGCCGAGCAGCCGCTTTGGAACCCTCAACGCTTTCCCATCCCCGAACGCTTCCATCAACTTCTTCTTCGCTGCTCGTTTGGTGGTGACTGGTGCGATACCATAATGTGCCATCTGCGCGATGTAGAAAGCGCCGGTCTCGTCTTTCTTAGATGAGTGGCTTCTGGTGAGCAGATCGTAGAGTTTTCGAGAGTCGATGCGAGGGTAACGTGTGCGCTTCGCGCCCTGTTCGACATACATGTCGCAGCCGTCGTACCAGAAAGTGCGGTCAACCGTGACCGGGGTTGTGCCGTGCATGTCGAAGTCGCGCCAGATGTGCCTTCGGTGATTGTTGCAACGGTGGTGGTAGAGGATGAAGCCGGGTTATCAGACTGATGGTCTAAACGCGGCTTATGGGCGCTCGATGACGTAGCCGTGTCTCGGTGTGATTTGCTCATGCCAGCGCGGGCTTCGGCGTTCTCTACGTCTCATGTATACTGCATGACAAGATGATGAGACATATACCATTGTCCCGCGTAGAAGTACGAGGAAAAAAATCACATGCCTCTCGATTGATTCGCCGATCGTTGAGCGAGAAAAGTCTGATTTACCAGTTGGCGCAAAAAGGTACCGCGCCGGGCCGCGAATGTCACGTTACCGTGAAATGTGCGCTTTTTATCCAATTTTGCCATTTTCGGCCACTGCGCCGGGTTGGCGCCGGGTAGCACGAGCTGACAGCGCTACTTAGCAGTATATTCTAGCCGTGTACTGCATGTTGAGACGAGATCCCCGCTATCATCAAGTACCCGTAAGTGAGTACAGACTTGGCGGCGCGACGACGCAATCCGGTGTTTCAATCGTGCGAGCTTTGCGTGGGCGCGGCTTGATATGATGAGCGACGCGCGCGCAGTCCCTCAGAGTTTCCCTCACACAACCATGATAATGACCACGTATTGGGATATCCAAACCCAGCGTATGCTCATCAGAGTCTTCCTCCGTGTTGGATACCATCTATGCTTTTTGAGTAATCTTGGGGAGCCAGTCCTGGCCGAATGGCGGGTCTACCTCATGCTTCTCTTCAAGTACATCGGAGGCCGGCTTCCGATTGAATGGGCGTGCCAACGCAACCGAGAAGCGCTGACTACGTGCGCTCCCGAGCGTCTACAATGACTCCTGCTGAGCCTCTCACCAATATGACAGCGGGTCCGTTCGAGGTTTCACGCCGCCAGTTCTTTTTGGTTCGAGCTCGACTGCCAACTTCGAGGAGCATTACTATCGTCCCTACTTTCGTCGCGCGCTCATTCATCGGCGCCTTTTTGTGGAAAACCGCCCGCCATGGTACTTCAGGTCGTCGTCAGCGCGGTTACATATGCTGTGACACCAGAGGATGCTCTTGTGCCGTGCGTGGGTCCATTGCTAGTGCTCGAGTCGTCTGACTGATACGTTACATTGCAGCTTATGGCGAGATATGCGCATGATACCTGTCTACGTTGCAGTCGTGTCGATAGTTATGGCGGTTCTTTTGTCCGTCTCTCGTGGCCTGCATGGCACGGTTTCCGAGGTCACCCGCCCACACCAGCGAAACATCACCGGCAATAACCTACGCACTCATGTCCTCCTGCTAGGCGGAATTAGGATCTACGCCTTTAGAGTTGCTCGGACGATATGTGTGTTGGCTTTACTCGTCCTCTACGCGTACGAGTTTGTGCGCGACGTTAGCTTGCGCGATTACCCGAAACAAATGACGAAGGACGAGATACTCGAACTTGTGCTCTTCTTGACTTATGTGAGTGTCCAAGATACAGAATGTGCACAACCCGCTCATGCGACCTGTAGCTCTACGCTTCCGGTCTGGCTCTCCTCAACGTCGTAGCGGAAGCTTCGTTGGCTCGGACAGCTGCACCCCACCTGGTGCTCATCCTGCTCACAAGCTGCGCAGTGTACGGCCTTCGGAACGTATGGCCACTCATGACCTACACGCTTCAACCAGTCGACGAGGGGGCAGGCGCACTTCTATGGGTCAAGATTGCTCTGCTCGCTGTAGCGGGAATAGTCATTCCGCTCATCGTGCCCCGGCAATATGTTCCTGTAGACCCAAAGGTATCTTGTTCGATATGCTAGCTTGGGCAGAAGACTGACGAAACTCCAGAACCCGTCTGCAGAACCCAACCCGGAGCAGACATGCTCACTCCTATCGTTGCTCACGTACAGCTTCTTGGACAAACCCATATTCGCTGTGTACAACAATCCTCTTCTGGCCTCTGAAACGCTGCCCGAGATTGCGGACTACGATCGAACAGTACACCTTGTGGACCGCAGCTTCAAGTACATGGACGTCTTCTCGGGTGCTCCACGTCAGCATATGTTCTTCGCACTCATGCGCGTATTTCGTCAGTCGTGCTACGATGGCATAAACCGATGGCTGTTATAACTTTGAACAGGGGCGGAGTACGTCATACTCTCTCTTCTCATGATCATGCGCGCGTGCACCTATCTCCTTGCGCCCGTGGGCATCAACCGGCTACTAGCGTAAGAGACGCGCTCTTGCTTAGTACCTACTGTTACTCACGATCGTGATAGATACCTCGAGACGGGCGGAGAAGGCGTTACTGTGCGACCGTGGGTCTGGTGCCTGCTGATGTTCTTCGGCCCGTTGGTAGGTACTGTCACAATGCAGTATTATACTTTCATCACGGTACGTCCCGACATCATGCAATGTTGTGAGGAACACGACTGACACCGACGCCTGGCAAGACTGGGACGGTAGTGCGCGCCGAAGGCATCATCACGCAGCTTATCTTTGAGCACGCCCTGCGCCTGCGCGTGAAGTCAGAGACAGCGAGTACACCTCCACTATCTGCGACGCAGACCCCACAGACCGCATCCGTCGCAGGCACAGACACCGGAGCTGTCGCTAGCGAGGGCCCCGAATCTCCGATCGCTCATCAAGGAGAGGCGGACTCTTCGACTGCCGTTTCTTCGCCATCTCGAACAAGCACCAAGGGTCCGGACAAGGTCGGCGATCAGAAAAACAATGTTGGTAAGGAGGAAAAGGGCGACAACTTTGCCGGAAAGATCAACAACCTAGTCACCACGGACTTGCAAAACATTGTGAATGGCCGCGACTTCACTATAGCTATTGTGTTCACCCCGGTCATGGTCGGCATGTCCCTATACTTCTTGTATCTCGTGTTGGGTTGGAGGTACGTTCTTATGCTCGTCATCAGAACGGTCCCAAACAAGCACTTACCGGATATCAGCGCATTCGTCGGGATGGGTGTCATGGTCACATGCTGGCCCATACCGGCATATCTAGTGAAGAAGCTGCAGGAGGCACAGAAGACGCTCATGAAGAAGACGGATGCACGGGTTCAGGCAGCCACTGAGATGATGGGCGTTTTGCGGATGATCAAGATGTTCGGATGGGAGGGGAAGATCGCAGAGCGCCTCAGCATGAAACGCGTTGACGAGCTCCGCTGGCTGCGCACTTCGGAGATGATCGACCTCGGTAACGACGGTGTTACGCTGTGAGTGAATCTGAGACGAGAGAACGATCATGATCGGGATACTGACACCCATGTTGCCTCGCAGGTTTATGCCCGTCTTCCAGATGTTAGCCACCTATGGGACGTTTACATTGGTGATGGGAGGCCGGCTTACACGTATGAAGGCGAACTACAGCTTTACGCTCCTACTGACATAGTTGATAGCTTCCATCGTGTTCCCGTCGATGTCCGTCTTCATGCTTCTTCGCACCCACATGGACATGTTCTTCTATCTCGCCTCACCGGTCATCAAAGGTATGTTGATGTTCCTTGCATCCGTACGCATACCAAACTCATTACTCTCCTTTAGCAAAGGTCTCTCTGGACCGTGTCACAGAGTTCCTCCGCGAAACAGAGTTACTGGACCGATACGCACAAATGCGCGACGGACCGACCTCGAACGGCCTACTTGTTGGACAACCCGCAGATCCCTCAGTCGTTGGCATGTGCGATGCGTCATTCACTTGGACTGCACCCTCATCGTCGATCGATGGTACTCAGACTCCCTCGCGACGCACCTTCACTCTACGTATACCGGGAGAGCTCATATTTGAGCAAGGCAAGATCAACCTCATCGTCGGACCGACAGGCAGCGGCAAGACAAGCTTGTTGATGGCTTTACTCGGCGAAATGCACTTTATCCCTCTCGTAGGAGGAGCATGGATGAATCTCCCGCGCACGCGTGGTATCGCGTACGCTGCTCAGGAGAGCTGGGTGCGGAACGAGACTATCCGCGACAACATTCTCTTTGGCGCTCCCTATAACGAAGCTCGTTACAAACAAGGTGCGTACACTGCGACCTTTATCGTCACTCGACTCTGACGCGACCTACAGTCATACATCAATGCGGATTGAAACGCGATCTGTCTCTCTTCGAGGCCGGAGATAATACCGAGGTCGGCGAGAAGGGTCTGACTCTCAGTGGAGGCCAGAAAGCGAGAGTGACGCTCGCCCGCGCTGTGTACTCCTCCGCGGATGTACTCCTATTGGACGACGTGCTTGCGGCCTTAGACGTGCACACGGCCAAGTGGATCGTTGACAAGTGCTTTAAGGGCGATCTCGTCCGCGGTAGAACTGTGCTGCTAGTGGTACGTAATCTGCTGTCTCCGTACCTGCACCCGGCACTGACTGATACCGTTCGCAGACGCACAACGTCGCCTTGGCTAGTACTATCGCCGATTACGTGGTCTCCCTTGGTGGTGATGGCACCATTGCGGCCAGAGGGCTGTACAAGGAGATTCTTGCCGAGGACAAGGATCTCGCTGACGAGGTCGCTCAAGAGTCCGAGAGACTCACGAAGATTGACGAGGGGATTGAAGAACCCGAAGTTCCGGATGATCCAGCGGCTAGCCGGGCCGGCGGGAAGTTGATCGTGAAAGAAGAAGTTGCGGAAGGACATGTCTCCCTGCACGCTCGTGAGTCTCAGGCACTGGGGATGCGATATTGTACAATGCTCACAACAGCACGCAGTCAACCTCTTTTGGACGGCTCTTGGGGGCGAGCACCCAGTATTATTCTGGGTCGCTTTCTTCGTTTTCCTGTTCGGCTATCATATCCTTGCGAATTCCCAAGTAAGTACGTGTGCGCATATGACCCGAGCATCTTACTCACGTGTAACTAGTCATTCTGGCTGGGTCGCTGGGCGGATGCATATGCACGTCCCGGAGATGTGGATGTTATTTAGTGAGGAAGCCATCGCTAATGCATAGATCATCGCTGAGCGCTGATGCCGTGTCCCTGAACAGCTACATGGCCAACTTCGCCCTGCTCGTTTTCTGCACCACGGTTTCATACCTCATCTTTAGCGTCACATACGTATTTGGGATCCTCCGTGCAGCCAAGAAGATCCACGCCCTCCTCATCGACTCTATCCTTGGTACAACACTGCGATGGCTGGACCAAACACCAGTGTCCAGGGTGATCACCCGCTGTACCAAGGACATAAAATCGATCGATGGAAAGCTTGCGGGACAGTTCCGTTGGCTAAGTGCGTCGGTTTTCCTATGAAGGCCGCTTCATCTCACTGATTATACACAGTGAGCGTCACCGTGCAGTTAATCACCCAGCTCATCGCTATTGCGCTGATTACTCCTGGCGTCGTTTTTCCTGGCGTCGCGATCTTTTGCATCGGTGCTTGGTTCGGTAATATCTACATGAGAGCGCAGTTACCGGTGAAGCGAGAGATGAGTAACAAGAAAGCGCCGGTACTCGGTCACTTCGGGGCTGCTATGACCGGTCTAAGTGAGCCTCATTGCGATCTGTCCCAGAGTATTGTACTGATAGATGGTCTAGCATCTATTCGAGCATACGGCGCGGAAGATGCATTTCGCAAGGAATCGTACAAGCGCATCGAGAACTACACACGATCTGGTAGGACGTTCTACAACCTCAATCGCTGGATCAGCACGCGGAGTGATGCGCTCGCTGCCCTCTTCCCGTCCGGACTCGGGGTCTACATGGTCTATGGGCCAGGTGCCGCAGCCGTCGGCGCCTCCAACGCCGGGTTCTCGCTCGCAATGGCCAGTGAGTAGTATTGAGTCCCCGTCGGATTTGGTACTTATATGCTTTCAGCTGCGTTCAGCAACATGATACTGTACGTGCACTATCAATATGAGATGTCTTATATCACGATACTGACTGGCAGTGCAGGTGGTGGGTCAGGGTGTTCAACGACTTCGAAATTGAAGGGAACAGTCTGGAGCGCATCCAGGCATACCTGGAGATTGAGCAGGAGCCCAAGCCTTTGAAGGAGAAGGTCCCTCCGGCATCATGGCCGGCTAGTGGTGAACTGCGTGTTGAAAGACTCTCTGCGCGCTACTCTTCAGAAGGGCCCACTGTCCTCCACGACATATCGTTCACTGTTCAATCCGGAGAGCGCGTTGGCATCGTCGGTCGCACCGGTAGTGGGAAAAGCTCTCTCACGCTTTCGCTCTTGCGCTGCATTCATACCGAAGGCGACGTCTACTACGATGGTTTCAACACGGCCAACCTCAACCTCGATGTACTGAGAACCAACGTCACCATCATACCTCAAGTCCCTGAGCTGCTGAGCGGAACGCTGCGCGAGAACCTGGACCCATTCAGCGAACATGACGACGCAGTCCTCAACTCGGCATTGCGTGCGTCGGGTCTATTCTTGTTGCACAGTGAGACGGACGAAGGCCGCATCACGCTCGACTCACAGATCTCGAGCGGCGGCGGCAATTTAAGTGTTGGTCAGCGCCAAATCCTGGCTCTTGCCCGTGCTCTTGTGCGCGGTAGCAAGCTGCTTATCCTGGACGAAGCGACATCGTCGATCGATTACGACACGGACACCATTATTCAGTCTTCGCTTCGCCATGAACTTGGTAGAGACGTGACGCTTCTCACCGTCGCCCACCGTCTGCAGACGATCATGGATGCTGATAAGATCGTATGATCGCTTTGTTCTTGATCTTGATGGTTGCTGATGTTCTCTTCAGATGGTTCTTGACGCTGGCCATGTTGTCGAATACGACAGCCCGAAGGTTCTCCTGAATAAAGAGGGCGGCTATCTCAAGTCGCTTGTGGACGAGAGTGGCGACAAGGATGTATTGTACGCTATGGCGGGTGGGGTCGTTGCTGGAATTTAGGCTCTGGATGCCGATCTTCTCTTGTAACGCTCACTATTGTTGGCAGCATATAGTCAGGACAAGAGGAGGGTGGGAGACGCAGATGCACCACCGCGTTCAGAGCTTATCAGCGTCTCCGTGTTTCCGACGAACGTGCATGTATACATTTCCGACAATGACAGTGTATGGTGCCGGTATTACAGAGATGCTATGCCTCAGCTCAACAACACTGACGAGTCATTGATTTGCTGATCATGCATATATGGTATCCTTGTCAGGTACCACTGTCTCAACGAGCGATTTGATGAGAACTGCATTGGGTGGCCGCTCTGAGAGCTGAGCAACGGATTGGACCAAAGTATTCTACATTCATAG
Source organism: Peniophora sp. CBMAI 1063 (assembly GCA_900536885.1). Classification (NCBI taxonomy): domain Eukaryota; kingdom Fungi; phylum Basidiomycota; class Agaricomycetes; order Russulales; family Peniophoraceae; genus Peniophora; species Peniophora sp. CBMAI 1063. The sequence continues at coordinate 31,643 of UWZB01000197.1, read as the reverse complement.
CGACCAGCGCAGAGCTCGACTAGAATGACCGTAGCAAGTAGATGTATAGTTGCTGGCATGGGCTACCATCCGTCATCGGAAAGCTCTGTGTCCTCGCCGTCGTCACTCGTTGTGTCCGACCCAGCAGGCGGTTCCTTTTAGCCGGCATTTCTGCTCCAAAGACCGTGTTGAGCTTTCTTCGCAGCACTATCCGCGCGTTCATTGATGCCCCGCCACTCCTCCTTCCACCTTGAGACGTGTAAAGCCCATTTGATCGGACGGCTACCCGATTGCTCGTCGCGAACGCCGGAGAAGGTGAGCTCCCTCTTCGACGCCGCTTTCTTGAAAGTACCGCGGATTTTCCCGTTCTCCAGGAACGTAAGCGTTCCCTCGTTGCTCCATGAATGTAGCATGCGGCCTTCTTCCCTGTCGCGTCCCCTCCAAGTGAACGTGACAGTATCACCGATAGACTTCGGAAGCGGACCGCCACGGATGTTGCCATGAAGAAGACCAAACTCAAAACTGCCCCATAGATGTCTTCCAGTTCCTTCAGAAGCAGCCAGGTATATCTTGAGATTTCCAGGTGCCGCGTCCCATTTATCCTCCATAGCTTTCGAGTTGAGCGTAAACGGTCCCTCGAAGTCCTGAGCAGAAAACTAGTCTCATGAGTGTTCTGGAGAACCCAAGATGGACATATAGCGCACCTTTTTATCACTCCCACTTGGCCTTGCTTTCTTCTGCGCGGCCTTGCTCGGACCTTCTACCGCCTTTCTCTTGCGCGCAGGGGTCGTCTTCGTCGACGTAGCACCCTGATCCTCCATGTAGCGTGAGTACTCATATAACTGGCTACGTACTAGCAGAATAACGCACCCCTTCATCTCGAAAGTTCCAGAGTCTCTCCAGATCACGTTGCAGGTCCTGCAGCTCTCGGGGCACCCCAATTTCCCGCGCCTTGCCGAATGCAGCTAAGAGTACTTTCTTCATCTCCGGTCTCGTCCTCTTGGGTGTCAAGCCATAATGTCTGAGTTGAGCCTTATAGTACCCTACAGACTCATCCTCTTCACCGGCAAAGCGAGTGATTTGTGAGTACAGTTGCTTCGGAGCTGCTCGTTGGTAGCAACGATCATCGCCCTTCAACTTCAAGTAGAAGCCAGCGCCGTCATCGTAGAAAAAGTCGTCATCGCGGGTGACAGGGCCAGCATGAAGTTGTTGCTTACTAGTTCGAGGCATAAAGTTGAAAGGTGTACGCAAAGAACCATATGACGACGAGCGTCAAGAAGCTAGGGCGGTGCGCTCGGGGAACGCGGTCAGGCCCGATGACGTGAAAGCACTGCCGTTTACGAAACACACGTGGTCGCGTAGCAGGCGCGCGCGGCACGGCCATCCAGATGCATCTGTCCTTCTTCGCCGCCACCAACATCGCTCTTGCGTTGCTGATATACACGTTCGTTTTCTGTCATTCAGTTGAGACGGACGGATTGAACCCACCCATCCTCTATGCAGCATCGTATCAGCTCTTCAGTATACCACTATCTCGGCGCGAGGTCATCGGGCGGGAAATGTGGCGCGTGTACCGTTTCCACCATAGCCTCGCACTCCTCTAGGGCGCCGGGACGCCGAAGGCATCGTGGAAGGTGTACGATGCGCTAGCGAAGTTTCGTGAGAGCTCATCTGCTCATATCTTGACTGGACTAATAGGTAAGCTAGGCACTTCTATACTGCCGCGTTAGATCCAACTGTGAACGTTGTGTGCATACATTATCCTTGTACAACTCACAGCAGCCAGTGGAATGGGCGCGCCAAACGTCTATATACACTATGGCAGCCCTAATCGTCCCTGGATCTGCGCGCTTAAACGTGTGAGATCCCGACGGGCTTCTTTTGAGTGACCTGCGAGCGCCCGCGGTCGAAGATTTGACGCGCATGGGCCCTCGAAGTTGACAGGGTGATACCCGCTTTATCCCAATCGTGTGGTCTTACAGCGAGCACGGGTGCATTTATCGTGTATAAAGGTTGTCGACTTCAGGCGATGGATAATGATCTACGATATGCTCCCCACACTTGACCTTGTGAAGCTGACCGCCACAGAGAACCCGGTCCCAATCATCGGATTCATCTCCGCCTGTGTGATAACACTAGTTGTGCGCTACCTGAGGAGTCCCTGGCGGCGACTACCAGCTGGACCCTGTGGCTATCCTGTCATCGGGAACGCACTTCAGCTAAAGGATAGTCAATGGCTTCTATTCAGCGCCTGGCGAAAGCGCTATGGTTCGTCATCAGCTTACCTCGTGACACACTAGAATGCTGACGAGTTGGTGGCCAGGTGATATGTTTTATCTGAACGCTGCCGGGCAACCGATTGTCGTCGTCAATAGGCACGAGATCGCGGCTGACTTACTTGACCGCCGCGCCGGCATATACTCAGATAGACCAGCGAACATAGTCGGGGGCGATATGATGACCGAAGGGTTATTGCTTGGCTTTACCCATTACAGTGACCGGTGCGTGTGACTATTGCTGTACACTGTTTCCAGTGCTAATACATGCTATAGCTGGCGCAGGATGCGTAAAGGCGCGCACGAGACCGTCAACAAAGTCGTCGCCCATGGACTCCACGAATACCAGATGTCCGAGGCACTCGCACTTGCGAAAAGCGCGTTGCTCAATCCGGCTTCTTGGGATGCCTATCTGCGGCTAGCTTCTGCGAGTCTGATGCTATCGAGTCTGTACGGAGAGCGCCCGGTAAAACTTTGGAGACGAATATACTGTGAGACCCTGCTCATTTGATACTCTAGCTTGAAAGCGAAGACGACCCCCGCCTTCGCTTCATAAGCACCTTCAGCGAGCGTGTCACTATGGCTCTTGCACCTGGCGCACACTGGGTAAGTCGCCGGGCGTCTTTGGATACCGCAGTGCTAAGGGCGTACAGGTCGAGATCTTGCCTTGGATGCGCTACATCCCTAGCACATTCGCCGAGTGGAAGCGTACCGCGAAAGCTTGGAATCGTGCGGCTAACGATGAGTTTCTTCGCGCCTTCGGGCGCGTCCAAGAGAGCTTCGTGCGTCATCATTCTTTGGGCCTTCCTCCCCACTGAGCTCTTCCAGGCTCGTGGCGAAGATAAAGCCTCGTTTTGCTCGACTCTCATCCGCGAGGCTGATCGTTATGGACTGAGTCCACATGAGAATGCCTGGTTGGCAGCTACCATGTAGTGCGTATATCGCTTACTACGCGGGGCCTTCGTCCTGATGCGACGCAGTTCGGCAGGTGCCGATACAACGTCCTCCTCCATGAGCTGGTGGTCGCTCGCTATGTTGGCATACCCCGACTTACAGACCCGTGCACAACACGAATTGGATATGGTCGTAGGGCGCGCACGTGTACCAACGTACGCAGACATGCCCCACCTACCGTACATCTGCGCGATGGTCAAGGAGGTTCTTCGCTGGCGGCCTGTGGCCCCACTTGGAATGTAAGGGGTATGATATCTTGCACGCCATTAGTGCTGACTTTCTGTTCAGCCCTCATCGCACCATAGAGGATGATGTCTACAACGGCTACTTCATACCCAAGGGAACGATTGTCATCGCCAATATCTGGGAGCTCAACCTCGATCCAAAGACCTACGGTCCAGATAGTCGCCAGTTCAACCCCAGCCGCTACCTTGACGAGGAGGGGCAACTCTTGCCAGGTCCTCCTGGAACAAAGGACGAAGGACACTTCTCCTTTGGTGCGTCTCGTAGTATACTCTCTACATTGGACGGCTAATCACTTGATTCTACTAGGGTTTGGTAGACGGTGAGTAAGTTATCTTACCTTCGAATAGTACTTAATCCATGCTAGGGTGTGTGTCGGCAAACACGTCGCCAATCACAGCCTCTTCATCCAGATCGCTATGTCTCTTTGGGCCTTCACTCTGAATAACATCGAGGGTCAGAAGATCGATGTGGACGCTTTTCACGACGAGGGAATTGTTGTGTACGTCCTCTGACAACAGCATACTGAAAATCTCTCTCACTACTCTTTGTAGACGACCAATGCCTTTCGAAGTTGACATCCGGCCTCGGTTCTCCGAGGCGATGGCTATACTATCCGGGGAGTGCGAGCTTCGTGGGCGCTGATGTTTATTGCTACTAGTCTACACAGCTGTTTGATATCGTGACTCTGTACTTCAAACTACCTGATGGCCGAGAATTCTCTATATATCCCATGTAGAATACGCAGCGAGACTCTGAGCACTCGTTTCCAGCGGTGGTGCCCGTGGTGAGAAACGCACGTGACCGCGTATCAGGCGTGGGCCTGCGGGATGGCGGCTGATGCAGATGGTGGGTGGCACTGCAGGCGACTTTCCTTCTTCGCCGCCACCACAAGCGCTGCCAGTCCGCAGTCAACAGAACCCGACATACGCGCGTGTATGGTCACAGCGCGATGGTGTGGCGTCTCCAAAACTCTCAGAGTACGATCGGCAGTCGTGCTGCACGACGCGGCGACTAACGGCCGGTGTTCTCAATCAACGAAGCAAGGTCTACGCTTTCTCGCAGCTCGGTTGTCTGGAGGGTCCATCTACGCGTGGCTTCTAAGTCCGATACCTTGCGCACTGTACTTAATATCCACATCCTGCTGCAACATGTATGTATACCCAAAGAGGCCTGGTTGTGAGAATATATTGACAGATCCGTGGACAGGTGCCCCGGTATTACGCTTCGGCAAGGTAGCTACTTCTACCGTGAAGCGCGCCGATCACCCTGAATGTGGAACTGCATGCAATACCATCGCTCCCCTATCTTCGTCTCTCGTAGCGGATGTGCGATTACGCCATTACAGCACTGTCGCTTCCGGTCGAGATTCGTGCGCTTCGTGTTGTATACACTGGTCAACCCTTTCTGCTTGTCACCCCAGGTGCTTCTGATACCAGAAGCCCCGTGAGGCAAGAATTTACAATGCTTCCTGAACCGTGGCTATTCTAAACCGCCGAATGGCGTCTGAGAGCACGCACACAGCGCCAGAGCTGGTTCCACAGTATGTCAGAAGCTCAACGCGCGCCAAACCCTACGACTGGCGTCCGCGTTCATATAACTGACGCCATCTACGTATCACGAGGATGGGTCGCTTGGGATACCATAAAGGTTGCGAGGTATCCTCATCCGAATGCCTCAACTGCGACCCATACCCACTATCGATAAGAACCGTCGCTATAATGCTCGTCTCATTCCAACCCGCGAAGACTGCTGTCCAGAACTACCCAGTGTTATCTGCTGGGCTTGCCTTTGGTCTGGTTCTCGTCCTTGTGGTCCGCTATCTGACGAGCCCCTGGCGCAAGCTACCTCCTGGACCCCCGGGATACCCTTTACTCGGCAATGCTCTCCAGCTGAAAGACAGACAATGGCTTCTCTTCAGTACATGGCGCAAGACATACGGTATGTTCTCTCATGTCGACTTCCACTTGTTTTACCAAGCTGATGCTCTTGTGAAGGCGACATCATCTATTTGAACGGGGTCGGACAACCGATGGTCATCATCAATAAGCCCGGGGTCGCGACCGACTTGCTCGATCGTCGTGCTGGTACATACGTAGATCGACCTCCAAACATTGTCGGGTGTGAGATCATGACTGGAGGTCTCATGTTTGCGTTCGCTCGCTACAGCGATACGTATGGTGCTCATCTTTTGTGATCCTGGTCGTCGTACTGAATTGGCTCGCAGATGGCGCAGAATGCGGAAAGGAGCCCATGAGGCAGTGAACAAAGTCGTGGCGCACGATCTCAATGAGTACCAGCTATCGGAGGCTCTGGCTCTGGTGAGAAGCGGTCTACTGAACCCTTCGACATGGGACGGATACTTGCGCCGAGCCGCCGCAAGCCTCATGCTCTCGAGCTTATATGGGCAGCGTCCGGTACGTTTGCCCTTCCCCACTCCCTGAACATCCCATTGAGATGGTCACGGTTAGCTCGAAAGTGAGCGGGACCCTCGCGTTCTGTACATCAACGCCTTCAACGAGCATCTTACGCTATCTTTCGCACCCGGCGCACATTGGGTAAGTCTCACCTGCCACCCGCTACCTATCGTCATCCTGAGTATCGCAGGTCGAAATGATGCCCTGGACGCGCCATATCCCTAGTAGGATCGCGGTTTGGAAACGTACGGCTGAGGAATGGCACAGATCTGCAAGCGAGGAGTTTCTCCGACTCTTCGCAGGTGTGCGCGCTGATGTCGTACGGGGTCCCTTTTGAACATGCGTCTGAATGGATATCTGACATGCATGTCAAGGCTAACGGGGAAGATAAGGCTTCGTTCTGCTCTACCCTCCTTCACGAAGCCGACAGATACGGCCTCAACGATCATGAGAACGCTTGGCTTGCGGCCACCATGTAGTGCGTGTCTCCCCTCGGCTCAGTCTACCCATGTACCCTTGATGTCTGTCTGAATGTGGCATGTAGTGCTGCTGGAGCGGATACCACGGCGACATCCATGAGCTAGTGGACATTAGCCATGATAGCCTACCCGACGATCCAGGCTCGAGCGCAGAAAGAGCTGGACACCGTGGTTGGACGCTCTCGTATTCCCACCTATGCGGACATGGCTTACTTGCCATACATCTGTGCGATCGTCAAAGAGATTCTTCGTTGGCGACCCGCGGTACCTCTTGGGCTGTGAGATCTTTTGCGAATGCAGGATCGGTTGCTGGGCTCATGATCTTCACAGCACACATGTTAGTAACGAAGACGACGTCTATGAGGGTTACTTCCTTCCCAAGGGCATATCGGTCATCGCCAATGTATGGGAATTGAATCATGACCCCGAAACGTATGGCCCCGACAGCTACGAGTTCAACCCTGCCCGTTATCTCGACGAGAAAGATCAGCTGATCTCAGGTCCCCCTGGTACGAAGGATGACGGTCACTTCTCTTTTGGTGCAATCTCTCCTCTCATCACCGACTTTCTCTCGCTAATGGGACGCTGTAGGCTTTGGTCGACGGTGAGCATCTAAGCGTCGTGGCTCTCTCACCCCATCTCACCGGCACTCATGTCCGTATAGCGTCTGCATTGGTAAGCACGTCGCGACCAACAGCCTGTTCATCCAGATCGCGATGTCTCTCTGGGCTTCCACCTTGACCAATGTCAAGGATCAGGCTATCGACGTTGACGCCTTTCTTGACGAAGGCCTCATCATGTGAGTACAAACCGATGGCGCAGACATGGAAGTGGGCGATAACTTTGTAGGCGCCCCATGCCCTTCCAGGTCTACATCCAGCCTCGCTTCTCCGAAGCGACTGTGTTGCTTGCTCAAGAGTGCGAGCTTCGCGGTCGTTGATTCGAACTCGAAAGCTGGGTCGAAATACTTTAACTGCGGAGGCCCTGCAGTGGTGCTCTCATCTGTAATCTACCATTGCACGCGCAAGTCGTGTCTGTCCGAAGTATACTTCTACTGTACCATTATGTGATGTACCTGATACACGAGAGATCTGAGAATGGATTCCGGAAGGTCTTTTCATCGAAGTACTGTATACTTCACGGAACATCCGCGTGGCTATAGTCATCCTCATACCATCGTCATTGGCACTCCCATCTAGCCTGTCTCCCTTGTAGTCGCCTCCTTTGCACCAGTTGATCCAGTGCTCACCTCTCAGCGCTATACGAGCGGTCAACGGTACGGCGCCATTGCTGCCACTCCTCCTTCTACTCGTTGACATGTATTGTCCAATGTCCATACGGCTGGCTGCCCCGTAGTGATTCGCATTCCTGATTCCTGAGGTTTGCCAGGGAAAACAAACACGCTCATGAGCCCGCCGATCGTGTTACCTCGAATCATACCGTTACTGACTTCTGAACGTCGATAGCAAGGACGCCAGAGGACGACGCGACGGGCGACGAGCTCTGCAAGTTGATCAGAAAACACACGTGGCCGTGTATCGACGGGGCCGGGCCGTCGCAGACGTTCTTCAAGTTCTCTGCTCCCACCATCATTACATACCGCGTTTGCGAGCCCTTGAAATCGGTTCGCATTTCAGCGCGTGGTAGTGGAGATCAGCGACCCGGGTACCCTGGACGCGCCGTCTGGATATAGTCTGGGCTCGCAGTCTACTAAAGATGTCGAATCGCGCGCGGCGGGAAGCCAAAGCTCACGCGCGCCCGGTCGCTCAATTCACAGTCGTATTCGCGCGATTCCATAGATTGTCATCGCTTACGATAATTGAATAGGTTCAGGTCATGCCACAAGGTACAGGTGTCTTCAATAGATGTCAGCAGGTAACAGAAGCACAGCACATTCGCGGGAAAGTACTGCAGCCCTGCCCTTCGCAAGGGCGGTAGGCCTCTTCAGGCGAGAGGTGTCACGAAACCCTACCACGTATTGCCGGGTAACGTATCATGTTTGGCGCTCATGCTTTTGGACTGGCTGCATAATCGAGCTATTCCGGTGCTGTCTCATCCAGACGGACTCCTTGGTCGTCGTGTACGAGGTGACGACGAGCACAACATCCTTTGCTCGTCGGAGCGTTCTGATACAGTTGGCTCCATTGGCAATGGCTTCTCACTTGACTTTGCGCCATGACAGATCCCCCAGACGCCGAGTGCGTGTGAGTGAACACAACACCGAGTCTAGTCCCCATAGTTCGTGCCGAATGGTCAACCTGCGACAAACCTTACAACGGACTCGCCCCACCTCCATTTGACGCCTTCTTATCACGAGAGCGACTAGTCTATTGCAGCCTAATGCGCGGGACTCGCTCAAATATCCCCTCGGAGTTCCTTCACTTCTATCTTGAAGTTCGCTCATAACCCACACTCGATAATTGTCACTATGTTCCCCTCGCCCACAAGCATGAACTTCACTGTGCAAGATAATCCTGTACTCTGTGTTGGTATTCTCACCTGCTTTTTTCTTGTTCTTGTGGTCCGCTATCTCAGAAGTCCCTGGCGCAAACTCCCGCCGGGGCCTCCGGGGTACCCCGTCCTCGGTAACGCTCTTCAACTGAAAGACAAGCAATGGCTCTTGTTCAGCTCATGGCGCAAGACATACGGTGCACCATTCAGCTCCTCTTGATATCCTAAAGCTGATGCTGACGAATCGGTCGTAGGTGATATCATATACTTGAACGCCGCGGGGCAGCCGGCGGTTATCATCAACAAGCCCAGCATCGCATCAGAATTGCTTGACCGCCGTGCCGGCATATACTCTGACCGACCACCAAACATTGTTGGCTGCGAGATCATGACGGGCGGCCTTCTCTTCGCCTTCGCAAGCTACAGTGATACGTATGTCGATGGATTGTCCCTCTTTCCCCATTCATCGTGCTAATGTGTGACGTAGCTGGCGTCGAATGCGCAAGGGAGCGCACGAGTCCGTGAACAAGGTCGTGGTGCACGACCTTGACGAGTACCAGCTCTCGGAGGCCCTGGGCCTGGCAAGGAGCGGCGTGCAAGATCCTACGGCCTGGGATGGATATCTGCGCCGGGCTGCTGCAAGCCTTATGCTTTCGAGCCTGTACGGAGAGCGCCCGGTAAGCCTTTCATCCCCTGCGTCTTGACCATCTTTACTCATGATATCAGCTTGAAAGCGAGCGAGATCCCCGTGTGGTATATATCAACGCCCTTAACGAACAACTCTCCAACTCTTTCGCGCCCGGTGCCTATTGGGTACGTGAAGTTCTTGCTACCATTATATTACCAGTGCGCTGAGTAGCTCAGGTCGAGATGATGCCCTGGATGCGCCACATTCCCAGTAGGTTTGCGGCGTGGAGACGCACGGCTGAGGAATGGAACAGGACTGCGAGTAACGAGTTTCTCCGGCTGTTCGGGCGCGTGCGAGACAATATCGTGAGAATCCACTTTCCTCAGCATCATACACCAGCGCCCTGACATGTTTCAAAGCTGAATGGGCAGGGCAAGACCTCATTCTGCTCCACTCTTCTTGACGAGGCCGACCGGTATGGTCTTAACGATCAGGAGAAGGCGTGGCTTGCGGCCACCCTGTAGTACGTTATTCTCTTTGGCTTAGTTCATCGCATGCCCCTTGATGCCTGATGCAGCGCAGCAGGCGCGGATACGACTGCTACGGCCATGAGCTGGTGGACACTGGCGATGTTGGCTTATCCGGATGTGCAAGTACGAGCACAACAAGAGCTAGACGCGGTAGTGGGACGCTCTCGCGTGCCCACCTTCGCGGATATGCCTCATCTGCCGTACATCTGCGCTATAGTTAAGGAAATTCTCCGCTGGCGTCCAGCTGTACCTCTCGGGCTGTAAGATCTATCCCCTCGTCACTGCATCACCGAGCTGATGATATCACAAGTGCACACCGGAGCAGCGCGGATGATGTTTATGACGGGTACTTCATCCCGAAGGGGACGATGATCATTGCCAATGTGTGGGAGCTAAACCGTGATCCTGAGACTTACGGTCCCGATAGCTACCAGTTTAACCCTGCACGCTATTTGGACGAGAAGGGTAGACTGATCTCGGGCCCACCGGGTACGAAGGAAGATGGTCATTTTGCTTTTGGTACGCTCTTCCACCTGACGCCATCGTGTTCTTTCACTGATGGCATACAGGCTTTGGAAGACGGTGAGAATATGGGCGCTGTTGGCACGCCGTCGGGACTCATACCTGTATAGCGTTTGTCTCGGCAAACACGTTGCGACCAATAGTATGTTCGCCCAGATCGCGACGTGTCTTTGGGCATCTACCTTGTCCAACGTCCAGAATCAGACTATCGATGTGAACGCATTCCTCGACGAGGGCATCATCGCGTAAGTCATTGTCGATGGCACAGATCTTAAGGTGGCTGACAGCTTCGCAGTCGCCCCATGCCTTTCCAGGTCGACATTCAGCCTCGCTTCCCTGAAGCGACCGTGCTGCTCGCTCAAGAATGCGAGCTCCGCGGCCGTTGAGTATGAGGTCACTTCGAGATACGCAGCATGTTCCCATTCATACACGTCCATTGCGCACACAGATATCACGATCGGAAGGGTATTCATAGTGTATGATTAGGAGATGTATGTATATTATACACGAGCAATACGAGTGGATATCCAGGAGCCCTGTCGTTGACTTCACTGTGTACTTCATAGCGCATAGTTGTAGTCATCGTCCTCACCAGCGTCACTGGCACTACCAGCATCAGATGTATCCGAACCAGCCGGCCTTTCCTTATAGTCTCCTCCCGCACACCAATTGCCCCAACGCCCTACCCTCGCAGCGTTGTATGTGCGGTCATTGATACCGCGCCACTCCTCCTTCCACTCCTTGACATGCATATTCCACACGACACTACGAAGCGATTCGCGGTCCTGAATGGCCGAGAAGACGAACTCGCTCATGAACCCGCCGACCATGGTACCGCGAATCTTGCCGTTGCCGAGGAACGTGAGCGTGCCCTTGTTCTCCTCCCCGAACTCCATCTGGCCCTCGCCTTGCTCGTGGCCACGCCACTTGAAAGCGACTGTGGCGCCTACAGTGGTAGGAGGTGCACCGGCGCGGATGATGCCCTTTACGATGCCGAAGTCGAAGCTTCCCCATAGATGTTTGCCGGTACCACGGGAGGGCGAGAGCATCAGGGTAAGGTCTCCGGACGCGTCGTCCCATTGCTCCGCGAGATAGGGAGCCTTGACGGCAAATTCTCCTCGAACTTCCAGATCTGAGAGCTACAAGAGCGTGTGAGCTATACATATCAAGGCTATGGCTGTTGAGGCGAGCGCACCTTGCCACTACCGCTCCCGCTCGTCTTCGTCTTCTTCTGGGTCGCGTTTCCGTCGTCCGTGGCCTTGCGTTTACGCGAAGTTGCCGCCTTGGGAGTAGGCGCAGCGCTCTTCTCGAACTCGGCCAGTATCTCCTCATGTCTCCGCCTGTCTTCGACACGCTTCTTCTCCTCCGCCTCTTCCCTCTCCCTCTCTTCTTGCTCGTACCGAGCGCGAGCCTTCTTGTCCTCGTCTTGCCACAGCTTCCGAAGCTCCTTCTCCAACGCCAGGATTTTTTCGGGAACCTGAAGGCTCTTCCCCCCTTTAAACGCGTCGAGGAGCGTCTTCTTCGTCTCCTCCTTCGTCTTCTTGGGCTTCAGTCCATAATGGAGCGCTTGAGCTGTATAGTATGCCACCGATTCGTCCCAGTGCGGAGGCGGTTGCCGCTTGCGTGGAGCGCCCTTCTTCGTGAGAGCAGGTCCTTTGTCCACCCAAGTGAGCAGCTCGTACAGCTTGGATGGCTCCGCGCGTATGTAGCGTTCACGGTCTTGCATTACGTAGAAACCGGTATGGTAGTTGTAGAAGAATATATCATCACGAGTGACTGGGCCGGCATAGCTGCTCATTTCCCACATCGTGGTAGCAGGGAAGGATCAGCAAGTGTGCGAGGTCGTGGAGGAAGGTGCTAAGGGATGTGTGGTTGGGTTTCACGTTATGAACCAACGACGCGTGATGGCGTAGGAGAAAGAACCCACGTGGCCGCGTAGCGGCTAATGGCTCTTTCTCTGCCCAGTGTCAATACACGTACTGCGTATATTGTGACAGTACATCGGGCACGTGTATCTTGCGTCCACAATCTCCCTGACAGGAGACTCGGTTTGAACAACGTAATCTGCGAACCAGATCCATGACAACGCCTGTACTTGGCGTGTGGGAATCTCGTTTATGGGAAGCGTCCAGTTCAACCGAACATTGACGCGTCAGATCGTTCCGACGCCACAAGCCGAAACGAGTAGATGCTGTGCAGTCACGAACGGCAATGGATCGTACTACAACGCAATACGTAGAATGGTCACGAAGGATGTTTCCGAGCTCGAACATGGTGGTCTAGAGCAAGTGGCAACGCCCACAGATCCGCGGTCAGAAGAGACGCATGCGCAGCAGCGTCGAGCTCTCACCTCTTCTTGAATGCGACGACGACGACCTCTTGCTTTGCTCCTGCTGAGATGACAGACTACATGACTGGGCGACCTGTGGTGCACGAGTCGCTGCAGGCATCTTCGCCTCTCGCGACCCTTGTCCGCCAAACATCCACCCGTCGCACTGGCAAATCTAGTCCCGGGCGGGAGCAAAGACACGGAAACTATGAAGCCCAACCTGAACCTCTTGCTATAACTGTGACTCCTGAGATGGACTATGGCTCACCTGAGCGTGGCGAAGAGCGAAGGAAAATGGGCCGTCCGCCGTCGAGTCCATTGCTGCATACGCGCTTCCGAGCAAGCACCGGCACCCAGCACTCATTCAACACGCTCGCGATGCCGTCCCAAGACAATTCTTTCGGATACGGACAGGACGTATACTATGACGAAGACTCCAGCATCTACATGCCCGATTATCCTAGCCCACGTGGATTCGCTGGCGAAGGCGGCAAGCATGATTCTCTAGATGGTATGTTGGTTTCCAAATCGGGACATCAATGCGCGAGCGCTAACAATGCCGCGGAAAGTGCCGGACTACAAGTATCGCCCACGAAGATCGAGCGAACTCGACCCCTTCGTGCACTCCTCGTCGCCATCATCACCTGTCACGCCGCCCAGTGCTGTACCTCAAGTCCGCGTCGATCCTCCAGAACAATACGCGTACCCATCAGCTTCGACGCCATCATCATCATCCACCGCATATCCTCCAGTACCTGCTTCGGCGCCTGCGACTGTGCCCGCCGGCCGAGTGCCAAGCGCCACAGGCTCGATCAACTATAGCCGCCCGCATAGGCCAAGCGTAGAGGGGACCGAAGACGCCAAGCGCCGCGTCCTCGAACGCAACGCGCAACGCCGAAATGCACCACACTCGGCCGCCACATCAATGTACTCCCAATCCAACTCGATGTACAGTCAATCGCGCGACGCCATCTCGAGCGCCTACTCTGTCGTCAGCGCGCCCGGTACCCCATACAACCATAACCGCGGACAAGAGTCTAGAGCTGTGCCCACTCGCAGCGATAGTGACCCCGCGGGACTAAACACTGCCCCGCCTGCGCGCTCGCGTTCAAATTCACCGCTTCATCCCGACGCTAGTACAAGTACCCGACCGTCTGGTCCCTCGCGTCCACCAAGACCACCAACACTCGACATACCAGATCCCGTCATGCTCTCTGCTTCTGGACCATCTACCCATCAATCGGCGGATAGCGGCACGCCTGTTAGCGTGTACAGCAACTATTCGTACTATCCGTTCGAGAGTGCTGCTCCTTCTCCCGTCGGCGCTACGCTACAGGTGCCAGGCACGGCACCGGCGATGTATCGATCACATTCTTCACCCCAACTGGGCTCTTCCTCACCTTCCGCCTCTGGTTCCGGCGCACCATCCTCATCTTCTGCACGCCCATCTACATCCACCTCCCGCGTACCTTCGCCTTCCTCAGGACCGCGCACAGCAGACGACTACCTCCAACTTGGCATCACACATCACGAAGCCAACCGCCTAGAAGAATCAGCCCGATGTTTCGAGCAATCCGCGCGTCTATCCGTGAACTCCCCAAATTCCGAAACGAGCGGCGTCGGCATGCTCATGTACGGCTTGACACTGCGACACGGATGGGGATGTCCGCAAGACGAGAAGGCTGGATTCGCGTGGTTGAGGAGAGCGGCGGAGGCGGCTGTGGGCGATTTGGAGAGGTTTAGGAGGGAGATGCCTGGGCCGTCCGCACCTGGTGCGGGAGGGAAAGGAGGGAAGAACGATGAGGCGGTTAAGGTTGAACTTATCCTTGCGATCTATGAGGTTGGGCAGTGCTTCGTTCATGGGTGGGGCGTGAAGAAGGACCCAAAGATGGGCGTGGTACGCGCTTTCTCCGCTTTGCTTGCGTTCTCAGCGGATGATTGACTGTACCTCTGCAGAGCTACTTTCGCGTCGCGGCGAACCTTGGCGACGCCGATGCACAGCAGGAGCTGGCGTTCTGTCTTGCCAATGGTCGCGGATGCAAGAAGGACAGGAAGGAGGCCGCACATTGGTATCGAGAGGCGGTGTGTGCTCGTTCATTGATCTGCACAGATTATCAACTAATCAAGGTGCAGGTCAAACAGGGGGCGAGCGATGTTGGGCTCGCTTGGATCTATAAGGAGAAGTTCCAGTAACCACTGTCACACATCTCTTCTTCAGCCTCACAATCTTCGCTCTTCGATTCAGATCATCTCTCTCTTCACATAGTTCACAGTGCATCAGGTTAGCTTGGACGATTAGATGGACTCTTGGGATTCTCAATGTACTATAGTCTTGACGGCATACCCCTTTCCTTTCCTTGGTGTATATAGCACTGATTCCGCCTTTCATGCCAATTCTTTCTCAGGTATATTGCATATCTGGTCCGTAACGCACCTTGCATACTTCAGTCATATTCATCGCTCCATGCCGTGAAACCTTTCTCCAGTCATCGTACGCGCTAGTTGACTAACAGTGGAGTCGGCAGAACAAGAAATAGATCGCAGAACACCGGAGAGGCGCTACCTGAGCCCTTCTCCCTCCAATCAGCACCATCCTCCGCACTCTCGGAGAGGCTCTCCGCATGAGGTACAGATATGCCTCAGCACAGCGAAGGCCGTATCGTCGAAGACATCGTCGAATCATAATGTACCCATGCCCTTCTCCTCTTCCTCGTTGAATCTAGCCAACAGCACCTCTTGCGACGTGTCTTCGTCGTGTTCCGTCTCCGTTCCGTTTGCCGGAACGAATTGATGGCCTACAACCTTCACTGGGAACAATCCTGCTTCTCGCCGCGCTTGGGTGGTATCCGTTTTATGCTTGCGTAGACGCGATACCACGGCGGAGTTGTTGAGGGTCATGAGGCTCAGCAGCTTGACGTCGTCGAGCGGTGCACCGTCCTCGGATACCTCAGTTGAGCCCAATATGTAGGCTGCGAGCGCCGTCAAGATCACAGCCAAGGCGGTTCCGAGGAGCAGCAGGGGAACACGGAACTATGCGAATGTCAGCTGGGGCAAGCGCAAAGCGCAAAGGTACAACTGACGTCGACACGCCCGACAAGCCAATGGTAGTTGACAGTCACGTTGCTAAGAGTAGTCTGGACAGTACGACTCGTGATGGGGGGCTGCTTCTTGGTTAGAGCAGATGCTAGGCATTAGTAAGGCGTTGGCTCTTACCTGAGTCGTATATGTCGTGAGTGTGTTATCGACTGCCCCAGCGGACCACACCATCAAAGCGGTGGCGCTTGCGAGAGCATCTTCGAGCCATCCCAAAGGGATAATGGAGTTGGGGCCATCACCACCGAATGTTCCCATGGTAACTGTAAACCGTCAGACTTCGCGAGCGGCACAAAGTGAAACCGAACTCACGATAGGATTCCATGATTGTGGGAACATGGCAATACTCAGACATGCCCTGCAGATCTCCGGAACTTATCGTAGAGTTGCTGCCCATCGGAACCAAGTTAAGACAAGACCACTGCGCGTTGTCCGGAGGGTTGAGCTGATCGCGCCAAAGAGGGACTGAATTGCCGGTAAGAAACATGGAGGCCCACATATCTTCCAAGCTGCAAGGGTGGGCTTAGTATACACCAAGTCCTGAGATCGACATCACGAAACACGACGTACGCAGTTGAGCTGTTGAGGTCTGGACTCCATTCTCCCCATACGCTGGTGCTGGCGTTGTATGGCGCATAATAGTCTTGATCGATTAGTCGATTCCTGGTGACATCCAGTACAGCTGTTCCGTTCGTCGTTGACAACGAACATCCAATGACTTGTACGATCAACCCAGTGGGAAGTGTAGTGCCGTCGCGTAGTTGCACGTTGAGTGGCCACAGCGACCCCTTATTGCCGTCAGCGTCGACGATAGGACGACTGCCATATGATCGGTCGGCGTCATCATAGATGTTGTAGAGAACCACATTTCGCCCCATATCCGCCATGATAGGGCTACTCGGAACACGTATCAGAATGTCTGTGGCTGACGTTAGAAGTCTGAGATCGCCATGAACGAGGTTTACCTACCAGAGGGCTGCCATAGGCCATGGATCGTAGTAGAGGCGTTAGAGGTTGAGATGTTCATGCTGTCGAAGAGGCTCAACGAGTAAGGGCCGAGAGTGTAGTTGATCGCAAGGGCGGTGGGCAATCCATCGACGGACGTAGGACTGGTTTGCGAGGCTGGGCTATCTAGAGCGAACGCAGCAATCGATATGCCCGGTACACTCCCGCACTTGGCATGGAAGTCAGTATAACTGACATTGGCGTGTCCCGTGTAATAAGGGTCCAAGAGCTCGGTAACACCGTCGAAAATGCGGCTGCGGTTCGGGTCCATGCCGGGCAGAGACTCCTCATTCACGTAAAAACGACTCTGAAGGGCCATACTGGCCATGTACCAATCAAAGCGTATACTAGAGAAGTTCGAGGGAGTGTTGGATATGCTGGGGGGAAGAAGAGCTTCCACAGGGACACTCCCTAACGTCAACACAGTTGTTGCGGTGTACTGGCTGTCGGTGCCGTTGATCGTTGGGAAGACAAAGAGGTAGGAAGAAGTTAGGCCCAGCCCGGATAGTGCAGCGAAATAGGACGTAATGAGAAAGACTTGTGATAGGGCCGCTGGCCGTCGGATGTTATGGTAGAGGTTGACCAAAGCGGAGCCTAAGCTATTCCAGGCGACCATCTTGTCGGACAGCATGGTAAGGGACTGGGGTAAGTCACGGAATGCCGCGTGCGTTGCCACTCGTTGCATGGTGGCTGTGATAGATATCGAGAAAACGAGCATGATGAACTGGGGATGAGGTTAGGGAGAGATGATAGCTACACCTAGCTGTTGCACACTCTACGCACATGGCTAACGATGTTAAGACCTTGAAAGAAGACAGAGTAATCCAGCGATATCTCCCATCTGCGTTCGACCCGTTGAGACCAGATGACACAGAGAGCGATATAAATCGCTAGGACGCCAAGATGCAGGAGCATTGGCAAACTGCAGAGACTCCTCATGATGAAACGCCGCTTGCGCGGTATTCGCCCTGATAGAAGCCATAGTCATTGATCAATTGGTGAGCGAACCCAGAAGTAACTCAAGAACTAACGCGGCGTGATGGTCTCTCCATTCGGGGTATACGGCAGTTCGAAGCCTTGCTCGTGGACAGTGCTATGTGTAGGCATAAGTGCCGATGAAAATATTCACAAGCTCATGAGCGACTCACGGCGACGAGCCAGTACCTGGGCTACTTCGTGAGACGTCGGTGCCCTTGCTACCAAGAGACATGACTGCGAGGGCGAGGGAGGACTTGGAAGAGGTGTAGGGAGTCGCATCACGGCGGTCATGCGCCTGTGGTCTTATGTGTGCGAGCGAGTGCATAAGGTGGAAGTCTCTAGTGGACAGTAGGGCCGTCTGGTTCCGTGAGGGACCGATTTGCTACACAGCCGCCGCACATACAGGGCTTGTGCCACGAGTGGTATAGCGCAGAGTGAACCTTGAAACACTCGGAGGTGACAGCTGCTTCAAGCTCAGCTTCGAACGCCGATGCCAAGAACAAACGCCACATACAGTGAAGTGTAGGAATTGCCATGCGTAAACCTGCTGTCGTCAGGCAAATGAGGCGCGTGTGATCATGCTATTCAGCAATCGGTGTAATCTACGAGGTACGAGAAACCCCAGACGTGACTTCCTGTGAGAGATTGTTCGGGAGAAGCATGGACAGCCTGCCAGTATGGTCAATAGCTGAAGTTACACGCATATGGTCTGCGGACTCTATGTAGAGAGTTCACCAACATGAAGCTGTTGGCGTTTCATAGTAACCCCGTCTGATTGTGAGAAAACATCACGGCGTTCCCGATTGGCTCAGATAATTGGCAGCTAGTCGTGCGGGCTGTCGATTTGAGCGTTGAACATACCGACAGGACGTCTTGCCATGGAGAGCATAGCGAACGAGCCAACCTAATTGCGCGCAGTGAGGTGAGCACCAAAGCCAAGCCGGGAGGTAATTGATACTTACCATAAGAGGTGCCCCTAGGCAAAGTACTACCCTGACTGTATACAGGAAGGTGAGCGACGCGTGGTTGCGAAGTTATGGGCATCAAATCGGTGCAATGCCCGACAGACTGATGTGCGAAACACTGCACTGGTTCCTTACATCGGGTCTAATGATGTCGGAGACAGGTCGCATCACTATGTAAAGTTTGCATAGGATACAGATCCAGCGCGGACTTCGGATGTGCACCCCGGGAAGCACGGATGAAGAGTTGGCGCGAGATTGTATAGCTTGCGTAGGTTCATGAGATTGGCATGCCTAAACCGTTCGTAGATTGCTTCAAGGTAGCGATAAGGTAAGGCGTAACACCTCTACGCCTTGATCATCAAGAGGGATTGCCTCCGCAGGGGTATGCGACAGCACTCAGCAACGGAGAGAGACGGATGCCGAAGGCGTTCCTAGACGCGGCGGAGGACCCTTGACAATGAGGTGCACAAAGATAGCACGAGGCTAGGTACACGAGGCGCAGATTCGCAGCAGTTGGCAGAACCTTTGTTTATCAGGATATCCATAAAGGTATCGTCAACAGCCCATCCGAAGACGCCGAGTACGCCGGTCGATAGGCGTAGGGAGACGGCGACAAGGAATTAGCGACCGGCAAGGTCTGAGTTATCGCCTGCATATGGTGTTGGGCTCTGATCCGGCAGGCGCGAAATCGTGTCGTCCTCGAAATCTCCTCCATAGATCCTCAACCTCCCCGCGATGCCCTCGCTCGCTCGCGCATCTCGCTGTGCTGGCGCCATGCCGAACACCGTCTCCTCCACCGGCTCCGTCTCGCCGTCCTCGTCCCCAAAGGAGTCATCGCCGAAGCTGCCATCCATAATGCCGCCTCCAAAAGGATGCACACCCCCGCCCACTGCCATCATACCAGAAGTATCGCCGCCTCCGTCCCCACCATCAAAGCTATCTTCCGAGTCACCGCTATCGTCCAGATGGCTTGATGCACTGCCCGACGCGAACACGAACGCCGCCGACGGGTTTGTCGCTGTATGGTTATCATCGGCCTCGAACGAATCGTCGAAAGACGAATCTACGTCCTGTGGCGCGGATGATGGGTCGGCTGCGGCGCTTTGCACGCGCCGCATCAAGCTCTCCAGAGTTGAATTGATCGACGAGCTCATCCCGCTCTCTTGTGGCTGTTCCTGCCATCGGGGCGGCGTCGGTAGGCTACTGAATGTGCTCGAAGTAGTCTCCTCATGTCCGTAAGTGCGCCCGGCGGCCTGTTCGAGCAGATCACGTCCGATCCGCGAAGCGGCTGCCTTCGCGGGAGACCGCGAGACGGTTACAGCTTTGGGTATGGGCACATCCATAGACGAGCCGAATGACGAGGAGATCTGACTCCCGCCACCGTACTTCTTTCTAAGGTTGGCGACGAATGACATGTCGTCCTCGTCTTCTCCCTCATCGGATTGCGGCGGCGGCGGCGGCGCACGTCCGCGTGCTGGAGAACGGATGACGCTGATATCTCGCAGATCTACGACGCCCGACCAGTTCCTCGGATCTGATCCTTCGGGAAGGTAGGGGTTGTGTGCGGCAGATACGCGACGTGAAGCGGTAGTGCGTAGCACATTCTCGCGAAGACTGCGCGAACGACCTTTACTCTTGCTACGGGAGCGCGAACGAGAGGGTGAAGGGGAACGAGAGGGTGAAGGGGAACGAGAGGGTGGGAGGAAGTGTGCCTGCGGAGTCGGTTCGTCGTCGAGAATAGAATCCTCGCTATCCGTGGATGGTACCTCCAGCTGAGATCGCTGCCCAGAAGTAGATGCGGGCAAGAACACCGGGCGTCCGGGTGTCTCGTCGTCGATAGAGAAGGCGCGAATGTCGCGACTGAGTTTCTCCAGCGTAGGAGATTGAGTGACTCGTGAAGAAGATGCGTCCGTGGAGAAGGAATCTTGTGGGTTCTCCATGCGGTAACGAGTGGTCGTCGCGGGTGTTGACGAGATAGCGTTGGAACCAGGCATGAAAGAGCTTTCCGAGGGTGTTCGATCGGGATCAAAGGTCGTGTTACGAGTTGGATCCGCTGACGGAGACGGGTGAATAGACTTTGAGACGTCAGAAGGACCAGCGTCGCGGATAGTTTGGTCTGCTACGCTCTCTTCGGCTTCGACCACAGGCTCCTCGGACTCTTCGGCGTAAGAGTAATCATCTCTAGGCAAGTTGACTTGTGCCGCAGCTTCGAAGAATGCTGTCCATGACTTATTGCGTAGTTAGTGAGGAATTTATTTCTCATAACACCGAGGGTCGTACCTTCGCCGCGTCTCGCACAGGCTCAGTAGCCAGTGCAAACCGCTTGAAAGTTGGAAGGAGACGCGTCAATAGAAGATGGTGAGCATGGGCAATATTCGCATCAATGTTCTAAGGCGATATAAGATGCTGTTCGATGCATGTTGACGAGATCGACGTACTTGAAGCTTCAAGGTCTTCATATGCTCAATCTGATCGTTCTGGTCATTGATCGACGCATTCGTATCCAGCCCAGGTATCTGTATATCCGCCGGGTTCGGTGATGGCTCCCATCTCTGTTGCAGAGGCTCAATAGGTTTGAGCTCGCGGACGGGCTTTTTGGACATGATGGATGCGGAAGACAGGACGCGACTGTGACAGACGCGTCGACGGCATCAACGCGTCGCGCCGCGCGGGCCCCGGTCGGACTTAGCGGTTCTCGATGCTCTTCGACATCGCAGATGCCTTAGCTCAAGGGTCTATCTGGTCGTAGCGAGTGCTGCGTGGAGACTGACATCCTCTGAGTTGAGAGGCTGCGGGAGCTTGGTAGTGTTGACCATGGGTGACATGTGACCTGTGATGAGTGACCGGCGCTCTGTCACTCTGCGGGAACTGCCACCACTTGCTCTTGCCCTTGACCTCCATGGTCCACCACGGAGACTCCTGCACCTCCAACCCATTGAATTTAACTTTGTGCTCTAACTTTTAGGATGACGCATTCTTTGATATTCATATTAGTTCGCCGTAGGGGGATCGCCGCTGGGTAACCTCCACTGAAGCCTCAAGAATTAAGATATTGCTCGGACTTCGCGCTCCTGAATTCACACCTTCGTTCTTCCCTGGATTGGGATGTCTCAGGCAGCTCAACCGGTACTAGGGGCTGTATCCCTACTTGTTTACCATAGTCAAGAAACCGGACTTGGGTAAACGAGGGATGGCCGGCGTTTGCTATTCAAGGTCTTTGCTTGTCAGAGCTGCTTCTTCCCAGCCACGTGCGAGTATTACATTCGCATGATACGGCCGCCCGAGGCAGATTCCCATGGTGGAACATCGCAAACCCGAACAGCGCTCTCCTCTTGCGACGACGATCTCCCGGTTACACGACACACGACATGCCAAAGGCCCAGCAACCTTCACTCCCAAACTACATCGACTCCGTCACCCGGGACAGCAAGTTCTTCTACAGCAACGCCATCGGCTTATACGTAGAAGTTGACGGACATCGCTACCCGCGCGATTCGGTCCGCGAGTTGCAATACCTTGTGACGCGTGGCCCAGGACTGGGGAAAGAAGATAAACCGGCGGCGTATTATACGGCGCAGCTTGCTCATTATGGTCTGAGGCCGAGGAAGACCAAGGAAGGCATGAAGAAGGCCCTTCTTGCTACTCTTCAAAAGCCGCCTGGCACCTTCTTTGAACGACCGAAGCGTCTAGACAACGTCGAAGTGGACTTGAAATGCATGTGGAAGGTGAAGAACCGGGAGGAGCATCTTCGTCGCCAACAAGAGATGAGCAAGTCGAGTGGCTCGTCGCGTAAGAGGAAGGCTGAGGCGGAGACTGGTGCTGGTGCTCAAGCGAAGAAAGCCAAGGTCCCGAAAGGGGAAGACAAGGTGTGTTTAGATCTATCTTATCGTTTCATGATTCGGAAGCTCAACGTATGATAGCTGAGCCATAAAGATGTCGAGGGCAAGTTC
Organism: Peniophora sp. CBMAI 1063; assembly: GCA_900536885.1. Taxonomy (NCBI): domain Eukaryota; kingdom Fungi; phylum Basidiomycota; class Agaricomycetes; order Russulales; family Peniophoraceae; genus Peniophora; species Peniophora sp. CBMAI 1063. Next base: position 8,844 of record UWZB01000197.1, on the reverse strand, counting down.
ATAGTCGACGCACCCAAACTCGTCGCCGAGTGCAGTGGGCCCCATACGCGCGCCTTCGAGGTCACCCTTGCGCATTCCCCCGGTAACCGGCGGCATCTATGGGGCAATTTCGACTTTGGCGTCATTAGCGGTATCATCCGCGGTGGCATGCCTCCGCGAGACGTCGGTGATACCGTCACCTTCCTTTGGCGCGGACGTGAACAGGGAGAAGACCAGATGACCTACGGACCCAACAATACTGGCACGCTCACGTTCCTCGGAGACGGCAAGATCCGCGGCAACATGACGGGAGGCTTCATCGGCAAAGTGGACTTCTCATGTGCGCCGAACCCTGCTTACGCACGTCGCGCTATCATATGGTCCAAGTCCGTCAAGAGCTGGAAGGAGCGGTGGCGAGGCATGAACCAGCGCGCGCATGACGCCGAAAATGCCTCACGTTGGGGCAAATGGCAACCGGGCCAAGACTACAAGGAGAAAGGCGCTGATTCGGATACAACCATTGCCGGGGAGGACGAGGAGGATGAGGACGAGAATGACGAAGAACAGGCTTGAGTACACCCGTACTATGATGCTGTGAATGCATCGATCGTGGTAACCTGTCTATCAGTGACTTACGATAGGCAGGGTGCTCAGTAGTCGTCGCCGCCTTCAATAGGCGCTTGACATACGAGCAAGTGGCCGTTATTTTGTTTAAGTGCTACCTAGTCCTCCATTCCATCAAGTGCTGAGTGTCGATGGCATGGTAACTGGACATCATATACTGTCATTTGCTTGCGGCCAAACAAAGACCTGTAAGCCTATGGAGGGTAATCAGACTTATAGAATGTCATGCCTTGCTATGTACCATTAGAATGCGTGAGGGAATATTCGTTACATGTGTTTAGTATACCGTCAGTAATGTGCCGCGAGGGCTCCCAATGAAACCCGGAGGCCATGAGCGTCTAATATCCGTCGTGCCCGAAATGTCCCCTCTCCCCTGCAACGCCCAGCGCCGCCGAAACCAGTCACCACGCGATCCACTCCCCATACATGTTCGGGCGCTCTCCCCGGATGTACGCCTCGAAGGTACGCTTGAGCACCGTGGCCCAAGTCAAGTCTCGTCGGTCCTCTTCGACGTTATCTGAAGGTAGCTCCAGAGACGTCAGCCCGCGCGCTCGTCTTTCGCCATCGATGAAACGTGCGCCCAGGTCTGGCCAGTTGCGTGCAGGGTCGAAGGGTTCCCACCTAATGGTCACAGTTAGCAGACATAACACAACATAAAGCGATACGTGACGTACCAAAAGTTGTGGTAGTGATAGGAGTACGCTCCGCGGAAGAAGCCGTCGAAGCCAAGAATGCGCGGTAATGCACCATTCTGTGGAGGCGTCTTGAAGAACTCCTTGAACCTGGTTCTTGGTCAGTCGTGCACTCAAGAGGCATCATGAAGATCACTCACTCTGTGAAGTACGGCTGTGGCGGCCGATCGCGCTGATAATCCTCCGTATTCAACCACGCCGGATCGAACAACGCATCCGGCAGCCTCAAGAGCAGCCCATCCAGCGACGCATCCTGTATGTACTGGTGCACCGACATCGGATGGAAGTCCAGTCCGTTCCTAAGCGCCGTGCGTATGATAAAGGTCCCAAGCGCCGACCGCCGATTCATGCGCAACACAGCAGTGTTATACGTCGGGATCCTCGACCACCTGTACGCGAACGCGCCCTTCCATCCCCACAGCTCCTCCCAGTCCCGCAGCAAGATCGTATCCGTGTCGAGGTATATCCCGCCATAGCGATGACAAAGTATAAACCTCGCCATATCCGACAAGATAACCGACATCCGATCATACGAGTTCGCTGACTTCGAGCCGAGACGACGTAGCATGTCGTCACCTCCTTGCTGTATGAGTGCTTCGCCTGGGTTGAGTTTGGGTACGTTCACGACTTTGCCTTGCGAGCGGAAGAGCGGGATCGTGCGCCATTCGTCTGCGAGCTCTGGCGTGGCGTCGAGTTGTTCGGTTGTGTTCCATAGGCGGAAGTGGATGATGTCTTTGAAGCGCGGATGAAGGAAGGGCGAGGACCATTCGCCCTCGGCGAGGTTCTTCATCATGGCGCGCTCGGCACCGGAGTTGGGCACGGAGGCCGCGGGGCCGGGGTTGATCCATAACCAGAGTTGCGGGCGGCAGATCTTGACGTCCGACAAGCCCTCTTGAATGTTCAGATGGAGATTCTGGGTGAACAAGAACGAGAGGATCGCGGTGTAGGGCTTGTCCGTGAATGGACCGGTCCAGAACATGTGGAAGATATGAGGACTGTCGGGGTCGCATTCTGAATGCAATGGTCGGTGCTCGTGCGGTGTATACGAGTGTGGTGGAGGGAGTGCCAGAGGTGCCTCGCGCTCCAGGCCGTTCCTTAGCGGAAAGTCGTGTTTTGCGTCTCCTCGTGCGACGTTGGTCTCTAGGCCGGTCTCTGGCTTCCTCTGCACGCTGCCAGTTTCGGTGTATAAGTATCTCCACCGATCGATGTTGCCTCTTCGTAGATGATTATCGCTGTCAAGGCCTGCGCCAACTTGCAAGACCTCAAGACAGTCGCGCACATACTATTCATGACCTTGTGAGTGACCACAATCAGACTGATAGTTAGAAGAGGCTTGCCTTTTGTTGCGAGAAGTCACAATGATTCATAACAATGTCCAGATCTGCGATGCTGCCAGTCGGGGGTCTTGGTGGATACGCCACATCGGGAGGTGTGGCGCGCAACTCGGGATAGATGCGTTGAGGGCCATGATCGTTACGCCGTAGAGCTGGCCGGTCATGCGAGCTATTCCTGCGGTGTGACGGTCCTGCGGGCACGGCAGGGTTCGGAGGTTGTGAGATAAAGCCTATGCGCTTCGGTACTGCGGAACACGTCAAATTAAGCGCCGAACATGAACGGAATCCGCCACGCACTGTCGCGCCTGCTTGGATAGTGACCGCTCGTGATCTCCCAAGTCCATATCTTTTGTAAATCCTCGCGGTCATAGACGAGCGTCGGAGTCGTCTCCTTGAAAGACCGGAATGTCCTGAGCGAGAAGCGGAGGAGGAACCAGCCAACAGCGAGCGCGATGACGACGTAGACGAGCTTCGAGTACCGTCGCAAGACATAAGGCGCCGGGATACGCAGACGCCGGCGGTTCGTGCCAGGAATGGGAGCCGACAGGAGCGTCCATGACCTGTATCTGCCCTCCCGCTGCTTCTCCTCTACCGCGCCCGGCCAGTAATGGTTTGGCAAAGATTGGCGCTGCCGGACATTGCGACCGGCGAATATGCGCATCTACCAGGCTAGTGCGGCTGCGTGTCTACCGGTGCCCCGAGGTCGTTAGCTGTCCGTGCGACGGGCGGCAGGCAGGACAGGAGGATGGTGGGTCGTGCCAGGATGTAAGTATGTGTCCGAAGCCAAGAGAGTCCGAGTCCGTGCCGCCGAAGTGGCGGCCAGGACCTGCCCGCCGTCGTGAGAGCCGCCGGGATGATCGGCCGTGTTATATTTTTCGCATGGATATTTGATATGGAATGAACGGGCTGAACGGCGCGAGGGTTGGGCCCTAGTTAACTATTTCAGTGTGGTATCGGTACATGCTGCAGACGGGACCCTATACAGTAAGAAATGATAGCAAAGCATGTAAGCATGAGAAATGTACGATAGATGACAGGTATATACTGCTAGTGAACCAAGCGGAAGAAGAGTCCAACGACTGTCCAACGATTTGGGTTTAGAGTTTCTCAATGAGCATAGCGATGACCGCGAGAACGATAGTCGCAGGCGGAGTGATGATACAGTACGACCAGAAGATCGTACGCGAGATGAGACGTTCGAAGGCATCGCCACCTACGGCGTGCGTCATCTGTGAGCAGCGTCAGTGATGCGCTCGATATCGTCCAACTGGAGGCAACTTGCCTGGGAAAGGGTAAGAGCAGGCGGAGACCCAAGTAACAGCACGAGCGAAAGGATGAAGACAGGACTATGGACAGGGGTTAGGTTCAGGGAGGCCAGCTGAGCAAGTGAAGCACGCACTCTTCAAAGACCGGAGGCTGGTCAACACTAGCGCCCCACGCCATGAATGGCAAGACAAGCGCGGGAACGACAATCATCCTGCTTGCGATAGCCACGAAGACAGTCCTTCCCTCTCCCCTCGGCGCCGCCTCGCCTCTCGAGCGCTTGCTAGCCTTCCCACCTACGAACGATCTCAACGAGAACAAGCTCTTGCTCCTCCTCCACCAGCTCTCCCCCTCCGCCCGAACTGGTGCACGTCCTCTCGGCTCAACATCGTCCTCGTCCTCCTTTGGCTTCTCACGATAGAAGTACGCGCCAAGCACGACAAGCGTGATGGGGATCGAGCAGTTTCCGAGCTGGCCCACGGCGCCTTTGACAGGCGTGATGTGTACGTCGAGCGCGTGTTGCAGTGCGGGCCACAGCGCGACGATGATACTGACTATACTCGCGTAGAGCGGCATAGTCATGAAATCGTTGAACGCCCTGAACGCTTTCTTCGTGCCCCTCCACATCCTGCTCGCAAGGCTTGGCCGCCTAGATGACCGCGTAGAGAACGAGAGAGCATCCTCATCCTCGTTATCTGATCCAGAGAGCTCAGACGGTGGTGCCAGCAGTGGCGACGGAGGGGAGTCAGGCGCGAGATTCACGCGGCTTCCACCGGGTGTATTGGGGAAAGAGCGGAAGGCGCGCGCAGTGGGTTCGCGGTGGGCCGTGGGCCGGCGCTCGAATGTGGGCGGTGATGGGTCGAGGGTGATAGCGGGTACCGCGGGGTGCTCGTCGTCTCCCTCCTCAGCATCGGATAGCAACGCGGTGCTCTCATCCGGATAACCAGGGATGCGATGGTATCCGTTCCCATTCGTCTGCGGGACGGCGTCCTCTGTCGGGTCCGCTGCGGCCAATAGACGAACACCGACACTCCATCGTAACTATCAGACACGTCAGATGTCAGAATACGAATGGAAAACGTGGAGGCAATCGACACGACGTACCACCATGCCAAGCGTTGAACAGAGTGTGAGATACGTCAGCGCGCGACCGAGCATTTGCGCGTGCGTGTCGTCCTCGCCCCATGCTAGACCAGGCACCGCGTAGACTAGACTCTGGAGTAGCGCGATGGGTAGAGAGTTGGAGTTCATGAACATGGACGCGGCGATGGCGAAGTTTCTTTGGGTGCGGCTAAGGCGGAAGACGGTGCCCAGCGCGAACGCCACAGCCGCCGAGACGATGGACAGCGCGATGAAGAAGAGCGGGACGATCCATAGCTCCTTGAATTTTTCTGGACTGAGAGAGAACGCCTATGATAGTCAGCATTCGCCCGTGTACGCTGTAGCAGGATGGTCTACGCACGACTTTCGCGAAGATGAGAGAGGGCGTGAAGAGCGAGATGTTCAGCCTGTTCAGGGCTTGCTGGATGTTGCGCGGTAGCAAGCCAGCGCGCGCGAGAAAGAAGCCAGATACAGCGACGAGAAAGACTTGTGCGATAGAGATGAGAGTCGTCTTCAGTAGCAAGACGACGTGCGAGTCCGTCATGGTGTACAAGGTTGGGCCGGGTGGCTCGGCGCCGCTGCGACTTTATGAGGCGGGTCTAAAAAGCAAACGTGCCTCGGTTCGGCGCAGTCATAGCCATTTCGTCACTTGTTGTGCAGTGCTGACGGAGTCTATTCCGCTACTGGTGACAAGGACAAGGGCTGCTCTAGAATCGCTTGGTGGACACGAGCATGACTGCTGCTGTGCGCAGGCGCTGCTGGAAGTCTGAGATGACTTCGCAAAATGAGGGAAGGTGGAAGGTGTGTCTTGGATGTCAAGTGACGCCACGGCCCTGAGCGAGTGTGCGCGTGTGGGTCCAGCATCTTCGGATCGAGCATCGGCATGGTGAAGAGGAGGCGTTTTATATTCCGGAGTATCGTAACAAGTACATCGAGATCGTAAGTAGATAGTAAGCTTCGTAGCGGTGGGCGTACATTCATAAGTATACGTTATAAAGATGGATTATGTGAGAGTAGTTCCGGAGACAAAACCATGAAGGCTATCCTACCAAGAAACATCCGGGCCAGCGCAACTGCTCAAGCACACACGAACGTGCATGAGGACCTGCCCAGAGTCGCCCTCTGGCTCAAGCCTGCTTGGCCCTGTACGTCGAGCGACCAAAGACGGCGGAGGTGACTTTGGACACGGCAGAATAAAAGGCGCTGAACAGCCCCCACGAGCGTTTCCCTTCCCGCAGATGGCTTGGCCTGCCAGGGAAGCTCGGAAGCGTAAGTAAGTCCATCGTGTCGGCCTTGCGTTTGCTGAGCGGTGGATAACGCCCACTCAGCACCATGTCGAGCCATGACGGCGAGTCAAGCGCCGTACGTTGATGGGTGAAGGTGTCGAAGGTGTGTTTGCCCTTGTAGGCGCCGCTTCCGCTCGGTCCGACACCACCGAACGGCGCGCCAGGCGCGGCCCAATGAATCATCGTGTCGTTGGTCACAACGGCACCCGAGCGAGTCGAAGAGGTGACATGGTCGACGTAGGACTGGTTGCGCGAGAAGATGTAGAGCGACAGTGGGTGATCGTGCGCGTTCACGTATGCGATCGCGGCGTCTACAGAAGAGACGGGGATGATGGGAAGTATGGGACCGAAGAGCTCCCTGAGAGACATCAGCGTCATCTAGCTGCTGAAGATGATATCGAGACTTACTCGGCCATGAGCGCGTCGTCGCCCTGTACGTCCTTGACAATGGTCGGCTCAACGAAGCGCTTCTCGATGTTGACGGCGCCTCCATAAACAATTTGGCCTTTGGTGGCATCAATCAACTTTCCCAGCCTGCTTGTATGCGTCTCGGTGATAATCCGCGAGAAGGAATCGCTCTTCTCTGCTCCGTCGGGGTAGAACTCCTTACACACGTCTAGTAGCGCCTGCACGAATTTGTCTTGGAAGTCCTTCTGGACCAGCGCGTAGTCCGGCGCGATACACGTCTGACCTGCGTTCGCGAACTTGCCCCAGAGCATGCGACGTGCCGCAACCTTCAGATCGCAGGTCGAATCAACAAATACGGGCGATTTACCGCCGAGCTCTGTCGTCACTGGCGATAGCGTTTTGGCCGCGGCGGATAGTACGATCCGTGCGACGCGTCCGGACCCAGTATACATGACTGCGAAGTTGATCGTTAGCAGATGGTACGTGCAACGGGTGGGAGATTGCTCGATGGAAGAAGCGGGCGCAATCAATAGACAAAGTTGCAAGAACTTGTTCAACAGATCCCAGACTTACTGTGATCCCATTGGCTCTCCAGCAATAGCGTCGTTTCCGGCACCGCGCCGTTCACGACGCGCACAACCTCCGGGTCGACATAGAGTGGGAACAGCTTGGCGAATACCGCGCTCAGATGAGGCGTGAGCTCGCTCGGCTTGAATGCGACGGTACATCCGGCTGCGAGCGCGCCACCAATGGGTGCGAGAGTGAGGTTAAAAGCGTAGTTGAAAGGCGATATAATGAGCACGCAGCCCTTTGGCTCCTTCCTCACACGCGGGCGCATCGCCGTCCATGCGACGTCGAACGGCATGCTTTCCGTCTTGCTCCATTTCGCAACACCATCATACAGTGTACGGAGATCGCCCAGGACGGGCGCAACCTCCAGGCTGGGTACATTAGTGAGCAAAGCCCCTTTCAGCGAATGTGCTTGATTGGCGTACATGTGAGTTTCCAGCGGCGCGCGCCCAAGATCCTTCGCGAGTGCAGCGTTGAACAAGTCAATGTTATCCTTCAGCATGTACACCAAGCCCAGAATCTGTTCTTTTCTCCAGGCGACGTCCCGCGTCTTGCCCGACGCGAAGACGCGTCCAAGGTCGTCGCGCACCTTTGACACAAACGTAAGTTCGCCACAACTCCGAGTCAATCATTCGGGGATACGTACCTTCGCGACGTCCTCAAGCGTCATAGGCGCATACTCCGGGAGCTCAGCTGCAGAGATAGCCTGGCTCATGATGGCGGTGCGCAGAAACTGCTAATGGCAAGATATCGCGAGACTGCGCCGGAATAGGGCAGCGTTCAGGCCTACGGAAGCAGAGCGAGACAACAACGGCGGCATAGGAAACGCATCAGGTCTTTATAAGAACGATCATCTGTTGTGGGAGGATTTAGCCGTGCGCATATGGGAAAGGCTGCCGGCGAACAACAGAAGCCATCCAGCGGGGCACCACAGGAACGGGACAGGGACGAGGTCGTACACAGACCGCGGTCCCTTGCTTGATCGACAAACACGTCCGCTCCGGATGGCACCGGACCAATGTCGCGCGACGCGGCCCCTTGCTTTGTCTGCGCCCACCACCGACGACCGCCCTGACGAGTCCGCACAAAGCCCAACGGCGTTCCCGGCGCTTTCCTAGGCGCTCTTTGGTGTCGAAGAACATCGAGTCTTCGCGGTTCGTGATCATGAGCGCCTTCATCGCAGGAGTCTACCACATGCTTCCCATCTCGGCGCTCGGTCGCTGGCGGAGTTCCGCGCTTTCGGAGACCCACGCTTAATTGATGTCTGCATTCCGATGGTCGATGTTGCGGTGTTGGCGTCTTTGTGGACATGTATGGATCAATTCTTCTGAGACATATCCAGACTAAAGTCGCCACGAGTTGGTCTAGTCTTTTGTGCCCTGTCTTGCAGGGAGCCTTTTCGAAGGCTAATCTTGATAGCAATTCAAAGTGCGCTCGAAGGTGTATGTACCGCTTACCTGGTGAGGCAGGGGCAGGCAGGGGCAGGCAGGGGCTTCTGTTCGTTAGATGCCCTCCATCAACAAACCGTGAAGGCAGGTCAAGTGCTTGGTAGGGCTTCAAGCAACTCAAGCAATTCAAGCGATGCAA